>QRDG01000345.1:0-280457 GCA_012064385.1 Puccinellia tenuiflora
TCCCGGTCTTCCACCTCGCCATGTAGCTCGGCTACTCGGTCTTCCACCTTGTCGTCCAGGTCACCGTCAAGATTTGCCACCTCGTCGTCTAGGTCGCCACCAAGATCTTCCTCCTCGCCGTCCAGGTCGCCGTAAAAATCTGCCACCTCGCCATCCAGGTCGCCGCCAAGATCTGTCACCTCGCCATCCAGGTCACCACCAAGATCTTCCACCTCTCCGCCAAGATCTGCCATCTCGCCATCCAGGTCGCCGCCAAGAGTTTCCTCCTCGCCGTCCAGGTCGCCGTCAATATCTGTCACCTCACCGTTCAGGTCACCGCCAAGATCTCCCACCTCACCGTCCAGGTCGTCGTCAAGATCTACCTCCTCGCCATCCAGGTAGCCGTCAAGTTCTTCCTCCTCGCCGTCCAGGTCGCCACCAAGATCTGCCACCTCGACTTCCAGGTACCCGTCAAGATCTTCCACCTCACCGTCCATGCCACGAGTAATGGTTCCTTCCATTAAAAGCAGTAAGAAAAAGACATGTACATGTTTGTTTAATTGCCTGTTTGGGCGCTTCTGCTTGATGAGTTCCTATGGTCAAATTTTGCTTATTTCCCAGCTTGTGTTAGGCTTAAGATCAGTTTTGCAATCCTATCAGTCTTAGGTCCGCATATTAGATTACTCGTATCTATATGTTACATCATCAGTACTACAAAACAATCAATACCAGTCCTATATTTCAGAACATAAAATACACCCCATTGAAGAACCCCCGAAGTGAGTAGCTTACTTTTGTAGCTGTAACTGTAATAGATTATTAGCAAGTGTTATGTCTGTAGCTAACTTTGAGATTTTTATTAATGTTAGAAGCATAAACAAAACCTAGGGCAGTTTGCAACCGCTAGCGCATCAATGCGGTTATAGTTGACTGCACAACACCTGAGACTCCGGCAGTAAAGAAAAAGACCAAACAGACTCCACCAACCTTAGACCATGCGGTTATGTTACTCCCGTCTATCGGAGGAATACTTTGTGGACATCAAACATCACTTCGTAACTGGGTGATTATAAAGGTGTCTTTCAGTTATCTCCAATGGTAGGTTGTTGAGTCACATGAATCAAGATTGGGATTTGTCCGTCCAAGTAGTGGATAGATATCTCTGGGCCCTCTCGGTAACATAGCATCCAAAATCTTGCAAGCATATGACTAAGTAGCTAGTCATAAGGATCCTATCCTATGGAACGAGTAAAGAGAACTTGCCGGAAACGAGATTAATCAAATATGGAGATATCAGTGATTAAATCTCGGCCAAGTAAAATATCGTGAGACAAAAGGAATCGGATATGGATTAATGATACGTCTCCGATGTGTCTATAATTTTTCATGTTCCATGCTTGATTATATATCAGCGCCACATATTTTTATAATGTTTTTATATCATTTTGGCATGATGTAGCATTCTATTTGACGACATGGCAAGTTGCGGACCACATCGGACATGCCTCGTAGGTGCAGTGCAGGGTTTATTCTATCGCGCTTGATCAGGATTGGACGGTGCAAGGGGTTCTGCACGAGTTCGGCAAAGGGAAAGACAGGGGGATTTTTACAAAAAAAGCACATATGTTGAAAGTGTGGACCCGGTCAACACAGTGCCACGTCAGCAAGTATACATGCCTACCGATTCCGGTGACAGTAGATAGAACACCAACCTGTCTTTATTTACCGTAGATTATGTATTCGTAAGTGCGGTGATCAAGGAGAGCTCGGCCGACAAATTTGATGACCACGTCGCCAACACGTTATACTCCCTACCGGTTGAAAATGTTCGCCATTGGCTGACACCTCTATGTGTTTGATGAAACTATAAGGCAGGGAACTTGTTCTCCATCAATTTATTTCATGTTTGGGGTTAAACGTGTGTGCCACTCCTCTCTACATGATGTAACTTCTTGCGTCCTGTTCGTCTAGGGACAGGGCATGGGCATGCATGCTTTTCTGCGTTGAAATCCATTCACTGGATGCCATGGTCTGTTGGAAAGTTCATTCACACCATTTTTGTGCTGCAAGAACTCACTGGCAACTCACTTCGTGAGTGGGGAAGTCGCAGGCGGAACGGGTCACACAGGCTTTCGGTCGGGTATGCTTCAATGGATGTCTTTAATTACGCTCGGAGACCTAGGGCAAGGGAAGCTTCTCGCACGGGCGACTGACTGCCGCAATGGCGATTTCGGCGATTTGCCGGTGATTGGCGTCGATGCCGTTCTCCTTCTCCAGTTTTCTCCTCCAATCTCCAGGTCTGCCCCGTTCCTCTCCTTTCCCCTGTGTTCCCCTGCCTTTTTCTTCCTCTCCAACTTCCTCTCCCCTCACGGAAACCCTAGTAAAACTGCTGGATTCTTCCCCTGTGTACGCTAGGCAGACAGCTCCCCCTCCCCAACCACGTCTCCTCTCTAGTTCCCCTCTTGGCGCTGACCCAATCTGCACCTCTGCTTCCGCCAAGTTTCATCGGAACCACTGCGCTGTCCTGTTTTGTTCTGCCAGAGAAGAGTTTTGCTGCAACCTGTTCACTAGGAGCTGCCATGAGTATGTCATCAGAACCAACTCTCAGCTGTAGGCCATGAGCCCATGCTACTACCGTTACTTCTGCTTTGGGTCATCGAGCTACAAGAGCAGGGCTGGATCTCACTGTTGGTGATGCTCGCACGGTGGCACCTCCAACTGCTACCTTGAAGTTTGTCAGTTGGAACTGCAGGGGCAAGGGAAAGATCCTTCACAACTCCAGAAAAATGGAGTATCTAGCTAGATTGATGTATTCAACGGGTGCCCAGGTAACTTTTGTTTCAGAAACTAGATCGTCTAAATGCAGTGCCTCCCAGTTGAATGCTCGTTTTAATTCTACTGCTAGCTTTGTAGTGCCTTCGAAAGGCCTCTCAGGGGGCCTTTGGTTGTTGTGGACTGACGAAGTTCTTCTCTCGGTTAAGTTCTCTAATAGATATCTTATCCTAGCTCTTGTGCAACATATAGCTACTAACATAGACTTTGTGCTGGTTTCTGTTTATGGGGATCCTCATCATCGCAGTACTCGTACGATTTGGGAGCAAATTGCCAATTTTGTGTATGAAAACATGGGCAAGCCGGTTGTGTGTTTAGGTGACCTTAACAATATTGTGTGACATGGAAACTACTTCTGCCAATGTAAATTATAACCGTATGCGTGCTTTCAATGATTGTGTGAAGCAGTGTGGGCTTCTGGATATGGGGTTTAGTGGTCCTGCGTACACGTGGACCAATAAATGTTTTTCGTCTGTCCCTGTCTTCGAAAGGCTTGATAGATGTTTAGCTAATGCTGAATGGTGTGCTATTTTTCCCAATACAAATGTTTTCAATTTGCCTATCATGCTTAGTGATCATGCTCCTATCCTTGTCTCCACTGAGTCTAAATTTCACAAACCTAGACTTACTTTCAAATTTGAAAATTGGTGGACCTTTGAGGATGATTTCCAGAATGTTGCAAAAAATGCTTGGAACACTACTGTGAACAAACCTTTCCATGCCAGATTGACTAACCTTGCAGGTGCTTTGAAGAAATGGTGTAAGAGAAAAAAACCTATCCAACAACAATTGGATTGCTTGCAACACCAGATCAATGCTATTCAACTGAAGCCGCTCCAACAACAGGACCACAATCTAGAAGCCGAGCTGCAGGTCAGGCTGGGCATAAAACCCGATACCCGAATCCCGAACCCGAAAAACCCGAACCCGATCCCGAATAGCCCGAACCCGAAAAACCCGAGTACTATATCGGGTAGCAGTTTGCAAAACCCGAATTTATTTCAGGAAATTCGGGTTCCTATTTCCGGTACCCGAACTGCCCGAAATAAATAGGCAGCCCACTAATGACCCCCACCATCTTGCCACGGCCCAGCCAAACAAACAGAAATCTTTATGTCACACAAGCGAGCACCAAGGCCCAAGCGGCCAAGCCAGCTAAAACCTAATCCCACTCCATCGCTATCCTCATCCCCAACCAACGACACACGATCCAGCAACCAGCCGGGAACAAGACTCCGTCGATCAGCCGCGCACCCCGTCCTCTTGTTCCCCACGTCAACGGCCGGCCGGCAGCCTCTCCTCCGACAGATTCGCCCGGCGGAAACATGATCGTCTGCGTCGCCGTCGTCGGCCACCAGGTCAGAACCACAACCCATCTCTCCCAGCTCGCGCGCTTCAGATCCCGAAGTCCGATCTCGTTCTCCCTGCCGGCGCCCGCGAGACTAAAGCTCTGATCCCCTCTTCGTATCATGTGCCGCTGGCTGCAGAACAACCCGCTGTACCTGCAAAGCTTCACTGAGGCGGACGACGCCCTCAAGCTCCACCACGTCGAGACGCTGGTGTCCCCAGCGCGGCAAGCCAGCAGCACCTCCCTCCTCCATCTTCTTGGCTCAAAGAGCGGCAAGCCAGCAACACCTCCCTCCTCCATCTTCTTGGCTCAAAACAACCATCGACAGTGATGTATTTCGGGCATTTCGGGATTACCCGAACCCGAACCCGAATTTCCGGGTACCCGAATTGTCGGGTATCAAAAAATTTAGGCAAATTTCGGGTGTCATATCTTAAAACCCGAATTTCATATTACCCGAATTACCCGACCCGATTTTTTCGGGTAACCCGAACGCCCAGCCTGAGCTGCAGGCACAATATGAGGTAAATCTGACCAAACTTACTGAATACTACCGACAACGTGCAAAGAAGCATTGGGCTACCCATGGTGATATAAACACTACTTTCTTTCACAACGCGGTACAAAAACGTAGGCGCAGGAATCGTATTGTATCCATTCGTGATGTCCATGGGAACGACTTATTTGATCCAAATGAAATTGCACATGAGTTTGTTCACTACTTTCGGTCCATCTTTACCTCCTCGTCTACTAACAATGTCAGATATGTTCCAAATATGAATATACAAAATGATGCAGATGATTTCACCAACTTTGTGCTGGACAAGAAAGAAATTTTTGAGATTCTGAAGGACATGAGAAGAAATGCATCTCCAGGACCGGATGGTTTTAATGTTGCCTTTTATATTTCAACCTGGGCTTGGATTGGGGATGATATAACAAAAGTGGTTAAGAGTTTCTACACCTCAGGTATCCTACCACCACATCTCAATGATACCCAAATTGCCCTAATTCTGAAAAAATTGCATGCCACCTACCTTATGATTTTAGGCCAATAAGTTTATGCAATGTTGTCTATAAAATTATTGCAAAATCCTTAGCCAACAGACTCAAAATGCATCTTCCTGATTATATTCACCCATCTCAATAGGCTTTTATCGAAGGTAGACGCATTAGCAATAATATTATTGTCGCCCAAGAGATATCGCACTCTTTCTCGCTTGCTTCTTGGAAAAGTCAAGACTTTATGTTGAAAATAGACCTTGCTAAAGCTTTCGATAGAATAGAGTGGCCCTGTATTGTTTCAGCTCTTTAACATAAAGGGTTGCATAGTCATTTCATAAAGCTTTTGTATGCATGCATCTCATCACCGACTTTCTCCGTCATCATTAGCAGACAATCTTATGCAAAATTCAATAGCTCCAGAGGTATTAGACAGGGATGCCCGTTGTCGCCGTACCTTTTTGTCCTTGCTGTTAATGAATTGTCTTTAAAGTTACAGGACGCTTTGCAAGCCAGTCGTCTCACAGGTATTTCTCTTGGACCTAATTGTCCACCAATTCACTCGTTAATGTTTGCAGACGATCTCATTGTTTGTGGCAAAGCTAATATACAGGAGGTTCAAACCATATCTAATATCCTAAATCAATTTTGCCAAGACTAGGGTCAGATCCCCAATGGGAATAAATCTGGAATTCTTTTTAGCAAGAATGTTCCTTTCCAGGATAAAGAGAATATTAAAAGAATTTTTCCAGCTCCAAATATTGACAATACCTTTGTTCATTTAGGTCACCCTCTTATCCTACCCTCTAAAGATAGATCATCCGCTTATGCTTTTGTTTATGACAAATTCAAGTCAAAACTCTCCAGTTATAAAGCCAATCGCCACTCTCATGCAGCTAGGCTAACTTTAATAAAATCAGTTTTCTCCTCTATCCCTATTTACTACATGTCCAATATACTTTACTCGAAAAAAATCCTAGCTAAACTCACGGCTATTATGAGGAACTTTCGGTGGACAGGTGTTCAAGATGACCAAACAACAAGAAGCCTTTGTCTAAGGGCATGGGCGGATATTTGCACGGAAAAAAACTTGGTGGTCTAGGTATTAGAAACTTGCAGGAAATCAACTAGGGTCTTATTCTCTCGACAGCTTAGAGACTTGCAAAGGAGCCACATAGCCAGTTAGCACAAATACTCCAAGCCAAATACCACCATGACACAACAATCTGGAGGGCAAAGTCCAACATGCCGAAATCAGCTTTCTGGACTGCAATCTTGAAGGTAAGGCCTCTCCTTATTTCAGCATTTGCATACCAAGTTGTAGTTGGCAATAGTTCAGTTTGGAGCACTCCTTGGTTTGAGGGATGGGAATATATTTACAATGAACTCATCATTCAACAACACCCTTTTAATTATCCTGCTCAAATTAAGGACCTCTGGATTCCTGGGCAAAAAGTTTGGAATGATAACTTGATAAAATTGTTGTTTGCTCCTGCTATAGCTGATTCAATTCTTCGCACTCCAATTATTTGTACTGATGGTCAAGATATTTTGGTATGGAAGCTAACTCATATAGGTATTTTCTCCACCAAAAGTGCATACAAACATTGTTTTCATAACCTACAGCTTCCTCCAAGGCAGAGGCCAAAAAGTGTTCAGCCACATGTTATAGCTCTCCTTAATCAAGTGTGGCAACACAAGTACATGGCACCAAGAGTTCAAACTTTTGCTTGGAGACTTCTTGGGAATGCACTTGCTACAGGTAAAAGGGCAGGTTCGTACTCCAAACATATAAGCAAAAATTGTACTACTTGCGGAAATCTTGAAGATGAAATGCATCTCTTTTTCTTATGTCCTTTTGCAAAGGCTGCGTGGTATAGCTTCCCATGGTTCATGAAAACTGAGCCCATTGCCCGACACAATACTTCAATTCCACAAATGATCCACACCCTCCTAACTTCCAATCATCCGGAAATAAATGTCAACTCATTGTACACCTTTTTATGGTGTCTTTGGAAATCTCGAAACGGCAACCGTTTTTGCAGGACATCGAGGTCACCATCTCAGGTATATGCAGCTGCAATGGAGATCATGAAGGGAACTCATCTGGAGACTGCGACTACTCTTTTGGACAGCACTGTAACCACCTCAACTGAAACTGAGAAATCTACATCTGTAGAAAGCCATATACAGAGCCATAATCATCTAACCCTTCCGGTTGTGCCACCTCCGGGGAAAACAGTTATGGATCTCCTTAGTCTTTCAGGCACTATTGTATACACAGATGCAGCATGGAGTCTAGGACCAGAGGTTTGCCCGACAGTTGTAGGTATAGGGACATTTATACAATTTGCAGGTGATCGACAATGCTCGCAGCTTTCCATTTTGACAGTTTCCCCACTGGCGACATCAGTTATACAGGCTGAAGCATTCAACATGATGCTTGCATCCAAGATTGTGGAGCTGCTACATATTCAACAGGTCACTTTTCTTACGGACAGTGTGATGGTAGATATTGATAAGTTGGGTGGTGCCCCAAGCGAAGGCGGAATTGTAGCTAGTAGCAGTTTTCCCTCGTTTAACGAACCGAGGTTTATCGAACCAGTAGGACTTTGAAATAAAAAACGAGGTGAATGTTGAAGATCTCTGGCGCTTGACCTTCAACAGACGTGGACCTATACACACTCAACTAAAATACTTTGCCCCCAACGGCGGAAAGGTTGTCAATCTTTCCAGTCTCGCAGAAAACAAAGCGGTTAATTGTATGATGAAATAGATAAAATATAAAAATGACCAGAGGATTAATGAAGATTAAAAACAAGTAAATGAGGTTGTAAACAATGTAAAAAGATGGACCGGGGGCCATGGGTTCACTAGTGGAGTCTCTCAAGTAGATAAAATATGCATGTGATGGGTGAACGAATTACAGCTAGGCAATTGACAAGATCATGACACAAACCCAATTTAGCTATGAAAAAAAAAGGACATGATAATATTTATGGAGGCATCACGACAAGGAACAAAGACCGTTGAGTCCAACAGCGTCTTTGTCTAAGAATTCCACCGTGGGATCGCTATCCAGCCTGTCACCCAACGGTATTAAGTTGCAAGCAACAGACAATTGCATTAAGTAAAGTGCATGAAGTAAGCAATACTAATATCAAAAGAGACATTAACACCGTTGTTTTACCCTTAGTCGCAACATCACACCCTCGCCCTTAGACGTTTCTGTCACTCGTGTCCAGGAACAAAAGGGGCATGAACCCACTATCTAGCATAAATACCCTCTCTTGGAGATACACACAATCACTTGGCCAAAGTAACTACGCACATCGGAGAGCATGCAAGAACATAAATTACTCATATAAGAATCATGCACAATCTGAACATAACTTCATAATCCATCGGATCCCAGCAAACACATCACATAGCATTACAATAATCGATCTTGATCATGTTAGGCAGCTCACAAGATCATAAGACATGAAGCACAAGAGAGAGAGACTACCAACTAGCTACTACCATGGAATCGTAGTCCAAGGTGAGCTACTCACAAATCATCCCGGAGAAAGGCATGACGATGAAGAGCCCTCCGGATCGATCTCCCCTCCGGCAGAGTGTCGGGATCAGCTTCAGATTGGACCCCGAACTAGGGTTTTCGGTGACGGTGCGTCGGGGTCGAGTTTCTGGAAAATAATCGCCGCCTCGATGTTTTTAGGTTATTTCTGATTTTATAGGCGTCGGAGGGGGCCGAGGAGGTGGCCCACGGGCAGGGGCGGGTCCCACCCGTGGGTCCCCCCTAGGCCATGGCAGGAGGCCGCCTGCGCCCTGTGGGTCGCCTGCGAGGCTGCCCTTCGGACTCCGTCTTTGTCTTGGCGTAAAAATAATATCCGTAAATTTTGTCCAATTCTGAGAATATTTCCAGAAGTAAATTTCTGAAACACAAAAACAGCAAAAACAGGGAACTGGCACTTGGCGTCTTGTCAATAGGTTAGTCCGACAAGATGAATAAAAATGATATAAATGACAGTAAAAACATGTGACAATATCACAAAACTAGCATGGATCACTCAAAAATTATAGATACGTTTGAGACGTATCACAGTGCTACACTAGCGGCGGCGGTTGCGGCGAGAAGTCCTATTCTTGCTCCAGGTCACTGGACAATAAAGGACTCAACCTGCTATTATCACTGCCTCCTCGGCCTTTGATACTTCCAGGATCTACCATGTCAATAGGAGCTACAATATCCGAGCGCATCATCAAGCTAGATTAGCTCTCAGACTTAAAAGATCTTCTAGCTTCAAATGTTTAGGTCCAGGCAACGATGCTTGTCTCAATGCAGCTGTTGCTGCACTTTCGTCTGTGTTGCAATGCACGATTGTACATGTACATTGTTGCTAATCAATAAAATTCTCTATGTTCAATTTTTTTTTGCCGTGGCCAGAGAAGGAACACGGTACTGAAATACCTGTCTATCTTCTCTCTCTGGGTTATCATCGGTCCGTTCTGCCCGTGTACCGACGTAAACCTTACTGCTCCATGAACAGCAGGCTGCCGCGTCCAATTCCATTCACAGGACGCCGTGTTTTTGTTGCGAGTAAGGATGGCAATGGGTAGGGTATGGGTAGGGTAGACAAATATCATACCCATACCCATATAGTCTATGGGTATAAAGTTTTACTCATACCCTTATCCGCGGGGAATGAAAGTATACTTGTTGCGCTAGAAACGCGTCACACGAACACATCCTCATGTACCCGCGGTGCTGGGGGAGATACTCCGTAACTCGCCCCGCGGGAGACCGACCTGCAGCGCGATACGCAAGATAGCAAGCCGGTTTGTTTTAGAACCAAACGCCCCAGCACCTCGGGAGGGACCCCGTCGAAGGATGCCAGCGATGATTTGCCGAGTTAAGCCGGATTCGACCGCTCTCAACTCGATTGTCGATATTCGATGAACTCACGCGAAGTCGCCGAATAACGGAAGCATGAATAAGGGTTTCGAGGGTAAAAAAGTAGGGTTTGTATTGATTGTCGATTGTTTGCTTAATTTTAATCGGCCGTCACCTCCTACATATATATAGCGAGGCGGTTGGACTTCCCGTACAAGCATTGTACTTCTACAAGGATTACAACTCATGAAATAGGTCAGTTTCTACTTCTAAACTAGGTAAGATTCCTGGCCGGTATCGTATTGGATCCGGACTGTAAGCGTCGTCTCCGGCTTCTTTTGGAAAGCTACCTTTTGTCCTTCCGGATTGACCCCGAACTCGTTCTGGCGCCACCGACTTCCGTTTTGGGCTTTGCAACGCATTGAATCACCTCGCATCCGGCATCTCTGGTGCAGCTTCTGGAATCTTCAGGAAACGTAAGTTCTAGCTTGCACCGGGTCCTGGCTAAACCGGGTTCTGGCTAAACCGGGTTAACCCCTGCCGGGTCGTCATCCCAGGTCCCCTCCGAGTCGTCCATCTCCTTCCGGGTGAGCTTGAACCTGTGACCCGGTTTCTGACCAAACCGGGTTAGCTCCCACCGGGTTGACTCCTGCCGGGTCACCACCGAGTCTCCATCTCCTCCGAGTAAGCTTGAATCCGGGACCTACCAAAAATGGGTGCTAACACATGCCCCCCCGTTTTTCTAGTAGAGCTTGCTTACTAGAAAATATTCGATGTATAAGATTTGTCTAAGGGCGATGCTTAAGCTCATCGGCCATATGTGCGGCTTATGCAGTTTGCCACACGCTTGGGTGGAATTTCTTCAAGTACTTCCCATTGATAGCTCGAGGCAATATGTTGCCCTCCAACGTTTCCACCAGATATGAGTTACCGGGTACAATCCTTACGACTCGCAGTGGCCCTTCCCAACTCGGTGACCATTTGCCGAATATTTGGCTCCTTGATCCGATCATCAATATAACTTTCCAGACTAAGTCGCCGATTTGAAAATCCTTAAGCCGGACTCTCTTGTTATAAGGTTTTGCTACCCGCAACTTCTCCTTCTCAATGTCCTTCAGAGCCTTTATACGTTTGTCGGCTACCTTGTCTATGCTATCCATCATCAAATTGTGATAATCCTCAGCCGACAAATCGTTTTGATTAGCAAACCTCAAAGCAGCCAGATTTACTTCTACCAGTAAAACGGCTTCTTGTCCATAAACTAACTCGAAAGGAGTTACCTTAGTTGCACCATGCCTTGAGATCCGGTGAGCCCACAATGCCTCGGACAGTACTTCATGCCACCTCCTCGGGTAGTCTTGTACTTTCTTCTTAATCAACTTGATCAGAATTTTGTTGCTTGACTCGGCTTGTCCATTGGCTTGAGTGTAATACGGAGATGAGCTGAGCATCTTGATCCCGAGTGATTCGGCAAACTGTTTCACCTCTTTGGCCATGAAGGAGGTACCTTGATCTGTAGTGAGAGTCTGCGGGATACCGAATCTATGAACAATATGCTCTGTGATAAATTGAATTACCTCCTTGTGGGTCATATTCCTGAGGGGTACTGCTTCAGACCACTTGGTGAAATAATCAGTAGCAACTAACACAAACCGATGCCCTTTGGACGAAGCCGGGTTTATCATACCAACGAAATCTAGGGCCCATCCTCGAAAAGGCCACGGCTTTATTATAGGATTAAGAGGTGAAACCGGCACTAACTGAATATCTCCGAATTTCTGGCACGCTTCGCATCCCTTGTAGTATCTGAAGCAATCATTAATCATCGTCGGCCAGTAGAATCTGGCTCGTCTAAGCATCCACTTCATTTTGTGAGCCGATTGATGTGTCCCACATAAACTGTCATGTACTTTTCCCATGGCGATCCGAGATTGATCTTCATCCAAGCATTTAAGAAGAAGACCATCAGCTGTTCGGCGATACAACTCGTCGTCTATCAAAGCATATTTAAAAGCAAGCCACCGAACAACCCTCTCCGTTTTCTGACATAGATTCTTCAAATAGTCAACAATAGGTGTCCTCCAATCAGCTGGCCGGGTTCCACCAGGTTCTTCCGGAGCCGAATTAGATAACCCGGCTTTTCCTCCGGCTTCCACGTCATTGACAACAGCTAGCACCGGCTTTCCTGCTGTGAAAAATTATCCCTCTACCGACATGATAGCCTGATGCCTGCTATGCCAACTCGTTTGCAAGCCAGTTATCCTGCCTGGACACATGAGATATGGAAAAATAATCCAGAGTCGATATAATATCCAGGCATCTGTCGAGATATATGTTGAGTGATCCACTATTACACTGGAAGATCTTGGCCACTTGCGTGGGGGTGAAATATACACAATGCCGATTCCTTGTCCACTACTGCAAACCGAACCGTCAAAATAAAGTTTCCACGGTACAGCCGACACAACATTTAAGTCGGCTTCTTGCTCTAGGTCAATCCGATGTTCAACGATGAAGTCGGCTACAACCTGGCCTTTCACAGATTTGAGAGGTTCATAGGCCAAGTCATATTCGATCAACCCGTACGCCCATTTGCCGATTCGTCCACTGAGAATCGGCCTATGTATCATGTGTTTGATGACATCGGTCTGACTAAGAACCTTGCACTCACTAGATAAAAGATAATGACGCAATTTGGTGCAAGCAAAATAAAGAGATAGGCACAACCTTTCCACAAAGTTGTACCTGGACTCGGCATCCAGCAGTCGCCGACTTAAGTATGTGATGACGTACTCCTGTCCTTTGGCTTCTTGAGTCAAAGTTGCCCCAATCACTTTTTCCTCGGCAGCGATATAAAGCCGGAACGGTAGACCACGAGTCGGTTTCCTCAGAACCGGAGGTTTGGACAAACAAGCTTTTATTCTATCAAATGCCTCTTGCTGTCTTGCCCCCCAGGTGAACTCGTCATCATTCTTGAGCCGAAGGATCTGTGTGAACGCATCAACTTTTCCAGACAAGTTAGTAATAAACCTTCTCAAATAATTTACCTTGCCTAGGAATTTCTGCATGTCCTTTTTACAACTCGGCGCCTGCACTTTCTGGATAGCTTCAATCTTTGCCGGGTCAATTTCTATGCCGGATTCATCTATGATAAAACCGAGAAACCTCCCAGCCGACACGCCAAAAGCACACTTCAACGGATTCATCTTGAGCCCATACTTCCTCATCCTTTCAAACGCGAGGCGTAAATCGGCCAAATGGTTTAACTCGTCGTCCGATTTAACAAACACGTCATCGATATACACATCCAGTATGACTCCAAGAAGATCATGAAATATTAAGTTCGTTGCTCTCTGATATGTGGCACCGACATTCTTCAATCCAAAGGTCATTACTATCCACTCGAATAAACCAACGAACCCGGAGCAGCGAAACGCTGTCTTGGCCGAGTCCTCTTCGGCCATGAATATTTGATTGTACCCCGTGTTTCCGTCCAGAAAGCTGATAACCCGGTGTCCCGAGGCATCATTGATAAGCATGTCGGCTATTGGCATAGGATATTCATCTTTGGGCGTAGCTCGGTTTAGATCTCTGAAATCTATGCATGCCCTGATCTTACCGGATCCTTTCTTCTCGACCGGCACAATGTTAGAAATCCATTCGGCATACTTGCAAGGCCGAATAAAATTGGCTTTTAGAAGCCGGCCAATCTCTTCCTTGATCCGGTCATATATTGTCGGGTTGAATTTACGAGCCAGTTGCTTATATGGCCTGAAACCGGCTTTTATTGGTAACCGATGCTCAACGAGCTCTCGGCTTAACCCGGGCATCTTGTGGTACTCCCAGGCAAAGTAGTCCACGTACTCCTTCACTAGCGCGATTAAATCGAATTTATAATCGGGTTCTAAATTCCGGCTTACAAATGTCGGCCTTGGAACAGTGCCATCCCCGATATCCACTTCCTCGAGCGGGTCGGCCGACGTAAAACCTTGTCCCAACTTATCCATATCATCTGGTTCTTCAATTGCTTCACACATATCGTTCTTCTCTGCCCGATCCTTGTCCAGACGCTTCTGCAACCACCCATTGTTGTTGGGATCCATTTATTTGAGTCGCAGCCGGTTACCTTCGACCGGCTTTAAGGATACTGGCACGAATCCGTCCCTAGTAGCACTCAGGAAATCGAACCCGGATAAATCACACCCCGAAAGACATGTAACATTTGAGTGTTTCCAATCAACAATGGACTCGGCTAAAGCAATACATACCGAGTTATCAGCATGAACGACTTCAATCTCATCGTCGATCCATTGTACAAGTTGCTGGTGCATGGTAGATGGCACGCACTGATTCGCATGAAGCCAATCTCGTCTGAGTAACACATTGTAATTCTCTTGCACCTCAGCAACAAAGAATGCAGTAGCCAAAGTCTTGCTTCCCACTGTGAGTTCCAGACTAATAACTCCTTTGGCCTCTACTCCTTCTCCTCCTTCGAATCTGTTCAATACCATGTTCGTCTTCATGAGATCATCATCCTCCAATTGTAATTTCTTGAAGACGGAATACGGCATTAGGTTTACCACGGCACCTCCACCAACCATCATCCTGGTAACCGGCTTCCCATTGATATGTCCTCTGACGTACAAAGGTTTAAGGTGCTTAACCGGTCCCTCAGGTTTCTCGAAGACGGCATTCTTGGGTCCGAAGTTGAGCTGCGCTACCTCGGCTTCTTCTTCTACAA
The DNA here is from genome assembly GCA_012064385.1 of Puccinellia tenuiflora. Lineage (NCBI taxonomy): Eukaryota > Viridiplantae > Streptophyta > Magnoliopsida > Poales > Poaceae > Puccinellia > Puccinellia tenuiflora. The sequence goes on from QRDG01000345.1 coordinate 14,797, forward strand.
CACGGAATTCAGCAGGCAAATAATATACCATGTTAATTTCCATACCTACCTGAGTCGGTGTACTCTCGTAATCCAGTAAATCTTCATCTGGTGGATTCTCCGACTCGTTTCCTGCCAGCTCCTCGCCCGTCGAAACTTCTGCCGAATCTCCATTTGCCGATTCGTTATCCGACTCGGCTGTTGCCGGCTTGTCCTCTGCTTCCAAGTCCGCTGCTTCCACTTCGTCCGCCCATGATGAATAGGTAATGGCCGGTACAGAAACCGGCCCTGTTTCGTTGTTCACAACAGAACTCAGTGTAATTATCAATGGATTTGGCAGAGGATTCGGGTTTGGTACCCATACTTGAGCCGACACCATTGGTCTTTCAGCGTTGAATTCGGCGTCTCTGGCTTGCTCGGCCTCCTTTTCTACATTTTCCCGGTTCCTTGCCCATTGCAGCTTTCGATTGGATCGTCCATCGTTGAGGGCCGATTGGATCTGTCGATGAAAGACAGTGCAATCGTTAGTAGCATGAGAGAAAGAATTGTGATATTTGCAATAAGCACGTCGCCTTAATTCATTAGGTGACGGGATAACATGGTTAACTCGGATCACTTTGTCTTTTAACAAGGCATCAAATATTCTATCACATTTGCCTACGTCAAAGCTACACTTCACCTCATCATCCCGGTTCTTACGAACCGGCTTTAGATCACCACACCTATAGGGTTTGGCTTTACTCGGCCAAACAAACTCGGCTACGTAAACATCGGCTTCATCACCGGAGTCGGCATCATGTTCGATAGTGTTAAGCCGACCCCTGCTCATCTGATGCGAGTCTTTGGACTCGTTAACTCGGCTTTCATGAGCCAGAGCTCTCTCCTGAACCTGCCCGACAGAGGAGAACTCGTGTCCTTCTAGCTTCTCTTTTAGATATGTTCTCAACCCGTTAAAAACTAAGTCGGCCATATCTCTTTCAGTTATCGCCAAGCTATAACACCGGTTTCTTGTGTTTCTAAATCTCTTGATATAATCGGATACCGATTCATCATGTTTCTGCCTAACCGATGTAAGATGGGACAACTTTAACTTGATCTCTCCGACATAGAAGTGCTCATGAAATTTTTGCTCCAAGTGAAACCAAGTGTGTATAGAATTGGGAGCTAAAGCCGAAAACCGAGAAAAAGCAACCCCGGTTAACGACAAAGAGAATAAGCGAACTTTAATGTGGTCATGATTAGCTTCACCTAATTGAGCCAAATATTGACTAATATGCTCCCATGTCGACTTGTTATCCACCCCATTAAATTTAGAAAACTCGGGAACTCTGTAGCCAGGTGGGTAGGGTTGTAAATCAAAATATTCGGGGTAGGGTTTAACATAGGTTCTATGTTTAGGAATAAACCCGAATTCGTCATATGCTAACTGGTCCAATTTCTTTCTGAACTTGACCACCAAATCGTCCATGTTGGCCGATTTACTCGGAACAGGAGCAGAATTGGCCACAAGACCGGCTTGCATCCAAGGAGCCGAATTTGAATTCGGCATTGACTCGCGTCCCAGAAGTCGCACCGTTGGTCCCGTCTGTCCCGCCGGGTAAGATGAATTCTGGATCGGAGTCGGACAAGGTAATGCATTAACAGGCCGGTTTTCCCTGTACGGGCTCATCGGTTGTGTATCCGATGTCTGGCCTTGGATAGTGTTTTTCTTAGCCCTGTCATGTTCCAGCATAAGATCATAAACATTGTTCGTACCTTGTGAAACATGAAATTGAATCTCGGCTAATTTCTCAGGAGAAAAGATACTGTTACTTACAGCAGGTTTGTCGGTGTTGATGTTCAAAGGTACATATTCCGGCTCCTTGATCGGCGCGGTTACACCTTGCCGATCTAACTTGAAGCTGGCCAAGTACAACTCTTCATCTTCCTGCTCCCGCTTGAGTCGCAGCGCCTCGAACTCCTCGCTTCTCTTCTTCTTCCACTCATCCAGGCCTTGGCATTGTGCCTCCGACAGATCCTTGAGAGTAGGCTTGATGATATTGTCGGTGGTGATGCCGGATAGATCTGTAGCCTTAGAACAGGTCATTGTTGCCCGATTTAGGTTAGAAATTTTCCCCAGCGGAGTCGCCAAAAAGTGTGTTGCGGAGCCGGGGGAGATACTCCGCAACTCGCCCCGCGGGAGACCGACCTGCAGCGCGATACGCAAGATAGCAAGCCGGTTCTTTTTAGAACCAGATGCCCCAGCACCTCGGGAGGGACCCCATCGGAGGATGTCGGCGATGATTGGCCGAGTTAAGCCGGATTCGACCGCTCTCAACTCGATTGTCGATATTCGATGAACTCACACGAAGTCGCCGAATAACGGAAGCATGAACAAGGGTTTCGAGGGTAAAAAAGTAGGGTTTGTACTGATTGTCGATTGTTTGCTTAATTTTAATCGGCCGTCACCTCCTACATATATATAGCGAGGCGGCTGGACTTCCCGTACAAGCGTTGTACTTCTACAAGGATTACAACTCATGAAATAGGTCGGTTTCCACTTCTAAACTAGGTAAGATTCCTGGCCGGTATCGTATTGGATCCGGACTGCAAGCGCCGTCTCCGGCTTCTTTTGGAAAGCTACCTTTTGTCCTTCCGGGTTGACCCCGAACTCATTCTGGTGCCACCGACTTCTGTTTTGTGCTTTGCAAGCATTGAATCACCTCGCGTCCGGCATCTCTGGTGCAGCTTCTGGAATCTTCAAGAAGCGCAAGTTCTAACCTGCACCGGGTCTTGACTAAACCAGTTTTTGGCTAAACCGGGTTAACTCCTGCCGGGTCGTCATCCCAGGTCCTCTCCGAGTTGTCCATTTCCTTCCGAGTGGGCTTGAACCTGTGACCCGGTTTCTGACCAAACCGGGTTAGCTCCCGCCGGGCTGACTCCTACCGGGTCACCACCGAGTCGCCATCTCCTTCGAGTAAGGTTGAATCCGGGACCTGCCAAAAAAGGGTGCTAACAATACCCATACCCATACCCATACCCGGTGGGTACCCGTACCCATTGTGTATTCGTTGGGTAGATCAAATAGTACACAAATTGTTCATAGTTTTATTTTCGTTGGTAGCACATTTGACAAAAAAATTAATTATCTCAACTCAGTAACAGGTAGATGAATACATGACAATTATCTAACTTTGGAAATGATAATCTCATTATCATATCTAGTAAGTCAACCGAGTAGGGTCCATATGTCAGGATAAACGGGTTGGGTGTGGGCATGGGTATAGGGTTGTACCCATGTCCTACCCACGACTTGGCGGGTAGGGTATGGGTACTACCCATGGGTATAAAATGTGCCCATACCCTCCCCAAACGGGTACGGTACCCGCGGCTACCCGTACACATGGGTAAAATTGCCACCCTTAGCTGCGAGAACTCACTGGCAAGGCAACCGGGGCGACTGAATCGTAGCAGGCTAACTTTGGGAGTGGCAAAGTCGCACGGGGAACTCGTCCTTGGCTTTCGGCCCGCACGTGCATGTACCGGCAGATCATGTGATCCAACCTCTGCGTGTGCCGACTACTTATTAGATCATGCTACCGGCGAAAATACAAGACGAACAAGTCCACAAGAATAGGGCACCAAACACTGTGCTTAATCCAAAGCTCAAACAAAAACGTAATCAGGACAAAGAAGATAAATCCGTTTGTTTAATCAAAGGGGTTTCCCCCAGCTTATGAGGGAAACAAGTTTGGTGTTATACATCACAACATCTAATGATGTAGCATAAAGCAAAAAAAAACTGCAAAGATTACAACGAAAAGCAAGATAAATGAGCTGTCCAATAAATGGATGAGCTGGACCTAGAAGAAACTAGGTTCAGATTTTCAATAGAAGAAGCCCACCCGTACGAGAATTTCAGAATAAAATTTTGCTCCTGACGGTAGTCAAACTATGATCGTTAGGTTTGCCACTGTGGCCCTAACCACTGGGTTACTGCCCCGTTCACGAGCCGTCCAATAAGATCTACCACATCCTAATCTAAGCAGGACCCAAAAACAATCGATTGTTCCTTACAAAAGTTGTCCAGTACCTTGCCTTCAACATAGTGGTATGTGAGAACGATCTCCTACACCATTTTCTTTTGTTGCACTAGCACATCGGTGTGGCCTATGCATAAGCTCTGAGCTAAGCTTGAGACCTTTGGATCCCAACCAAAAGAGATGGAACGAGGACCTCATAGATTCTATCTTCCTTCTTGCTACCAACCTCTCATAGATCAGATCTTATGTTGGGTTTATTCCGCCATCTTTGCGTAGGAATTTTTTTTGATTTCTATGCTACGACCCTTCATATCTTTGGATGCGGATAGTGACAGCATGACGTGTCCATAGATGTGGAATACGAACTTTAAGGTGTGCTTTTCGTAGCCCTACGTAATTCTCATCCTATTTGATCCACAAAAGAATGATCTCCGAGTAATGTCTACCATACATGTATTTTTGTGGGAACTATCATGTGTTTAATTATGTTAATGATGTTGAGAGTAGTTACTAGTGAAAGTATGAAGTCTAGGCCTTGTTTCCAAGCATTGATACACTGTTTTTAGTCATTTTTGTCAATTGTTTGCTTGCTGCCATTTTTATTACAGAATTACAAAATCACCTTTTACCATCCATATCACTTGCATTTTACCATCTCTTCGCCGAACTAGTGCACCTATACAACTGACAATTGTATTAGGTGTGTTGGGGACACAAGAGACTTCTTGTATCTTAATTACAGGGTTGCTTGAGAGGGATATCTTTAACCTCTACCTCCCGTGGATTCGATAATCCTTGGGTTACTCACTTAAGGGAAATTTGCCGCTGTCCTACAAACCTCTGCGCTTGGAGGCCCAACAAGTCTACAAGAATAGAAGCGTGTAATAGACATCAAGCTAATTTCTGGCGCCGTTGCCGGGGAGGTGAGCGCTTGAAGGTATCTTCTTTAGATCTTGCAATTAATCTTTTCGTTTCTTGTTTTTATTTCACTAGTTAGGCTTAATGGAAAACAACAAAAAAATTAGAGATCTTTATAAACTCTATCTTGAAATTGGTCATGATGCTTTTGAAGAGAAAATTAAAAACCTATGGAACTTGAGGAGAGAGGGCGGCGGAGGGCCGGAGGAGAGGATGGCGCGGGCGGACGGCGGCGCGGGCGAATGGCGGAGAGGGCTGAGGAGAGCACGACTCTTGCAGATGAAGGATGGCAGAGCGGCGCAGCTGGCGGCCGGAGGAGAGGGCGGCGCGGGCTCGGGCAGCCTGACGGCGTCGTCTTCGTCGGCGGCGGGTGCGTCGTCTTCGTCCTCTCTCTGTGTCCCGGTCTGTGGCTCGGGCTGGGATAAGGGGCGTGGTATTTATACCAAGGACCTCTAGTCCCGGCTCGTTACAAGTTGACGAAATTTCAAGAGTGATAATTCGAGAGTCCATCGAAAAGATGGTGCGAACCGAAGAAACAAATTTCATAAATTGTAAATTTGTTTAAGCCATCCATCGGACGGCCAGCAATGTTTCCTGTCCACCCACCAAATTTCGTGTCGCCCACCCCACCAAATTTCGCACCGCCGACCCAAATTTTCGATCTAACTTTGGCGCGTGTCCCGCGTGAACAATTTTTTTTGAAATATAAGACTTTGAGGCAAAAGCCCCGCAGCAATTTATTAAAAAAGTCCCAAAGTATTTACTAAGTTATTTACAAACAAGAGAAACCTACCTGTACAGGCTACCTTATAAACAAAAATTACAAGAGGCTGCCTAGTCAGGCCCACTACAGCTCACATTATCAAATCCACACCAATTATCGATTCTAATGGTGCTGATTTTCGTTGCTGGAAATTGACTGATAATGGCATTTTCAATGCAAAACATGCATATTTTGCTTGTGTGCAGGATCTCTACGATTCAGGAGAGGATAAGCCGCAACAACCCTCGGCTGCAACAATACAGTTCCTCAATCAGGTTTGGAAAATCAAAAACCTTTTCCCTCGAATCCAAACCTTTGCTTGGCGTTTTCTTCGGAAGGCGCTTCCCACAGGTGCAAGAGTTGGGTGCTTTTCCAAACATATTAGTAAAACTTGTTGCAGATGTGGTTTGGAGGAAGATGATGTACACCAATTTTTTACTTGTCCGTTCGTGAAAGCAGCCTGGTTTTTAGAACGTTGGTTCATTCGTACAGACCTCATAGTTCAAAATTGCACTTCTCTCACACAAATCATTCAGTTTTTAATGACTATGAATCACCCTCATGCGTCTTTATCAAATATTCTCAATTTCATATGGTGTATCTGGAAATCAAGGAAGGACATGTTATTTGACACGAAAAAAAGAGAGCCATATCAAATTATTATCAATGCTACGCGTTTTGTTAGTCAAGAATTGTTTCAAAATTGCACTTCTCTCACACAAATCATTTAGTCTTTAATGACTATGAATCACCCTCATGCATCTTTATCAAATATTCTCAATTTCATGTGGTGTATCTAGAAATCAAGGAATGATATGTTATTTCACAGGAAAAAAAGAGAACCATATCAAATTATTATCAATGCTAGGCGCTTTGTTAATCAAGAATTGTTTCAGGTTGATGATGTTTTGGCAGACAAAAAATATGGTGCACCAGCCGGGAATAAAAAATCGAACCCGGGTCTGTAGCGTGGCAGGGTACTATTCTACCACTAGACCACTGGTGTTGTGCATTTGTTATTTGTTGATATGTTATACTTCTATTGTCTACTGTATGCCAAACATTTCGCCTACTCACTGAGTGGCAGCAAAACAAGCTGACAATTCACAACCCAATTCTATACGAACAATGTCGACGCGGCAGCAGGAACAGACATATTTTCCGAACAAGAGAACCTGACAATTCGAGTCAATTTTGTTCATAAATCCCAAGAACAATGCTTATAATGTGACTCACATGTACATTGCACTTACCAGTTGCCACCAACTGACCAAACCAAGATGACAATCAGCTTGGCAGCTTCCTATATTTTTTCTACTACACTTCATACCAGTCCAGCAGCATATCGATCATTTTGCTTCAACAACATAACATGAATTCCCAGAATGCCGAATTTATACAGATTTGCTGGACGTCAAGCCAGCAACCCACCCTCCATTTCTACAGCATTATTAACAATATTTTCCAGGACACTTGGCGCGAATTTCACAGCGGTCCCTCGAGTTCAGTCCCGCATATGCGGGAAACGAGTCAAAGAGTTCATTCACACAAAAGTAAAGCTTCTTTAACTAGACACCAGTGTGAGCGACAAAGTGGCACCCAAGTATTATGGAACAAACATGCTAATATTCATACATACGTCTGGCCTAGAGAAGCTTAGTAATAATTGGCGGAGCTCTTTGGCCTTGCTTTCAGTGACTGGTTCATCGAGAATTATTTTCATCCTTTTTAGTACTGTTGCCCAATGGAATAACCGTTGCACAAGAGCAACTTCATGTTCAGTGCCCTTATGTCATGGGTTTCTATTTCTTCAAGGCAATTCCACGCAAGCTCCTCCGTTCTCCAGTTTCGTGGCTGATCACAGATGCGACCTGATGGCATGGAGTTTGTTCCTGAAGCAAGGGTTATATCACATTATAAGATTAACTTATGGTTTCATGACATAAGTTAAGAGAGGGATGAAACTGAAAATTAGTAAACTTGTGAATATTTCGAGATACGTATATCATCAACAAAATTTACCAACTAATAACACCCGAGGGGTTAGGTTTTTGTCTCAGGAACAGGGGGTGAGGGGATGGGAGGTGGACCTGTCACAACCTAGCTAAATACTCCCCAATCGAGTTGATCAATTACAGAGCAAGGGGATGAGAAGGAAGGCAGACCCAGTACACGAGTCTCCCACACAAGGTGGGGTCTGGAGAGGGATTATAGGAACCTAGTCTTACCCCTACAAAGTGCAGTGCAGAGAGTCTGGTTCGAACCCAGGACCTCTTGGCACAAGTGGGGAGGACCTCACCACTGCACCAAGGCCTGCAGCAAGGGGATGAGAATTCAGAAGAAATTCGTAGAGAAAATAGAGAACAGATGAGAGATAGCCAGAGCCGGAACGTGGCGGCGGCGCTAGGGTTTATATTGTTCTTAGGAATATTCGATAATCCTCTTAGGGTTACATGTCAGAGCTTATAAAGGCTCAATTACACAGAAAATAACGGAAAAGTGGTTGAACTGATGGAGACAGCGACATCTTCAGAAACAAACGGTGACGACGGTGTTTGGCGTGAAGAAACAGCCACCTGCCACTTGAACCTGAGCCATCCTCTGGATGAATTTACATCGACAGTGTTGATGAGATAATATTAAAACGTGATAAGAGTTCAGAGTTCATTATGGAAGATCCAAATGTCTAATATATAGCACTCTACAGTTTGCGACGATAGGTTCCATACACAATGCAACCAGCAATAAGATCAATCAAGCAACTGACCTGCCAAGATGGAAGAAGCCTCGCAGTCCATACCTCAATCTCCTTGACACCAACATCAAAATCGAGGACAGATGAAACCACACTCGTTCAGCCTGCCATTCAATTCGACCACGATTTTGCCAGATACTGTGATCACCAACGTACTCAAACTAACCAATGTATCCTATATAAACGAAAACCCAGTCAGATACAGATTCTCCAAGAGCAGCAACAAAACCGAATATGCAAGTTGGGACTAAGAGTACTTCTGCATGACGATAAGGAACTTGATGATGACCTTGGAAAAGGGCCTGATCAGAGACCTGCCCCTTCCCACACTTGTCAGCGTTGTACATGCTCTTCAAAGCATCATCTAGCTTGCTGTGTCTCAACATCCTTACCTGAAAAATAGCAAACAGCATAAAAAAGGTTACAGAAATAGTAGTATTTTAGAAACCAACAGAAGTGGGGAAAAACCAGCCTGCCTTGTATGCAAGTACAAACAGAAGAGTTTTGACGATTAACACTTTGATAGTTCAATCTAGCAAAGGTCAACTTGGCATAAGAATATACAAATGTCGACTATGCCATCTATTTTCAGAAAAGCAGCTAAATGCTTCTAGTAATGTAAGCATGATTCCAACTTAGTACTAAGTTACTATTGTCAAACTTGAGGAGTACGGAAATTGTTCAACATGTTTTTCGTCTGTTGCTCTTTTCAGCATTCTATTTCTCTCCTTTTACCTAAAAAGAAGATTTGGTTCTGTGTACGTCAACACAGCATTTCGCTTCTGCTTCGTCCAGCTTTCCGTCCCGCGTTAACTTTTCTCCGACAGTTTTTTTTTCATAGCATTTTCTCCGCATCAATCACCCGACAACCCCGCCGCCGCCTCCACATTGCCCCTTCTGGCCTCCTCGCCCTCGCGATCGAGATGTGGCCTCTCCAGTCGGCGCCCCGTCCGCGGCCTGCCCTCGCTACAGGCGCTCCGCGACGCTGCATCTCCAACAATCCTCCCTAAGATCTAAGAACCCACCGTCCGACGCGCCACCCTCCATCATCAGGTTGCATTCCGCCCAACCCCACCGCCTCCTCGTCCAGCCGCAGAGAGCAGCACGGACCTGCGGCCGACCTCCTCCACCCCCGGCGGCATCGGCCACGTACTCCCGTCAGCGAGGGCGGAACCTTCATCCGTCTGAACAATCTCGCCATCAACAGCGACAACTCGCCTTCCTCGCAGGCTCCCGTGAGGTTCGTGAAGCCGCTATGCTTGTCTTGCCAGATTGAATTTCTTTGTCTGTATTCTACTGCGTGTGTTGTTCCAGATTGGATTTGGTGGGCACGTTTTTTTTGAAAGAGATTGGATTTGGTGGGTCACGTCTGCTCTTGCGCCCACTATTCTCATGTAAGGGTGTCTTGCTGTATCTGATTGCTCTTACCAGAACAAATTTATTTCAGTTTTTCATGTATTGCATTTTTGTGCTCTGTATTTTTCTTACCAATACCAATTCGTGCATTTGATCAGGTACAAAATCAGTAGACAGCCTTAACTTGTCCAACCATATTGTGTTATGTGTATTTTGGCTCACTGGATACCTTGCAGATGGCACATCAATCAAAACATTCGACTTTGAGGTCAGAGGAACTCTCCAATATACGACAACGGATGATGTTTCATTCTTTAAGAACAAGCATGAAAAATGCGAAACAATTTATAGATGTAGTTATTTCTTGTACAGAAAGCCTGCAGATAATAGAAGACACTCCAGATTTAAGATAGGCACGGGCCAACCAAAATCACATATCCGAGTCTGTCTTTGTCCTGTTCCCAAAATCACATATCGAGGAGGAAACTATGGCTTGCCGATGAATATGTCACTATACTCAAAGGCGTCTACAAAGCAAATTGCCTAGCATTTTCAGGCATTAGAATTTAGAACTCCCATGTTCTTATCAAGAAAAGTTGAGATCATGTTAAAAAAATCAGAATATGAAGCAAGGCGGGTGAAGAGGCTGAACATACAACCACGACAAGTCGAAGTCTGGTTTCAGAACAGAAGAGCCGGGTACTTGCATTCATAGGTAACAATTTTCTATTTATCAGGTTTTTCGGAGAAGAGGAAACGTAATTTGAAGTTGGACGAAGCTATTGATCGATACTTTCATCTACAAATTTTTGCATGGATGTTAGTGTGATTTTGATGTAATTGAATAATGTATTTTGTTGGTTTGTTAGGTCGATTTGGCCATAGATTTTTTTATTGTTTCAGTACTGTCTTAACATTAGTTTTCTGGATATATTCAATTCTTCATCCACCAATGCTTGTTTTTTTGTTTTTTTCAGTTTGAAGCAACAATAATCAGGTAATTTTTTTCTGCTGTTTTCTTACTGCATGATTTGCACACAAACTTTGTATTCAGTGGTGTGAGCCGAGATCGGGATATTTGAAAGTGTCAATTCAGAGTTTGGAAACAACCAGTGCAGTCTTAAGGAGCATACTCTCCCAATTAGAATTGTTTTTATTAACAAACTGATACCAGGATGTGAACGTAATATGACATATCATTCCTCTTCAAAGCATGTGTTGCTCACGATTGTTTAGTATCTGATGCGATTTAATGTCTGCTACTTATCTTGGTTTCCCAAAGTGAAACCAAGTCTTCATGCAGTCCTTTTGACTTGGAGGGATAGTGTTACAAATCCTTGAGGCTGCTATTGAATACTCCTGCTGCTGCACATTTTTAGAAGCTACATGTTTCTACTTGAAATTCACTGATCACTTTGATGCTTAACAAATTGAAGAGTTCGGCTCTGAATTCTTCTTTCACAATTGCAGATACTTAGATTGGATAATACATTCAAATCTCATCTCACAATTCAAATGACGTTATGCTCAATTGGGCATGTTGAGAAGGAGTTCTATTGCAAGTATGCCTTGCTTATTTTATGGGATTTTTATGTATAAGGATAACCCAGAAAGAGAGCATAAAAGAGACCGAGAGAATACAGTAGGACAATCCTCTTAAGGAGGCAGAGCAAGCTCGGACAAGCATATCGTGGCTGGACATCATTTCCAAAGTTTTGGAAGCACTGAAAAAACTGACACAGGACAGAGGTTCGCTTCGAATGCATATGGCTTATAACATTGCTAATTTATTCAAACCTAATTTTTTTCATGTAACTCTGGATAGGCAGTTCATTTGATGGCTGTAATTGAGATAGGCAGGTCATTTGTATTCAAACCTAAATTTTTTCATATAACTCTGGATAGGCAGGTCATTTGATGGCTGTAATTGAGAAAGGTTGATTTTTATAAGTTTTCAAAATTCCCGGTAAGCATTCAATTTTTGTGGGTACATATCTTATAAGATATATCAAAATAGCTGTCTCAACAACTTTATGTACTTGCAATGAAAGCTATATTTCATAGTGAACACTACGTCCTTGATTTGTGCGAAAGACTGAATCTGATAAAGTGTTGGAGGGAGCGAAAGGAACAAATTGTGATAATGAAGTCATATATATGTTCCCATATGTTCAAAGGGGCATTTAGTGAAACAATTACTGGTTTTGGTCAACTGAGTCTCGTGCTATACCAATAATAACTTAGTTTCTGCCCCTCCGTGAGGAAAGTACATATCTGAACATGGGGATATCTGCCCTGTTTTCCAAAAAAATAATTCTAAAACACCAAAAAAATAACTGTGGGCATAAATATCCATGTTAGTTTCATGGAAATTGACTTTTTCTTTCGTCTGTGTTAAAAAAAATGTATCTTAAAAACTTTTTTCCGGCATCAAAATTTGTCTTTCTTGCGGAGACAAAATAAAAAGGTATTTTTGGCAAAAACTTTGTGTCGCACGCATATTTTACAGGAGATAAAAATTTGTCTCGGAATTTTTAGACATTTTAAACCGCATTTGAAATACATTTTTTAGACATTTTAAGTCTTTTTTTTCTAAAAACATGTTAGCTGTTTCTAGGTTCAGATTGTGCCCTCTTGCCTCTGTGACTTACATTTTACTCTCACACGTGTCACGTACATTTAACTAGAGAGGTAGAGTGACGATTGAGATGATGTAAACGAGTTGTCCATTTGTTAATTCGCATAAAAAGTTATCCATTTTTGTTATCCTAAAAAATGTGAAATGCAAAACATCACAGATTAATATTCATGCCCCATAGCAGCGCACGGGCATTTGTCCTAGTAGAAATAAATTCATCTGTTTATTTCTGCTAACAAAGTGAAGAAGTAGTGGAGGCGGCGTTTTGGATCGTAGGTGCATCTGCACCCGTTAGGTAAAACATTTTTAGTTTTTTTTCAATGTGTCAAAAAATTCCGAAAAAAAAATTCGGATATGCATCAACATTTTTAGTGCTAGCACAAAAAATTTCGCTGTGAAAAGACATTTTGTGTGACCTGTGCAAAAAAGACAAAACCATGTCTCGTACAAAAGTCTTTTGTAGCAATCCGGATTTGTCTTTTTTGCACAGGTCGTATAAAATGTCTTTTCACCGCGGATTTTTTTGTGCTAACATGAAATATGTTGAACTATCTCCATATTTATTTTTGGAATTTTTTGACATTTGGAAAATGGTTATTTTGGGTCATGGGTGCAGATACACCCATGACCCGAAATGGATTTCCGAGAAGTAGTAGGCTAGAAAGTTTGGGTCGGGGACAGTCAACAGGCGCAGCAACACTTACCTTCAGCGGCAAACTCATTCACACAAACATGCCAACATTCCTCAGCATAGACAACAGTGGTAAACAGTCAGCAAAAGATAATGTTTCTGAGAGAGAAAGGTGAGAGTGAATTAGCAAGTAAACTAAGAACACTTCCATTACCCGAAGACGTGCATGATGAGACAAATGGCGTGCGTGTTTGATAAGGAGACCACGAAACGAGATACTCTGGCTCAAAAAAAAAAAATACAGTAACAATCGGTAGGATTTTTTTTTTTGGTTCAACTCACTAGAAATTAAAGAGTCCAGGTGCTCTACAATCGGCATGATACACCAGAAGAAACCACGAACTCAGGGCAAACAGCATTACATCGTCGAATCAATCTATCTAGAACAACACGCAGATCATCACACATCAATAGCTCCCCAATCATCTCAGTTGGATGATTCTAGTGCAGACTCATCCATCGTCGGCGGCGTCGGCGTCGTCGTCGTCGTCCGAGTCGGTGCCGATGCCGATGTCCTCCCGAATTCCCAGGCGAGCAAACAGCTCACTATACTTTTTGTCGACCCTTGCAATGGCCTCGTCCCGCATCGCCTGGAATTCTTCTTCGCTGATGATATCGTCGTCGGAATCAACCTCCGGTTCACGCTCACGGCAATCGAAGAGGACGTCCTCCGCTTTCCTTTTCCGGCCCATCACGCTCCTGGCTCCTCCGGAATTTCGTGCTCCTCGCGGGAATCGGGAGAAATCTGATCCGCCGCGACGAGGTATTTCGTGGGGATTTTGCGAGTTTAGGTGGGTGGGGAATTGGGGATCTGGGGAGGCGACTTGTGGTCTTGCTCTATATAAAGGCGGAACCTTGCCTTTGTTTCTTTTTTCTTCAGGGAGTCCTCGGAACGGAACCCTATCTTCTGGAATGAGCATCGGAGTCGGAAAGGAGCCCAGCCTGTCTTTGAGTACAATCCGAGCTACGACCGGTGCTGCCTAGGCCATAGCACCGGTCCAGCAAATAAGCCCAACACACTAGTTACTGTGTATCTAGCCCAGAACGTGAAGCCCAACAGAATCACGCATCCGAGAGACAAGGGCGGGAGCTGGGTACAATTAGGGCGTGTTCGGATGTGGTCCAGCTTCCAGCTTCTTGGTGCTCCGGGCTGGAGCAGCATCGAACAGCCCAACTCCGAGGAGCCAGATCTGCGAAGCGGGAGGGTTTCGTTATACAATTTTCGGAGCAGCTATTCCGCCGATCCGTGAATCTGGCCGGCTGGGAGCAGCAGATAATTACAGAGAGACTGCCACTGCCAAGTAAAAAAACCCTTCGCTCCCAAGCAAAACATTCTTTCCATCCCCATTCTTCACGAGCAAACCTATCTCCTTCCCCGTACCCTAGTCGTGCCGCCAAGGGCTCTCAACCCGCCGCCGCCCCCCGACTCCGGCTGCCGCCACCCCCAAGTCCGGCTACCGCCGTAGCGCCCTCGCCGTCCGCCGGACAAGGGCGGGAGCTGGGTACAATTAGAAAAAGGGAAACCCTTTCAAAAGGGAACCACGCGTCGTAGAAGAGCCACGTGGACCGATCGGGTTGTTAGAGTATAGGATTAGGACTCCTAAAGTCGGTTCTAGATTTTCTAATACAGCTATTGTAATCCTACTCCAAGTCTACTACAACTCCCTCCCCATTGTACTATATATACATGTACCTATGAATCAATCAATACAAGTTGTGATTTATCTAAACTTACATGGTATCAGATTTTCGATCCTAGGGTATGGCGCCGCCACCCCAACCTCCACCGTTGCTGCCGCCCGGCTTCTTCGAGCGGCGCGCCGCCCTCGCTGCCGCCAAAGCCGCCGCTACCACTGCTGTCGCCGCGCAATCCTCCCAACTCTCCCTACTACCTAACCCTAATGCCTCTTCTACCCTAATCGCCACCGCGCCAATCTCTCTCGCGGACACCATAGCTGATGTTAGCCCCTTCATCCCCATTGTTCTTGATCTCGCCGCCCACAACTACTATCATTGGCGGCACCTCTTTGATCTTCACCTCAGTCGCTGCAATCTTCGCTCGCACGTGGCCGCCACCTGTGTTCCTCGCCCAGATGATCCTCAATGGGTCAAGGATGATCTCGCCATCGTCCAGTGGTTCTACACTCATATCTCCACCGAGATCTTCAACATGCTCGATCACGACGGTGCCTCCGCCGCCCAGATTTGGGCTCCCCGCGCCAACTTTTTCACAGCAACAGTGACGCCAAGAAGAACGCACTGCACACCGAGCTCCGCAACATGACCCAAGGCGATACTCCCGTCAACCTCTACCGCCAATGCATCAAGGCCATCGGTGACGAGATCCGTGAACTTGGTGACATCGTCAGCGACTCGCAACTCATCAACATTGTCATCGTCAAGCTCAACGAAGAATTTGACAAGCAGGCTTCTTTCATACCCATGATGCGACCGCCTCCCACTTTCGCCGAGATGCGATCTATGTTGCAGCTCACCGCAGAAACTCAAGCACGCAAGGCTCACCCCCGCGTCTTCCATGCAGCAGCTCGGCCATCGGCGTATCCAGCGCCTTCTTCTCCTGCTGTCGTGCTGCCCACGCCACCAATGCAACCCCCTCCCGGTTGGCGTCCTAGTCCCAATTACAAAGGCAAGAATCCGATCTACCGGCCACCACGACCTGTGCCTCCACCAAGCAATGCTCCTGCGCCGCCATCGGCCCCTCCAGCACCGGCCACTCCCCCGCCACCGCCAGCTCCTCCTGCGCCTCCTAGCTGGCGTCCCCCGCACGACCCATGGACAGGGATGGTGCAAGCATGGCCGATGCCCTGGACGCCTGGCGTTCTCCGGCTCCTGGATGCCTGGCGTACGGCCCCCCACCGGCTCACCTGGGCTCCTTGGATCGCGTCCTCCTGCTCATGCCTACCACGCCGCTCCGTTCAACTACCCCTACGGCTACTCTACGTACCAGATGCCTGCTCTACTGACCGCGCCATCGTCATCATCGACACCACCTCAGCTGCCTGCACCCGTGCCGACGTGGGACCAAGCTGCTTTCTTGCAGGCCATGAACAACTTTGCTGCTCAAGGGAACTCAGGTATGGACTGGATTTTCGATTCTGGTGCTTCTAGTCATATGTCTTCTTCGCGTAATATGCTGTCTTCATGCACCTCTTCTCCTTTCTCTTCCATTACCCTTGGTGATGGCTCCTCAATACCTATTTACTGTGTTGGTCAAGCCCAAATTCCTACTTCTAATGCACCTCTTTTACTTCGAGATGTTCTTGTTGCACCAGCCCTTATTAAAAACTTAATCTCTGTTCGCAAATTCACCTCTGACAATCTTGTTTCCGTCGAATTTGATCCTTTTGGCTTATCTGTGAAGGACTTCCTGACCAAGGCGGAGATCGCACGCTTCTATAGTTGTGGTGATCTTTACTCTCTACACGGAGCACCTGCAGCCGCCCAGCCTTCATCCCTACTTGCCTCCGTCGATCTTTGGCATCAACGTCTTGGTCATCCACATGCTGCTGCCTTGTCATCCCTTTTAAGTGAATTTTCTATTCCTTGTAATCGAGAGAGTCATGATGCTTCGGTTTGTGAGTCATGTCAGTTAGGGAAACATGTTCGTCTACCTTTTAGCTCCTCCAATTCTAGTAGCACTTTTCCATTTGAGTTGTTACATTGTGATCTATGGACCTCACCGCATACTAGTATTTCCGGTTTCAAATATTATCTCGTGATTTTGGATGACTTTACCCACATTGTGATCTATGGACCTCATCGCCACTCATTTTTTCTCCCCATCCGATTCATCCAATGTGATAATGGCCGAGAATTTGACAATTTTTCCAACCGAAATTTCTTTCTTCACCACGGCATTCTTCTACGTTTTCCTGTCCCTACACCTCCCCTCAAAACGGAAAAGCAGAACGATCCCTTCGTACCCTAAATGACATTATCTGAACTCTTTTAATTCACTCATCCATGCCACCAAAATTTTGGGCTGAAGCCTTGCGCACTGCCACCTATCTATTAAATATTAGACCCACTAAAACCAATCCCAAAACAACTCCTTACTACTCTCTTTTTCTCTCCCACCCTAATTATCCTGATTTACGAGTCTTTGGCTGTCTTTGTTTTCCTAATTCTTATGCCACGTCCCCAAATAAATTAGCTCCTCGCTCCATCTCGTGCGTTTTCCTTGGCTATTCCGACGAACATAAAGGCTATCGCTGCTTAGATCTGGTTTCTGGTCGTGTTCATGTATCTCGTCATGTCACGTTTTTGGAGCATATTTTTTCCTTTTGCTAGCCGTACTCCTCCTACCAATTCACCACCCGCACCCACTCCGCACCAGCGTGCCCTTCTTCCAACTTTGCATGTTCCTGTCGCGGCAAAGCTTTCGTCTCAAATTCCTGCCGTGACGCCAGAACCCGCCGAACACCCTGCCGCGGCAGCACAACCTGCCACAATCCCTGCCGCGACAGCTTCCACTCCTGACATTCCTGCCACGGCACCACCACAACCTAAAATTTCTATCACGACAGACCCCCTTCTCCAGCGTCCGTCTCTTCCGCTGCGCCGGACACTGATGTTTGTGTAATACCAGCTCGTGCTGCCCCTACAACAATTCCACAAAACGACCATGTTATGCGTACACGTGCCAAGTCGGGTTTTCGCCAACCAGTTGATCGCCTTAATCTACATGCCACTCCTACTATTTCCCCTATCCCTAACTCCTATAAATCTGCTCTTCTTGATCCAAATTGGGCCGCCGCTATGCACGATGTGTACACCGTGTTAATTCAAAACAACACCTGGCAGCTGGTTCCTCATCCTCCAGGCGCAAATGTCATGTCTGGAAAGTGGGTTTTTCGTCAAAAATTCCATGCCGATGGTACTCTCTCTCGTTACAAAGCACGCTGGGTTTGCCGTGGTTATTCTCAACAACACGGTATTGACTACGATGAAACTTTCTCTCCAGTGGTTAAACCAAGTACAATTCGCACTGTCCTAAGTATTGCTATCTCCTCCGCTTGGCCGATTCATCAACTTGATGTGAAAAATGCTTTTTATCAATGGATCCCTTCAGTAAACTGTCTATTGCCAGCAACCACAAGGATTTGTGGATTCTTCCTATCCCAATCATGTTTGTCTTCTTCAGAAATCTTTATATGGTCTAAAACAAGCACCCCGAGCATGGTTTCAACGTTTTTCCACCTATATTCAATCCATTGGTTTTGTTTCTTCTCTTTCTGATACATCTATATTCGTCTTTCACAAAGATTCCCACAGTGCCTATTTACTTCTTTATGTTGATGATATTATTCTCACTGCTTCTTACCAATCCTTCCTTGACCAAATTGTTTCTATGCTTAGCTCTGAATTTTCCATGACCGATCTTGGCTTGCTTCATCACTTTCTGGGTATTGCTGTTACTCGATATTCTAAAGGCTCATTTCTTTCCCAACGACAATATATTCTTGATCTTCTTTCCCGTGCTGGCATGCTTGACTGTCAGCCATCCCGTACTCCTGCCGACACCAATGCTAAATTATCTGCCGATGGTGAACCTTTTTCTAATTCCACCCTTTATCGTAGTCTCGCTGGTGCACTTCAATATCTAACCATTACTCGCCCTGAAATTTCTTATGCGATTCAGCAAGCTTTGTTGTACATGCATGATCCTCGTCTTCCTCACTTTAATCATGTCAAACGTATTATCCGTTATCTCAAAGGCACTCTTGATCATGGTCTTTACTTCAATTCCTCTTCTCCGACTTCATTGACAGCATATGATGCGGACTGGGCTGGTTTTCCAGAAACTCGTCGATCTACGCGTACGTCCGGATACTATGTTTTTCTAGGTGACAATTTGATTTCTTGGTCCTCATAAAGGCAGGTTACAGTTTCTCGTTCATCCGCTGAAGCTGAGTATCGAGCAGTGGCGCATGCAGTTGCTGAAATAGTTTGGCTCCGCCAATTACTAACGGAGCTACATCGTCCTATTCAGCAAGCAACTATTGTATATTGTGACAATGTTTCAGCTGTTTACATGTCCAGCAATCTAGTACAACACCGGCGTACCAAGCATATTGAGATCGACATTCATTTTGTTCGAGAAAAGGTCGCGCTAGGACAAGTTCGTGTTCTTCATGTTCCAACAAGTGCTCAATTCGCGGACATCTTCACCAAAGGCTTGCCAACGATTCCGTTTCAAGATATTCGGTTCAGTCTCAACGTCGTCGAGCCCGTCGTTGATACTGTGCGGGGGATGTTAGAGTATAGGATTAGGACTCCTAAAGTCGGTTCTAGATTTCCTAATCCAGCTATTGTAATCCTACTCCAAGTCTGCTACGACTCCCTCCCCTTGTACTATATATACATGTACCTATGAATCAATCAATACAAGTTGTGATTTATCTAAACTTACATGGTATCAGATTTTCGATCCTAGGGTATAGCGCCGCCACCCCAACATCCACCGCTGCCGCCGTCCGGCTTCTTCGAGCGGTGCACCGCCCTCGCCGCCGCCAAAGCCGCCGCTACCACTGCTGTCGCCTGATGATCAGTGATGGTAGCGTTGGGTTGTGCCCCAAGCGAAGGCGTGGATGTAGTAAGTAGCAGTTTTCCCTCGTTAACGAACTGAGGTTTATCGAACCAGTAGGACTTTGAAATCAATAACAAAGTGAATGTTGAAGATCTCTGGTGCTTAATCTTCAATAGACGTGGACCTGCACACACTCAACCAATTACTTTGCCCCAACTTCGGAAAGGTTGTCAATCTTTCCGATCTCACAAAAAACAAAGCAATTAATTGTATAGTGAAATAGATGAAAATATGAAAGTGGACCAGAGGAGTAATGATGATGAAAAGTGATGAATAAAGGTTGCAATCAATGTAAAAAGATGGACCGGGGACCATGGGTTCACTAGTGGAGTCTCTCAAGTAAATAAAACACTCATATGATGGGTAAACAAATTACAGCTAGGCAATTGACAAGATTATAACACAAACTTAATCTAGCTACGACATAGAGAATATGATAATGTTTATGTAGGCATCACGACAATGAACAAAGACCGTTGAATCTAACTGCATCTTTGTCTAAAAAGTCCACCGTGGGATCGCTATCCAGCCTGTCACCCAACGGTATTAAGTTGCAAGCAACAGACATTTGCATTAAGTAAAGCGCATGAAGTAAGCAATACTAATATCAAAAGAGACATTAACACCGCTGTTTTACCCTTAGTAGCAACAGCACACCCTCTCCCTTAGACGTTACTCGTGCCCAGGAACAAAAGGGGGCATGAACCTACTATCTAGCATAACTACTCCCTCTTGGAGATAAACACAATCACTTGGCCAAAGTAACTACGCACATCGGAGAGCATGCAAGAACATAAATCAACATATAAGAATCATGCACAATCTGATCATAACTTCATAGTCCATCAGATCCCAGCAAACACATCACATAGCATTACAATAATCGATCTTGATCATGTTAGGTAGCTCACAAGATCATAATACATGAAGCACAAGGGAGAGAGACTACCATCTAGCTACTTCCACGGACCCGTAGTCTAAGGTGGGACTACTCACAAATCATCCCGGAGGAAGGCATGGCGATGAAGAGCCCTCCGGGATCGATCTCCCCTCCGGCAGGGTGCCGGGATCAGCTTTAGAATCACCCCCGAACTAGGGTTTATGGTGGCGGTGCCTCGGTGTCGGGGGGAAGCCCCCGAGTGGGGTCAATATGGTGAAATAAGCAAGGACTCGGAGTTGACCGAGTCAATGAAAACTGACATACCATACCGGCCTACCCGGTGTCGACCGGGTCAAGGCTAACCAACTTATCCCTATGTCGGATCATGCTTGTCATATGTCGGAATCCCCTTTGTTGTTCTTATATGCAGGAAGGGGCAAACCGAGTTATGGGCATAGGCATGCCTATGCCGGGTGAAGGTTATCCCGAATGGTGGACCAAGCTCCTTAAGACACGGAGCGAGACAAGGGCGGCGGTGTGCTGCAAGTGGGCGGCGTGCCAAGCCTCGGCCACGCCTCTGACGCGGGCGGCGCGGTACAGTGGCGCTAGGCCTAGGCGTGGGCGTGCTGTCTCATGCAGAGGGGACCGTGGCGACCAGCGCTGCCACGGTCTGGGCATGGTGCAGCGGCGCCCGTGTCGGGCGGCGACCAAGGAGTATGGCGACAGTAGCGATGTTTTACACTGTAACCTAGGTTTCCCTATATAAGGGGTACCAGGGGTACCTCTTACGAGGACGATGCTTCATATGACGCGGAGACGCTGAGCAAACACTTAGTAGTTTCTGAGAGCTAGTTGGAGAGCAAGAGTGCTGCTCTTAGACTCGGTAGAGGCTTGGAGTTGATAGTTCTTCCTACACAGCTCCAGGAGCAATCTTGTAAACCAGTTGTGATCCACTTATATACATCAGAAAGGCAGGAGTAGGGGTGTTATCTCCTCACGAGAGCCCCGAACCTGGGTAAATCGTGTGCGTGTGTGTGTGTGTCTGTGTGTTCGTGTCTGTACGTCTTACGTGCAAGCCCTCCCCGGTTGCCTCCAGCGTCCAATCGGCCCCACCTTAAGCCTATATGGCATCTGTCCGTGCACCACCACGACAGTTGGCGCCCACCGTGGGGCTAGCAGTGGCGCTGGCTGGTGTGTTCATCCGGACGGGTTCCTTCATCGCGTCGGGTGAGCGTGTTCTCTGTGGCCTTGTCCACAGGTTCGGCTCGCTCAACGTCGTCAGCAACAACGCCGGCTGTTTCGGCAGCAGGCCGTTACCTCGGAATGGGTGCCTCATCGAGTTCGGCTGCCTCACCGTCTACGTCGCCACCGAGGTTCCCAGCTGGTTTCCCGAAAGGGTGCAGGTTGCAGCGGATCCCCCCGCTGTCTGTGCGGCTCGCGGCCGACGTTTCGCCCGTCCCGCTGCTAGCTGTGCAGAGGTCATGATGACCGCCCCGGTTGCTGATGCCGAGGTCAGCACCAGAACTACCAGGACGGCGCGCCCGCCGCTGGAGAGGCCGGAGAATCGTCCGGAGCAGGCCGGTACATCTACTGTGCCGGCAACGCCGAGTCCACTGCAGGGCGTGATTGAGAAGCTGGCAATGCCAGTGGCTCCGAGCGCAGATGTTGCTCTGACTCAGGCGGAGTTGGAGCAGCAGCGCCAGGAGATACTCTGAGAGGCCTAGGAGGTGGCCCGGGTCAAGCAGGATTTCGACATCTCCCTCCGTGAGTACAACAAAGCTCATGGTTTTACGCTGGTAGCCAACCTGGTTAGTCGCATAAATGAGGTACGTGCTAGAGGTAGAGACCTCAATGCAGAGATAGCTAGAGATGGTAGAGCTAGATCTGGTAGAACTGCTAGTTATGTGTCGGCAGGCCGGCCGAAATACAGTACCCCGGGCAAGAACCTTAGAGCTGCAGAGGCCGCTATAGCTGAGTTGCCTAATTTATCCAGTGAAGCTCGTAGTAGGCAGCAGGATCGAGTTAATGAGTTGGTAGCTGTAGCCAACCATCAGAATGAGGCATTCCGGAATGCAAACCCGGGTGTAGGAGGATCCGGGTATCTCTACTCGAATGGTGGTGCCGGAGGAGTGTCCAAGGGACAGGCCTCTTCGCCGTATGTCGGTGGGAGCCGTGGCCAGAGTGTGAACTCTGGCAAGAACAAACAGATGCAGGCGTATGATCCGGTATATGCCGGAAAGCAGAAAGCTGCCCAAGGTCAACCCGGTCAGGGAGCTCTAGGACCCGTTCAGGGCAGACATGAAGCCAACCGAGTTAACCCGGCAAATCCGGGTCAGCCACCTCGGTATCCGGTACCCAATCCACCTCGTCATCAAGCGGGTGCCGGGTATGCCGAGCCGGTCGCTGACCGATACGACGACGGTTACTCGGCCATGGAGCGTGCCGGGTATACAAGATTCAGAGAGCTGGCGTCTGAGGGTGCACTCGGCGCTAGGCTGGGAGCTCGCCAGCTACCGGCTCACGACGTCCGCAACAAGCTAGACAGAATCTATCTGTCTGAAATGCTGGAGGAGCAAGGTCCACCGGGTCCTGCATGCTTTGGACCCCGGATCATGAAACAGCCACCTGTGCCGAATTTCCAGCTCCCCCGGGGTGCAAAGACCTATGACGGCAGCACCAAGCCGGAGGACTGGTTGACAGATTATGTCACAGCGGTGCATATCGCTGGTGGCAGTCGCCGATGGGCCGTGCGGTATGTACCGCAGATGCTAGAGGGACCAGCCCGAATCTGGCTGAACAATCTGGAGGAGAACAACATTGATTGCTGGCTCGATTTCTCCGAGGCCTTTGTCAGCAACTTCTCCAGCACCTACAAGAGGCCGAATCGCCCTCAGCAGCTGTCCATGTGTCGGCAGAGAGAAGACGAAACAGACCGGGAGTACCTGACCCGGTGGAGCACGATCCGGAACTCCTGTGAAGGGGTAATCGAGTCACAAGCCATTGCGTGGTTTGCGCAAGGATGCCGACATGGCTCCATGCTTTGGCAGAGACTCCAGAGGGAGATGCCGGCCACCTTGGCCGAAACAATGTCAATAGCAGACAGCTATGCACTCGGTGATCCGACACAGCCTTTGCTGACTCAGGTTGATGTGGGCAGGAGGTATCCTGCTCAAGACCGAGATAGATCGGGCCGGCGTAGCGATCGCCCGGACAACCGAAACAAGAGAAGAGACGACCGACCGGATTAGCGGTACGGGTCGGACCAGGTCGCGACTGTCGACCAAGATCAAGCGGGTGCCGGCAGTAGCCAGCGCCAGAAAAATGAGGGTCCCTCTTGGGGCCAGCACTCGGAAGGAAAGAGGCCGTGGAACGGCGAGAAGAGGCCGTGGAATGGCGAGAGGAAGTCGTGGAACGGCGAAAGGAAGCCAAGGAATGGCAACAAAAAGCAGTTGGATGATCAGGAGAGGTACATCTATGAGAAAATGCTGGATGGCCCTTGCTGCTTTCACACCAGACACCCCAGCAAACCGGCTCAACATTCGACTCGGGGCTGTGATCGGCACAAAAATCAGCCAGCAACTGCTGGTCTGACACCGAGACCCGCACCTCTCACAGGTGCAAACACTCAGCCTCTGAATGCTCAGCCGAGGCAGGAGGATGTCAACCAGGTGGCCAACAACAACAACAACTACAACAACAATGCTGGCCCGAGTCGGCAGAATGAGTATCGGAAGCCCCATCAGAGCTACATGGTCTTTGTGACCGAGCCCACTGATAAGCAGAGTCAACACCGGCGAGCGATGGAGGTGAACGCGGTCATGCCGGCCGTGCCCAAGTTTATGTACTGGTCCGAGGATGAGGTCAGCTGGAGCATTAGGGACCATCCCAAGGTCATGCCCAATCCAGGAGGTTACGCTCTGGTTGTGAATCCGACATTCGTTGGACCCAGCATCAATGTCAGTTTCAGCCGAGTTCTCGTTGATAACGGGAGCAGCATCAACATCATGTACCGAGATACCATGGTCAAACTCGGATTAACCGAGAACATGATGCAGCCAAGCAGGACAACTTTCCACGGCATCGTGCCGGGTGTCTCGCACGCTCCCATGGGAACAGTCTGGGTGGATGTCTCCTTCGGGGACGAGAACAACTGCCGGACTGAGAGTCTGCTGTTCGAGGTTGTGGATCTCGAGAGTCCGTATCACGCCTTACTCGGTAGGCCAGCACTCGCCAAGTTCATGGCGTCCACTCATGTGGCCTACCTGAAGATGAAAATGCCGGGTCCGAATGGTGTCATCACCATCTCGGGTGACTACAGGCGCTCCATGGAGTGTGCTTCTGCCGGGTCTCTGCTGGCCGAGTCACTTGTAATTGCTGCCGAGAAGAAGAGAATCCACGAGGTGGTGGCTCTGGCCCAATCTGCTCAACTCGGTATTCCGAGTCCAGCCAACCCGCAGCAGACTGCAACCTTCCAGGCGGCGAAGGAGTCCAAGAAAGTGGGCGTTGACGAGTCTAACCCGGAACACACCGTCATCATCGGTGCCGGGCTGGACAGCAAATAGGAAAGCGAGCTCATCCACTTCCTCCGTGAGAATCGGGATATCTTTGCATGGTCCAGTCAGGACTTGCCGGGTGTTCCGAGGGAGTTGGCTGAGCACTCTCTGCATGTCAGGCCAGATGCTAGGCCTGTGAAGCAACCGACACGGCGTCTTGCTGAAGGAAGAAGGAAGGCTGTGGGTGACGAGTTAGCCAAGTTACTCGCATCCAATGCCGTAGTAGAAGTGAAGTACCCGGACTGGTTGGCTAACCCGGTCCTGGTAGAGAAGAAGAAAGATGATCCGAATGCTGCCACTGTCTGGCGCATGTGTGTTGACTACACACACCTGAACAAGGCATGTCCTAAAGATCCATTCCCGCTGCCCCGGATCGATCAAGTGATCGACTCCACGGCCGGGTGTGAACTACTCTCGTTTGTAGACGCATACTCTGGTTTTCACCAGATACCGCTGAACCCAGATGATCAAATAAAGACTACTTTTATCACCCCGTATGGGGCTTATTGCTATCGTGTGATGTGCTTTGGTTTGAGAAATGTAGGCGCAACTTATCAGCGTTGTATGCAAAAATGTCTGCATGACCAGATAGGCGAAAATGTGCAGGTGTATGTCGACGACATAGTCATTAAAACTAAAGAAAAACACACCTTGCTAGATGATCTCAAAGAGACATTCGCAAACCTGCGGAAATTCCGACTTAAGCTTAACCCGGATAAATGTACGTTCGGTGTGCCGACAGGAAAGTTACTCGGTTTCCTCGTGTCTAGCCGAGGTATCGAGGCAAACCCGACTAAGATCCGGGCGATAGAGAATATGAAATTGCCGAGATGCCTCCGAGATGTCCAGAAATTCACCGGATGTCTGGCTTCTCTGAGTCGTTTCCTAGGTCGGTTGGGAGAAAAGGCCTTGCCCTTATACCAGCTAATGAAAAATCAGACAGGTTTAGCTGGACTCCGCAAGCGGATGCGGCGTTTCACGAGTTAAAAGCAATGTTGGCTACTGCGCCGATACTGGCTTCGCCACTACCGAGTGAGCCCATGCTGCTCTACATTGCGGCCACTAACCGAGTCGTCAGTGTCGTAGTGGTGGTGGAGCGAGAAGAAGAAGGAGCTACCGTGCAGAGGCCGGTATATTATTTGAGTGAGGTGCTCTCCACATCAAAACAAAACTACCCTCACTACCAGAAAATGACTTATGGTGTCTACATGGCAGCCAAAAAACTAAAGCATTACTTCCAGGAGCATCCCATAACTGTTGTAAGTGCGGCTCCTGTGTCGGAAATCATAGGCACCAAAGATGCCAGTGGCCGAGTCGCCAAATGGGATATTGAGCTTGCGGCTTATGCGCCACAGTATGCAAGAAGAGATACCATCAAATCTCAAGCGGTGGCCGAGTTCCTTGTGGACTGGGCCGAAATGGAATATGAGCCGTCCCTACCAGACTCCAACTACTGGAGAATGCATTTTGACGGGTCCAAGGTAAAGGATGGCCTGGGAGCTGGTGTAGTTCTCACCTCGCCAAAGAGAGATCAGTTGAAATATGTGTTGCAAGTCCATTTCGCAGCATCCAACAATGTCGCCGAGTATGAAGCACTGATTCATGGACTCAAAGTGGCTAAGGAAATCGGAATCCACCGGATCATCTGTCATGGTGACTCGGACCTGGTGATTCAGCAAACGTCAGGCAACTGGGATGCCCTGGATGCCAACATGGCGGCATACCGGTTCCATGTCCAGAAGATTTCGGGATTCTTTGATGGGTGCGAGTTCACTCACATTCGGCGGACGGATAATGAGAGCGCAGACATGTTGTCCAAGATTGGGTCATATCGGCAAGCCATCCCGCCCGGAGTATCACTGGAGCATCTGCGCAAGCCATCAATCAAGCCTTCACCCGAGTCAGAATCGATATTCATTCCGGGTAATCCGGAGCTCGGTGTCATCCCGATGGATATAGATGTCGGAAGTAAGTTGCAGGACTCGGGGACTGCTGTGCAGGACCCGGGGACTTCCATGGATGTTGAGTACATTCAGCAGGACTCGGCGACTACGCTGGAGAATTGGAAAGCTGCTTGGCGGAATTCGGGGACTCCTTGGGAGGACTCGGGGACTCACCAGCCTATGTCGGGCGTGGTGATGTCGGCTGATGCAATGGAAATCGACGAGCCTGTACTCGGCACTCGCCCTGTACCAACATGGGCCCAACCCATCATGACATTCATGTTGGATGGTACTCTACCGAGTGATGAGGTCTCGGATAGACAAATCCAAAGGCGATCCAAATCCTTCACAATCATCAATCATGAGTTGTACAAGAGAAGTGTGACCACCGTGCTTCAGCGCTGTGTCGAACCAGAAGAGGGAGAAAGAATCCTCCGAGATATTCACCAGGGGGAGTGCGGTCATCACGCCTCTTCCCGAGCTATAGTGGCTAAAGCGTTCCGACATGGATTCTACTGGCCCAGCGCTTTGCAGCAAGCAGAAGAGATTGTCCGGAAATGTGAAGGATGTCAGAGGTTTGCTCACAAGATTCATATGCCGGCATCAGCTCTCAAGACCATTCCCATCACTTGGCCATTTGCAGTGTGGTGTTTGGATATGGTGGGACCATTTAAACCAGCCCGAGGTAACATGACTCACATCCTGGTGATGGTAGACAAGTTCACCAAATGGATCGAGGTGAAGCCAATTAGAAAGTGCAACGGCCGCACAGCCGTGTCATTCCTAAAGGATATTATCCTAAGGTATGGGCACCCGCATAGTATTATCACGGATAATGGCACCAATTTCGCCGAGGGAGCCTTTGCTCGGTTTTGCCAGGAAAAGAGAATCCGGCTAGACCTGGCCTCGGTTGCGCATCCGCAGTCCAATGGACAGGTGGAAAGATCAAATGCTTTAATCTTATCCGGCATTAAACCCCGGTTGATTGAGCCACTGTTGCGTGCTCCGGGTTGTTGGCTGGATGAGATTCCGACAGTACTGTGGAGTCTGAGGACTACACCGAATCGCTCCACCGGCTACACGCCATTTTTCCTGGTTTATGGAGCAGAGGCGGTTCTGCCAACCGACATAGAGCATGACTCGCCAAGAGTCGCATTATATACCGAGTCTGAGGCAAGGGAAGCCTGGGAAAATGATGTCGATCTGCTCGAGGAAGCAAGAGAATTGGCATTGTCCAAGTCAGCAATATATCAGCAAAATCTCCGACGCTATCATAGCTGGAAAGTAAATCCTCGCAAGTTTCGGGAAGGAGACTTGGTGCTTAGGCTGGTATAGCGCACCGCCGGAATGCACAAGCTCTCACCTCCTTGGGAAGGGCCGTTTATTGTGAGCAAAGCTTTGAACAACGATGCATATTATCTTATTGATGCCCAAGCACAGGTGAAGAACAGGATGGATAGATCCGGAGAGGAGACCAAGCGACCTTGGAATGTAGCTCTGCTTCGCCCTTTTTACTCTTAAAAGACTCACTGTATGTATCTCGAAACTTTGAAATGAAATGTCGGCACTCCGAAATGAAACTCGGGGACTGCCTTGCTATGAATCTTGTGTTGTATGCATGCTCATCTCTGTTTCCTATATGTCGGATGGCTCCAAAAATCGTGCTTCCATGTTTGCGAGTATTGTATGCTATGTTTTTGTGATTTTGTGACCCGAATGCCAAGAAACCCATAAGAGGTAGGCAAGGGCAGAGATTGCAAGGGATAGTAAACAAGAAAACAGACTCGGTGACTCGGTTTAGGAGCGGTTCGGTTTTCTTGCATTGTCTTTTTTCTTTATGTCGGATGGCTCTAGACCATGTCTCAAAGTTTTGAGTATTGTATGCTATGTTTTTGTGATTTTGTGACCCGAATGCCAAGAAACCCATGAGAGGTAGGCAAGGGCAGAGATTGCAAGGGATAGTAAACAAGAAAACAGACTCGGGGACTCGGTTTAGGAGCGGTTCGGTTTCTTGCGTTGTCTTTTTTCTTTATGTTGGATGCCTCTAGACCATGTCTCAAAGTTTTGAGTATTGTATGCTATGTTTTTGTGATTTTGTGACCCGAATGCCAAGAAACCCATAAGAGGTAGGCAAGGGCAGAGATTGCAAGGGATAGTAAACAAGAAAATAGACTCGGGGACTCGGCCCAAGCGCGATTCGGCATGAGTTGTTCTGTTCCTAACTTTTATGTCGGATGATTGTGAGCTTTGACTCAAAGTTCATTAGTATTGTATGCCGTATCTCGGTAGTCTTGTGACTCGACTGTCAAGAAACCCATCAGAGGTAGACAAGAGCAGAGGTTGCTAAGTATGGTAAACAAGAAAACGAGCTCGGGGACTCGGTTCAGAATGATTCGGCATAATAAATAAACCATGCTAAAATTGTGCAAAGAAAAAGAACCAAGTACCAAGCATAAAAAGCTAAAGGTTTATATTACATTTGCACCCGGCATTCCGGGGATTTGACGATTTGAGTTTTTTCTAAGTCTAGGCAGAGCAGGATCCTAGCTACTTGGAGCAGAGGCGGCGGCATCGGTCTTGGCCGGTTCCGAGGTCGAGATCTCGGTGCTATCCTTGGTCGCAGCGGCCGAAGTGGTGCCTGTGGCTGTGTCGGGAGGAGTATCGGCTAGGATTTCTTCATCGACTTGTTCTTCGTCTTCGTCTTCGTCCTCGCCGTCGACCTCCAATTCTTCCGAGTGAGGAACCCGCTCACCCGGGACAAAGCTGTGTACCGAGGCGTATTGGATGAGCGAGTGAGCCAACTCTTGGCGGTGTTGGATGTGTTCCGGGTCAGAGAGCCACCTGGACCCATCCCACACTATCTTCAGCACCTCGAGGTCAAGTTCCTCGTACCAAGATAACACATATGTTAGCGCTTCATCCGCTCCGACTCGGGCGGCGGATGATCGCCAGTCATCGAGCCTTTCCTCGGAGGCCATCAGGCATTTGGCCAGTTCATCCACAACCAAAGGGGCCTCGCACCCGGGCCAGAGAACATTGTAAGGAGATTCATCCCAATGGTCCTCATCGGTACCAAGCGTGCCTTCAGAGCCACCAAGTGAGCATCCATATCCCACTCGGACGAGATCGGGCCATCTAGGATTTTCTCGAATCGGTGCGCTGCAGCGCTCTTGTCCGCGGCAGCCTTGGTGTGGGGGAAGCGTTCTGAGTAGGGAATGGCTAACGCCAGAATAAGTTACATATGAAGAAAAGTGACAGATTGAATAAAGGCAGAAGGGGAAGGGGCTTACTGTCCATCTCGGAGTTGATTTTGGAGATGTCCACCAGCCACTGCGCGATCTTGGCCTTCAGAGCTTGGAGCTCGCTCTCGGCCGAGGTAGCCTCTGATTTGGATTCTTCAAGGGATTCCTTGAGCTTCCGAGTCTCCTCTTCTCGGAGTTGCTTCTCTGTGGCGGCGGTCTTTTCCGACTCGGCAGCTCGACCCCGAGTTTTCTCCAGTTCGGCCTTCAGCCGGGATATCTCCTCCTGCTCCTTCTTCAGCTCGGCCTGGTGTGCAAGCTCGCGCTCCTTATGTGCGGCTGTGCCGAGGTAGCAGATGTCAGAATGAGAAAATTGATGCAAGTACAAGTTGAAAGGCGAAATATGGCTTACTCTCGATTTCCGAGATCCGCTTCTCCAATCCTTCGGCCTTGAGCGCCGAGTCAGCTACTTGGTCCAGCTTGGCCCGGAGCACCTTGTATTTGTCGGAGAGTGTCTTGTGTTCCAGCAGCAGCTTGCGGTGCAGTTGTGTGCGCTTGGTCATGCAAGCCTGAAAAGAAGAAATGTTAATCTTGTTGATGAAGATTCAGGCCGAGTTACCCTTGCCCGACCGAGTCAGCTTTACTCGGCCGAGCCACAGTCACTCGACCCGAATCTCGGGGACTGGGATGGTTAATATCTACGTTAAAAAGAAATTAAACCGAGTCATCTTTACTCGGCGCAACTTACCGCAGCTGCTTGGTCGACCGCAAGAAGGGCAGTTTTGGCTGCGGCCATCTTTTGGGCCACTAGACTCAGCCCCGCCGGGTGTTCTGAGACGATCTGGCCTACTGGTGACTTCGAGCTCACTTCGCTCAAGTCGGCGGCGTTCCAGTCCATATGGTAGTGCTCGAAGGAGCCCAAGCTTTTTCCGCTAAGTGTTCGCAGTGGCGCAAATCCCCGGCTGGTGGTCTGGAGGCTGCTGGATGTCGCCGCTCCTGTGCTTGGTGGCACAATTAACTGCCGTTCCGGGTTCGCCGACACTGTCATCGCCGATGCCTTTCCAGCTGATACCTCAGTGGCAGGAATTGGGGCCTTAGATGTTTGCGGCCGTGGCTGCGGCTGTGCCGGTGGCGGTGTTGGCTTGGCCGTTGATATCGATTTTGATTTGGATGGCGACGGCGCCGACTTGTGTTTTGGCGGCTGCTGTGCTGCTGAAGATTGATGCTGTTTCTGCTTCTGCTTCTGCTGCTGCTGTTGCTGCGAGGGTGGTGGCTGAGTTTGCTGCTGCTGAGATGGTGGTGGCTGATCCTGTTGCTGCTGTGGTTGTGGTGGCGGCTGAGTCTGCTGCTCTTGCTGCTGCTGCTGCTGACTCGGCGGTGCCGAGTCCTGATGGACCTCGGTCTGCTCTGCCTCGGGAGCCAAAGAGATGGCCCCGAGATAAATCACTTGGTCGGGCGCTGCGGTTGCGGCCTCGACCGAGTCTTCAGTTCCGGCTCCGGATCCCGGAGCCAAGATGTCCGCAACCGGACTCATTCTTGGTGGACTCGGAACCCGAGTATCGTCGGGCCGAGGCGGTGTCGGAGTTCTTGGAGGAACCTGGGCAGTTGACCCGGGAGTGGGAACCTTCAGAGGAGCCATGCTGAAAAGCCAAACAGCAAAGTGTTCGTAAAAAGGAGAAAGACAGGAAGAGTAAGTGTAATCAAGAGTATAAAGCATATGTCGGCAAAAGGGAATCTTACCCCTTGGAGACAGGGCGTTTGCGTTTCGCTGCTGTCTTTGTCCTCTGCTTCTTTTGCGCGGGACCAGAGGCGCCGGAGGTTCCGGCATCTGCCGATGCGGCTGTTCCCGCTGGGCGCTTCCGAGCTGCACCCTTGGGTCCTGTGGCGAGGGGTTCCACCTCGATCACTTCGTCCGAGTCAGCTGAGGGCGGGGACATCGGATATGAGTATGCAATGGGGAGAGGATCATACACCCGACAATCGTCGTCTTCATCCTCAGACCAGTCTCGGATTGAGGAAGCGCGAGTCTTACCCGTGGCAAAAAGTGAGCTGACGTCGGGAATTGGCATGTTGTCCTCATCGTCCGGGTCTTCCGAGTCGGCCTCGACCCGGTCTTTACCCCAGTGGGCAGAGGGGTTCTCACCATCTTCCGTCAGCTGCCGACCGAATCTCTGCATAATTGAAATGGGAAGTGATTAATACCAAGTACAGAGTTGTATCGGCATAAGGGTCTATGTCGGTGCAAAAGTTATGTCGGCAGAAGTGCTTATGTTCGGTGGAAGGTTGCTCCGGCTGTGGGGTTCTTTGCCCCATTCCCATGCTTCCGGCATCTTGGTCCGGGCTATGGCCTTGATGCGCCGCCGGATCTGGGCGTTGTCCAGCTCGACGGTGCTGACTCGGGTCGGATCCAGCGGGCCACTCATGTGGCAGATTTTATGGACTTGGCGCTGGAGTGGCATGACTCGGCGACTGATGAAGGTGGCGAGCAGGTCATCGGCTGTCAATCCTTCGCCCCTGAGCTGCTCGACAACCTGGTGAATGTAGTTTACCACCAAGTCCTTATCCGTCGGATTGTACCCCCAGTTTAGCTGTGCGGTTGGGGGGCCGATGGCGAATCTCGGCAGGTTGATCATGTCAACCTCGGTTGTGTTCTTCACATAGAAGAAGGAGCGCTGCCATTTCCGGCATGACTCCAGACCTTGGATCCGTGGGAAAACGGAGCCGCGCCGAGGTACGATAGTGGCGGCCCCGCACTGAGTCATTTCCTTGGGTGCGCCCGGATGATCAGGATTCGGAATGACTTGCTTCCGGAAGTGGAAGTATTTGGACCATGCCTCAACGGTGGGCCAGAGGCCGAGATAACCTTCCATGAAGGAGACGAAGGCAGAGAGTGTGGTGAAGGCATTCGCCGGGAGTTGATGAGGTTGGAGACCGAACTTGTTGAGGAAGTTGCGGAAGAAGGCGCTGGAAGGCAGACCGAATCCTCGCTCGAAGTGTTCGAGGAAGACGACATACTCTCCCTCTTTGAGATCCGGAGAGGTCTCTGGACCCGGAAGCCGACACTCTACCTCGGCCGGGATCCGACGAGTCCGGATCAGCCATTCTATGTCGGCTCTGCCGACGTAGGAGCCTTCCCAGTTAGCCCGGGTGGATTCCGCCGCAACTCCTTCCTCTACCGCTTCAACCACTTCGAGGTTGGAACCATCCGACATGTCTTCAGCGGGTTATAGAGATCTACAAGAGGGGTCACGGCACTAAGATCAAAATCGTTGCAGAAAAAGGAAACAGAAAAGGAAAAATAGAAGCAAAACAAGAAACAAGGAAGGGGAAGATTATGCACGCATGAATCTAATCTGAGCTAGTGCGTAAGAAAAAGCGCAAGAAGAAAAGGTACTACGGCGGCTAGTCCGCCGGCGGCGAGTCGCATCTACGAACCGCAAACTCGCCGGCGGCGCCCGATGCATCGCCGCGATGAAGAACAAAGGAAGAACGAGAGGAAGAAACAAGAACGAAGAGCCCTCATAGATTCAAAGCGCTAATGCGCAAAAGAAAGAAGAAGGCAGAGAAAGAAATCTTACCGCGGTGTCGCGGTGTACGGCGGAGGCGCTGTGCGACGGCGGCGTTGGCGTCCGGTGGCTCGTCGGTGTGCGCGGTGCTGTGCGCGGAAGCGTGCGGTGTTGCGGTGCTCTGCGCGCAGGAGAGGAGAAGGAAGAAGAGGGTAAGAATGAATGCGGAGGGGGGAAACCGTGCCCTCTCCCTACTATTTATGGGCGATTTGAGGAGATCGTGGGTGCAGGATTTGCTGCGCACGATCTCGTAACCGACGGGGAGTTACGGCCCCACGATCTCCGCCACGATCTCCTCTGCGGCTTAACTGCCGCACGATCGGACACACGGTGGGTTACAGGGAGCCAACGGTTATAAAGCGGCACACCTGATCGGGCAGGACCCAAGGAGACGCGAGCGGTGCGGTCCAACCGCACTTGAGTGCTTGCGTGTGCACGGTCTCCGAGGCGACCGGCGTGATGCAAGTGGCGTGCGTGCCAGTGGCACGTCCATCCGGGCGCCAGAGTCGAGGCGTTGGGCAGAGATGCTCTGCCACATAGAGGAACCAATGACTCGGAGGAGTCGTGGGTTCTTCCTGTAAGTCGGAACGATCCGACATTAAGTCGAATATCATGATGGGAAGCAAAGATGCTTTCCAACGTAAATTGTTTACCGACGTATGCTATGTCGGTGATCACTCAAGGATTCTGGTTATTCGGGTAAACCTGCCGTGGCCCTCCATCCGAGGCTGCAGGACCGCGCCAGCTTCGGGGACTAATGTCGGGGGGAAGCCCCCGAGTGGGGTCAATATGGTGAAATAAGCAAGGACTCGGAGTTGACCGAGTCAATGAAAACCGACATACCATACCGGCCTACCCGGTGTCGACCGGGTCAAGGCTAACCGACTTATCCCTATGTCGGATCATGCTTGTCATATGTCGGAATCCCCTTTGTTGTTCTTATATGCAGGAAGGGGCAAACCGAGTTATGGGCATAGGCATGCCTATGCCGGGTGAAGGTTATCCCGAATGGTGGACCAAGCTCCTTAAGACACGGAGCGAGACAAGGGCGGCGGTGTGCCGCAAGTGGACGGCGTGCCATGCCTCGGCCATGCCTCTGACGCGGGCGGCGCGGTACAGCGGCGCTAGGCCTAGGCGTGGGCGTGCTGTCTCATGCAGAGGGGACCGTGGCGACCAGCGCTGACACGGTCTGGGCATGGTGCAGCGGCGCCCGTGTCGGGCGGCGACCAAGGGGTATGGCCACAGTAGCTCTGTTTTACACTTTAACCCTGGGTTTCCCTATATAAGGAGTACCAGGGGTACCTCTTACGGGGACGATGCTTCATACGACGCGGAGACGCTGAGCAAACACTTAGTAGTTTCTGAGAGCTAGTTGGAGAGCAAGAGTGCTGCTCTTAGACTCGGTAGAGGCTTGGAGTTGATAGTTCTTCCTACACAGCTCCAGGAGCAAGCTTGTAAATCAGTTGTGATCCACTTATATACATCAGAAAGGCAGGAGTAGGGGTGTTATCTCCTCACGAGAGCCCCGAACCTGGGTAAATCGTGTGCGTGTGTGTGTGTCTGTGTGTTCGTGTCTGTACGTCTTACGTGCAAGCCCTCCCCGGTTGCCTCCAGCGTCCAATCGGCCCCACCTTAAGCCTATATGGCATCTGTCCGTGCACCACCACGACACTTGGGGTGACTTCTCTGGAAAATAATGGTCGCCCTCGACGTTTTTGGGATTAATCTGATTTTATAGGCGTCGGAGGGGGCCGAGGGGACCCACCAGGAGCAGGGGCGGGTCCCACCCGCCGCCCTAGGGCAGGCCGCAGCTGGGGGTCGTCCCTGCCCTGTGGGTGGCCCCCAGGGCTGCCCTCTGGACTGAAACTCCGTCTTGGCGAATAAAAAATCCTCGTAAATTTTCAGCGCATTCCGAGAATATTTCCCGTGGTAAGTTTCTAAAACGAAAAGACAGCAAAATAGGAAACTGACACTAGGCATCTTGTCAATAGGTTAGTCCGACACAATGCATAAAAATATTGTAATATGATAGTAGAAACATGTGACAACATAAAAAAACTAGTATATATCAATAAAAAATTATAGATACGTTTGACACTTATTACCGCCGCGCAATCCTCCCAACTCTCCCGACTAACCAACCCTAATGCCTCTTCTACCCTAATCTCCACCGCGCCAATCTCTCTCGTGGACACCATAGCTGATGTTAGCCCCTTCATCCCCATCGTTCTTGATCTCGCCGCCCACAACTACTACCATTGGCGGCACCTCTTTGATCTTCACCTTGGTTGCTGCAATCTTCACTCACACGTGGCCGCCGCATGTGTTCCTCGCCAGATGATCCTCGATGGGTTAAGGATGATCTTGTAATCGTCCAGTGGTTCTACACTCGTATCTCCACCGAGATCTTCAACATGATCGATCACGACGGTGCCTCCGCTGCCCAGATTTGGGCCTCCCTGCGCCAACTTTTTCAGAGCAACAGCGACGCCAGGAAGAACGCGCTGCACACCGAGCTCCACAACATGCATGACCCAAGCGATACTCCCGTCAACCTCTACTGCCAACGCAACAAGGCCATCGGCGACGAGCTCCGTGAACTTGGTGACATCGTCAGCGACTCGCAACTCATCAACATCGTCGTCGTCGGGCTCAACGAAGAATTTGACAAGTAGGCTTATTTCATCCCCATGATGCGGCAGCCTCCCACTTTTGCCGAGGTGCGATCTATGTTGCAGCTCGCAGCAGAGACTCAAGCACGCAAGGACTCTCGCCCTCGTGACTTCCATGCAGCAGCTCGGCCATCGGCGTCTCCAGCGCCTCCCTCTCCTGCTGCCGTGCTGCCCACGCCACCAATGCAACCCCCTCCCGGTTGGCGTCCCAGTCCTAATTACAAAGGCAAGAATCCGATCTACCGGCCACCACGACCTGCGCCTCCACCAAGCAATGCTCCCGCGCCGCCATCGGCTCCTCCAGCACCGGCCACTCCCGCACCACCGCCAGCTCCTCCTGCGCCTCCTAGCTGGCGTCCCCCGCACGACCCATGGACAGGGATGGTGCAAGCATGGCCGATGCCCTGGACTGCTCCTTCACCGATCGGCGCTCCACCGGCATTCTCCGGCTCCTGGATGCCTGGCGTACGGCCCCCCACCGGCTCACCTGGGCTCCTTGGATCGCGTCCTCCTGCTCATGCCTACCACGCCGCTCCGTTCAACTACCCCTACGGCTACTCTACATACCAGATGCCTGCTCTACTGACCGCGCCATCGTCATCATCGACACCACCTCAGCTGCCTGCACCCATGCTGACGTGGGACCAAGCTGCTTTCTTGCAGGCCAAGAACAACTTTGGTGCTAGTCATATGTCTTCTTCACGTAATATGCGGTCTTCATGCACCTCTTCTCCTTTCTCTTCCATTACCCTTGGTGATGGCTCCTCAATACCTATTTACTGTGTTGGTCAAGCCCAAATTCCTTGATGTTCTTGTTGCACCAGCCCTTATTAAAACTTAATCTCTATTCGCAAATTCACCTCTAACAATCTTGTTTCCGTCGAATTTGATCCTTTTGGCTTATCTGTGAAGGACTTCCTGACCAAGGCGGAGATCGCACGCTTCAATAGTTCTGGTGATCTTTACTCTCTACATGGAGCACCTGCAGCCGCCCAGCCTTCATCCCTACTTGCCTCCGTCGATCTTTGGCATCAACGTCTTGGTCATCCACATGCTGCTGCCTTGTCATCCCTTTTAAGTGAATTTTCTATTCCTTGTAATCGAGAGAGTCATGATACTTCGGTTTGTGAGTCATGTCAGTTAGGGAAACATGTTCATCTTCCTTTTAGCTCCTCCAATTCTAGTAGTTCTTTTCCGTTTGATTGTTACATTGTGATCTATGGACTTCACCACATACTAGTATTTCTGGTTTCAAATATTATCTCGTGATTTTGGATGACTTTACCCACTTTGTTTGGACCTTCCCTCTCCGTCAGAAATCCGATGTTCATACTATCTTTCTTAACTTCCTACGATATATCGCCACTCATTTTTTCTCCCCATCCGATTCATCCAATGTGATAATGGCCGAGAATTTGACAATTTTTCCAACCGAAATTTCTTTCTTCACCACGGCATTCTTCTACGTTTTTCCTGTCCCTACACCTCCCCTCAAAACGGAAAAGCAGAACGATCCCTTCGTACCCTAAACGACATTATCTGAACTCTTTTAATTCACTCATCCATGCCACCAAAATTTTGGGCTGAAGCCTTGCGCACTGCCACCAATCTATTAAATATTAGACCCACTAAAACCAATCCCAAAACAACTCCTTACTACTCTCTTTTTCTCTCCCACCCTAATTATCCTGATTTACGAGTCTTTGGCTGTCTTTGTTTTCCTAATTCTTATGCCACGTCCCCAAATAAATTAGCTCCTCGCTCCATCTCGTGCGTTTTCCTTGGCTATTCCGACGAACATAAAGGCTATCGCTGCTTAGATCTGGTTTCTGGTCGTGTTCATGTATCTCGTCATGTCACGTTTTTGGAGCATATTTTTTCCTTTTGCTAGCCGTACTCCTCCTAGCAATTCACCACCCGCACCCACTCCGCACCAGCGTGCCCTTCTTCCAACTTTGCATGTTCCTGTCGCGGCAAAGCTTTCGTCTCAAATTCCTGTCGTGACGCCAGAACCCGCCGAACACCCTGCCGCGGTAGCACAACCTACCACAATCCCTTCCGCGACATCTCCCACTACTGAAATTCCTGCCGCGGCACCACCACAACCTAAAATTTCTATCATGACAGATACCTCAGCCGTCCCGGTTGACCCCTTCTCCAACGTCCGTCTCTTCCGCTGCGCCGGACACTGATGTTTCTATAATACCAGCTCGTGCTGCTCCTACTACCATTCCACAAAACGATCACGTTATGCGTACACGTGCCAAGTCGAGTTTTCGCCAACCAGTTGATCGCCTCAATCTCCATGCCACTCCTACGATTTTCCCTATCCCTATGTAACGCCCCTCGGATCGGTACTATGTAGACTTAGCGATTTCCGCCAAATCCGCATAATAACGATCCTAGGATGCCCACCAGGCATAACGTGCACGTCGCAACACACACGTTATGCGGGTAGAATTGTGATAACATTATAACAGTTCTCGACGGAACCCACAAAAAAACATATATACAACAACGACTCACCGAGTCAAGAACAAAAAGATACAATACAAAGATCCAAATAACAACGGAAGCGAATAGCGTCCGACTACGGACAAGATACAAATTGGACTAAGAGTCCTGAAGATAAGCAAAGGCACCATATACCTGCCCAGGCCAAGCCAAGCCGGAGGGATTCCCACGCTAACGTCGTCAGACTTCAAACCTGTTGGCTGCATTGGGATAGCAGCACCGAAGGGGTCAGTACTAGTAGAAGTACTGGCAAGCAATACTCACAAGATATCAAAGCTGAATTCCGAGGAAAGGGGTTAGCGATTGAGACGGCAGCAAGCAGCACTATCCACTAATAGAGACACACTACAAACTTTCGTCTAACAGAGACAAGATAAGAGAGCGCATAAGGAACCAAGTATGATTATACCAAACATACCCAGCCAATTCCTTACCAGCCCGGTTAACCACGAGCAACAAGCCCAAAGGCACTCACACAGTTGGAAATTTTATAGTTTATTATTCAATTAATCTATCTTACTAGTCAAGTTATTATTATCAGGTGTAGGTTATCTATGATCTTGTTAGCCAGCATCATCACCAAGTCGTCCATAACCGCGGACACGGCTTTTCGAAAAGATTTAACCCTGCAGGAGTGCACAAATGTAACCACACGCACTTCAACCCTTGTTGCCAGCTATTAGCACACTTCCTACGGTGTACCAGCAGGGTATCCGACACTACACTTTCCTTCACTACCGCACAAGTCCAGGGAACCACCTAGCTAAGTCTGACCCACCTTGAAAGTCCGGCCGAAGCTCCGAGGTGGACTTTACCGTTTGTGACTACGGCTAGGTGACACAAACTAACATGAGTTGGTCACTTCGCATCATACCGCAAGCCCTACCGTAAGTAACCATCACGTATAAGTCCCGGAGGCTAGGGATGTAAACGGATCGGATCGGATTTTGTCGTTACCATATCCTATAACATATTTTTTCATCGGATTCGGACCGGAGCGGATAATGACCGGTTGCGGATTCGGGGTCGGATATATCATATCACGGATTTGGGGGCGGAAACGGAGCGGATTTGGTAAGGAAAAAATTAATCGGATATGTACGCGTATAAGTATATCGGCAAACCATACAACCAAAAATAATAGTTCAATATGCTAATAACCTAACAAAGTTGTACTCCATAGTCATAACAATCACTATGTAAGTGAGTTTTTATTTAATGGACAAAATTTACAACTCACTAACCACTAATTATGTTCTATTAGGTTAAATGTTTCGGTAGAAAATCAGATTATTCGGATTAAAATCATCGGATAATCCTATTTAATTTTTGGATAATCCATATTCCGGGGCTATTTTCATACCATATCCTATACCGTATCCGGTATCAAATTCGGAATCGGATATCCTTATCCGTCGGATTTCTTCAAACCGGATATGGATTGCTTAAAACGGTTTCGGAACAGGATTCGGTGCGGAAATTATCCTATCCGTTTACACCCCTACCGGAGGCGTCCCATCCGTACCTGCAACAAAATAAAGCGCCGCGCATATGGAAACACCCGAACAACTTGTGGTGCCCTGGACAAGGCTGCAGATCCGGTACTAGGTCGGGGGGAGTCCCATTTCCTCCCACATGTGGGTAGTGCACTCAGTCTTGGATCAGAGGACAAGAACTCGGGTCCTAGGCGACACTAGCAGAACAAATCACCACGATTGGCCTTCTGCCGGTGCCTTATCTTTATTAATTATTCCCATCACCAAACATTAAAGATTATCATGTGAATTTAACCCAACTATCATATTAAAGCATAACTAGAACAAGACTCGAGCAAAACAAACCTAAGCATGCACTACGACTCGCAAGGCCAACAAGATAAACAAGCAAAAGGTTATTAGGATGTGGGGGTGTGGCTTATCATGGCTGCAAGGTAAACATGCAAATAGGATCGAGACACAAGCATCGCAATATAAGGCTAGCAAGGAACAAAAGATAGGAGGTGTAAGAGACAGAAAACAAGCAAAGATAGCAAGTGAGTATCACTTGCCTGCAATCCGGTAGAGTAGC
Source organism: Puccinellia tenuiflora (assembly GCA_012064385.1). Taxonomy (NCBI): domain Eukaryota; kingdom Viridiplantae; phylum Streptophyta; class Magnoliopsida; order Poales; family Poaceae; genus Puccinellia; species Puccinellia tenuiflora. The sequence continues at coordinate 55,963 of QRDG01000345.1, forward strand.
AGAACCTGTCGTTGCTCACTTCAACTCATCGTTATATTCCCGAAGAAGCAACAAACACTGGAAACATAAAAGTTGCATTTTACTACTACGGCAAAAGAAGCGGCATGTTGATGAAATGATGCATGACAAATTAAAGGTGATCCAATTTTATTCCCTATCACATGGGAAAACATTTTAAATGGGATCGGTGCATAATATAGATGCACCGGACAAATCCCATAATTAATGTTGGATTAATTCGACTAAATGGATAAAGGTGCGATGTTAATTAATTATGGCATATAGGGGTTTAGGGTTGGGGTCACACATCGGATTCGGGGAAACTTCGGATTCGGGGCGGAACTAGTCGAAGTAGTCGTGCCCGGTTGAAGTAGTCGAGGTAGTCGACGTCGTGGAAGTAGTCGTACTCGGGTCGTCGTGGTGGCGGACCTTGGCGTTCCGGGCTTCTTGGTCAACGGGGTTCCACGGCATCGGAGATCGGCTTCAGGGACGCGCACGAAGGCGGCCGGCACAAAACACAAACATGATCGAAGAACTTGGCGCATCGTCGTTCACAGAGTCATGTCGTCGTGCACGGAGTCGGGGAAGATCTTGTCGGATCGCCGTCCAGTCGTCGGGGTACTCGGTCGTCGTACTCGGTCATCGTGGAAGAACTTGTCGTATCCACGGTGGTCGGGGAAGACCTTGTCGTTGCACGGCACCGGGCTTCACGGACGGAGAACTCGGGCACCGTCGGGGATCGGCATCGAAGAACTTGTCGATCCACGGAGACCTTGGTGGCTCCGGTCTTCACGATCACGGAGACGACACGGCACGGGGACGGGAACACGACGGGAACGCGTCGGGGAACGGCTTCACGGAGGCGGGCAACGGGAAACGGTCACGGCGGCATCGGGGAACCAACACGGAGGCAGCAACACGGGCACGGGGAAGCCACACGGACAGGGGACGGGGAACGACCGTCGGGGACGGACACGACACGGAGAGGGAACTCGTCGGGGAAGCGCATCGGGAACAGGCGGATGTCAGGCTTCTTGCGGGACTTCTGTCAAACACGTGGCGGGCGTCGGGGATGGGAACACGGATGGAGGCGAACGGGAGCAGCAGTAGCACGAGCACGGCTGCGAGTACGAGCTGGATGCAGGGAGGGGCGGCTCATGCACGAGGAGGTGCGGCTCAGGCTGCAGCAGACTCGCGTGCGGGGACGAGCCGAAGGAGGAGACGGCGACCATGGTGGTGCCGACTAGGTAGAGGATCTCGGACGCGAGGGGGTAGGAGATGGACGAGCTCGGCCACGAGCTGCTGGAGCGGTCGACCTCGAGGAGGAGGGGCTGGCGGGCTGGCGACGGCCACGGTCGGGGAGGTGGTGGCGCGCGGGTGGAGGGGAGATGGCCACGGTCCACGGGTAGGGAAGCGAGGTGAGGGAGAGTGGGGAGAGGAGGGGGCGTTGGCCGGGCCGGTGCTGGTGAGGGAAGGTGGCGGCCGGAGGAGCAAGGGTGCCGCCGGGAGAGGGGATGAGGTCGGCGGAGTGATGCGGGGCGGCGATGCGGTTGAGAACATCCATGGCGCGGGCGACGGGCTGGAGGCACGCGAACGTCGAGGAGCTGGCGAGGAGAAGCCGGTGGGGAGAGGAAGGTGGTCGTCGGGTGCGGAGAGGTTGGGGACGGGAGTGAAGGACAGCGCGAGGAGAGGGGATCGGGGGGAAGAAGAGGAGCATGGGAAAGAAAAAGGAGAAGGAAAAGGGAAAAGAAAAAGAAAAAGAGAGAGGATAAGGGAGAGGGTCCAGGGACCCAAAAGAAAAGGAAAAGGAGTTGTTGGTGAGGTGGAGGGGCAACTTCGCAAAACCAGAAAAAGGGGAGAGGGTGGCTGCAAGGTTCAAGGGGGTAGGAGGATAACTGCTAGGGGAAATTAGGGTTTTGGAGGTTAGATGGGCTTGGGCCGGTTGGGCTACTCTCTCGCAAACTCAAATTTTTATTTTTCCTTTTGCAAAATAATTTGGCAAATAATTTCGAAAATGGAGACGACTGTCTCGGTAAAATATTTTCCGTCAATTTTTAGAAAAATAAAATAGAGTTTATTAAAAATAATATTTGTTGCCAAAAACATGCGATGCGATGATGTTGATGTCATGATGATGCAAAAACAAAAACAAGCAAAAATCTAATTTGGGGAAAACCCCAGGGCATTACAACCGACACCACTAACAAGGGATCTCACCCCGAGATCCACGCTACCGTCGGGGAGAAGAGGAGGTTATTCTATCGAATCTTGTCACACCTGGTTGATCTTCTCGACACCACTAACAAGAGGTTCTTGCTCACGTCAATAGCGATGACCTTCCGTAGAGATTGCTTCCAAGATCGAACCTACTAGGTAAAAGGAAAGAGATCGTCCACCCATGAAGGTACTATGACTCGGGAGATAGATAAGAGATAAGATTTAAATCTTATAAGGTAAGAGGGGAAAGAAAGTAGAGGTATGGAGTAAACAAGAATTCCTATTGAGATCTTTTCAAATAATTTTGTAAAATAGTTTTGACACTCTACAACATCGACCGTTAGCTAGGGTATCCTACAGGCAGACTAGACCCGCGGGGTATCGAAGAACCTGAGCTCTGATACCACTTTGTAACGCCCCCCCGGATCGGTACTATGCAGACTTGAGCGATTTCCGCCAAATCCGCATAATAACGATCCTAGGACGCCCACCAAGCATAACGTGCACGTCGCAACACACACGTTATGCGGGTGGAATTGTGATAACATTACAACAGTTCTCGACGGAACCCACAAAAGAACATATATACAACAACGACTCACCGAGTCAAGAGCAAAAGATACAATACAAAGATCCAAAGAACAGCGGAAGCGAATAGCGTCCGACTACGGACAAGATACAAATTGGACTAAGAGTCCTGAAGATAAGCAAAGGCACCATATCCCTGCCCAGGCCAAGCCTAGCCGGAGGGATTCCCAAGCTAACATCGTCAGACTTCATACCTGTTGGCTGCATTGGAATAGCAGCCCCGAAGGGGTCAGTACTAGTAGAAGTATTGGCAAGAAATACTCACAAGATATCAAAGCTGAATTCCGAGGAAAGGGGTTAGTGATTGAGGCGGCAGCAAGTAGCACTATCCACTAATAGAGACATGCTACAAACTTTCGTCTAACAGAGACAAGATAAGAGAGCGCATAAGGAACCAAGTATGATAACACCAAACATACCCAGCCAATTCCTTACCAGCCCGGTTAACCACGAGCAGCAAGCCCAAAGGCACTCACACAGTTGGCAATTTTATAGGTTATTATTCAATTAATCTATCTTACTAGTCAAGTTATTATTATCAGGTGTAGGTTATCTATGATCTTGTTAGCCAGCATCATCACCAAGTCGTCCATAACCGCGGACACGGCTTTTCAAAAAGATTTAACCCTGCAGGGGTGCACAAATGTAACCACACGCACTTCAACCCTTGTTGCCAGCTATTAGCACACTTCCTATGGTGTACCGGCAGGGTATCCGACACTACACTTTCCTTCACTACCGCACAAGTCCAGGGAACCACCTAGCTAAGTCTGACCCACCTTGAAAGTCCGGCCGAAGCTCCGAGGTGGACTTAACCATTTGCGACTACGGCTAGGTGACACAAACTATCATGAGTTGGTCACTTCGCATCATACCGCAAGCCCTACGTAAGTAACCATCACGTATAAGTCCCGGAGGCGTCCCATCCGTACCTGCAACAAAATAAAGCGCCGCGCAAATGGAAACACCCGAACTATTTGTGGCGCCCTGGACAAGGTTGCAGATCCGGTACTAGGTCGGGGGGGGAGTCCCATTTCCTCCCACATGTGGGTAGTGCGCCCAGTCTTGGATTAGAGGACAAGAACTCGGGTCCTAGGCGACACTAGCAGAACAAATCAAGATGATTGGCCTTCTACCGGTGCCTTATCTTTATTGATTACTCCCATCACCAAACATTAAAGATTATCGTGTGAATTTAACCCAACTATCATATTATAGCATAACTAGAACAAGACTCGAGCAAAACAAACCTAAGCATGCACTACGACTCGCAAGGCCAACAAGATAAACAAGCAAAAGGTTATTAGGATGTGGGGGTGTGGCTTATCATGGCTGCAAGGTAAACATGCAAATAGGATCGAGACACAAGCATCGCAATATAAGACTAGCAAGGAACAAAAGATAGGAGGTGTAAGAGACAGAAAACAAGCAAAGATAGCAAGTGAGTATCACTTGCCTGCAATCCGGTAGAGTAGCAGAACATGTCGTTGCTCACTTCAACTCATCGTCCTATTCCCGAAGAAGCAACAAACACTGGAAACACAAAAGGTGCATTTTACTACTACTACTACGGCAAAAGAAGCGGCATGTTGATGAAATGATGCATGACAAATTAAAGGTGATCCAATTTTATTCCCTATCACATGGCAAAACATTTTAAATGGGATCGGTGCATAATATAGATGCACCGGACAAATTCCATAATTTGTTGGATTAATTTGACTAAATGGATAAAGGTGCGATGTTAATTAATTATGCATGATTTTATAAGATACGGCTATATATGGCATATAGGGGTTTAGGGTTGGGGTCACACATCGGATTCAGGGAAACTTCGGATTCGGGGCGGAAGTAGTCGAAGTAGTCGAAGTAGTCGTGCCGGTTGAAGTAGTCGAAGTAGTCGACGTCGTGGAAGTAGTCGTACTCGGGTCGTCGTGGTGGCAGACCTTGGCGTTCCGGGCTTCGGGGTCGACGGGGTTCCACGGCATCGGGGATCGGTCTTCACGGACGCGCACGAAGGCGGCCGGCACAAAACACAAACATGATCGAAGAACTTGGCGCGTCGTCGTTCACGGAGTCATGTCGTTGTGCACGGAGTTGGGGAAGATCTTGTCGGATCGCCGTCCGGTCGTCGGGGTACTCGGTCGTCGTACTCGGTCATCGTGGAAGAACTTGTCGTATCCACGGTGGTCGGGGAAGACCTTGTCGTTGCACGACACCGGGCTTCACGGACGGAGAACTCGGGCACCGTCGGGGATCGGCATCGAAGAACTTGTCGATCCACGGAGACCTTGGCGGCTCCGGTCTTCACGGTCACGGAAACGACACGGCACGGGGACGGGAACACGACGGGAACGCGTCGGGGAACGGCTTCACAGAGGCGGGCAACGGGAGACGGTCACGGAGGCATCGGGGAACCAACACGAAGGCAGCAACACGGGCACGGGGAAGCCACACGGACAGGGGACGGGGAATGATCGTCGGGGACGGACACGACACGGAGCGGGAACTCGTCGGGGAACCGCATCGGGAACGGGCGGATGTCAGACTTCTTGCGGGACTTCTGTCAAACACGTGGCGGGCGTCGGGGATGGGAACACGGATGGAGGCGAATGGGAGCAGCAGTAGCACAGGAACGACTACGAGTACGAGCTGGATGCAGGGAGGGGCGGCTCATGCACGAGGAGGTGCGGCTCAGGCTACAGCAGACTCGCGTGCGGGGACGAGCCGAAGGAGGAGACGGCGACCATGGTGGTGCCGACCAGGTAGAGGATCTCGGACGCGAGGGGGTAGGAGATGGACGAGCTCGGCCACGAGCTGCTGGAGCGGTCGACCTCGAGAAGGAGGGGCTGGCGGGCTGGCGACGGCCACAGCCGGGGAGGTGGTGGCGCGCGGGTGGAGGGGAGATGGCCACGGTCCACGGGTAGGGAGGCGAGGTGAGGGAGAGTGGGGAGAGGAGGGGACGTTGGCCGGGCCGGTGCTGGTGAGGGAAGGTGGCGGCCGGAGGAGCAAGGGTGCCGCCGGGAGAGAGGATGAGGTCGGCGGAGCGATGCGGGGCGGCGATGCGGTCGAGGACATCCATGGCGCGGGCGACGGGCTGGAGGCACGCAAACGTCGAGGAGCTGGCGAGGAGAAGCCAGTGGGGAGAGGAAGGTGGTCGTCGGGTGCGGAGGAGGTTGGGGACGGGAGTGAAGGACAGCGCGAGGAGAGGGGATCGGGGGAAGAAGAGGAGCATGGGAAAGAAAAAGGAGAATGAAAAGGGAAAAGAAAAAGAAAAAGAAAAAGAGTGAGGATAAGGGAGAGGGTCCAGGGACCCAAAAGAAAAGGAAAAGGAGTTGTTGGTGAGGTGGAGGGCAACTTCGCAAAACCGGAAAAAGGGGAGAGGGTGGCTGCAAGGTGCAAGGGAGTAGGAGGATAACTGCCGGGGGAAATTTGGGTTTTGGAGGTTAGATGGGCTTGGGCCGGTTGGGCTACTCTCTCGCAAACTCAAATTTTTATTTTTCCTTTTGCAAAATAATTTGGCAAATAATTTCGAAAACGGAGACGACTGTCTCGGTAAAATTTTTTCCGTCAATTTTTAGAAAAATAAAATAGAGTTTATTAAAAATAATTTTTGTTGCCAAAAACATGCGATGCGATGATGCTGATGTCATGATGATGCAAAAACAAAAACAAGCAAAAATCTAATTTGGGGGAAACCCCGGGGCATTACAACCGACACCACTAACAAGGGATCTCGCCCCGAGATCCACGCTACCATCGGGGAGAAGAGGAGGTTATTCTATCGAATCTTGTCACACCTGGTTGATCTTCTCGACACCACTAACAAGAGGTTCTTGCTCACATCAATAGCGATGACCTTCCGTAGAGATTGCTTCCAAGATCGAACCTACTAGGTAAAAGGCAAGAGATCGTCCACCCATGAAGGTACTATGACTCGGGAGATAGATAAGAGAGAAGATTTAAATCTTATAAGGTAAGAGGGGAAAGAAAGTAGAGGTAAGGAGTAAACAAGAATTCCTATTGAGATATTTTCAAATAATTTTGTAAAATAGTTTTGACACTCTAGAACATCGACCGTTAGCTAGGGTATCCTACAGGCAGACTAGACCCGAACCTGAGCTCTGATACCACTTTGTAACGCCCCCCGGATCGGTACTATGTAGACTTAGCGATTTCCGCCAAATCCGCATAATAACGATCCTATTACACCCACCAGGCATAACGTGCATGTCGCAACACACACGTTATGCGGGTGGAATTGTGATAAAATTACAACAGTTCTCGACGGAACCCACAAAAGAACATATATACAACAACGACTCACCGAGTCAAGAGCAAAAGATACAATACAAAGATCCAAATAACAGCGGAAGCGAATAGCGTCCGACTACGGACAAGATACAAATTGGACTAAGAGTCCTGAAGATAAGCAAAGGCACCATATCCCTGCCCAGGCCAAGCCAAGCCGGAGGGATTCCCATGCTAACGGTATTGACTACGATGAAACTTTCTCTCCAGTGGCTAAACCGAGCACAATTCGCACTATCCTAAGTATTGCTATCTCCTCTGCTTGGCTGATTCATCAACTCTATGTGAAAAATGCTTTTCTCAATGGATCCCTTCAGGAAACTGTCTATTGCCAGCAACCACAAGGTTTTGTGGATTCTTCCTATCCAATCATGTTTGTCTTCTTTAGAAATCTTTATATGGTCTAAAACAAGCACCCCGAGCATGGTTTCAACGTTTTTCCACCTATATTCAATCCATTGGTTTTGTTCCTTATCTTTCTGATACATCTATATTCTTCTTTCACAAAGATTCCCACACTTCCTATTTACTTCTTTATGTTGATGACATTATTCTCACTACTTCTTCCCAATCCTTCCTTGACCAAATTGTTTCTATGCTTAGCTCTGAATTTTCCATGACCGATCTTGGCTTGCTTCATCACTTTCTGGGTATTGCCGTTACTCGAGATTCTAAAGGCTTATTTCTTTCTCAACGACAATATATTCTTGATCTTCTTTCCCGTGCTGGCATGCTTGACTGTCAGCCATCCCGCACTCCTGCCAACACAAGTGCAAATTTATCTGCGATGGTGAACCCTTTTCTGATTCCACTCTTTATCGTAGTCTCGCTGGTGCACTTCAATATCTAACTATTACTCGCCCTGAAATTTCTTATGCGGTTCAGCAAGCTTGCCTGTACATGCATGATCCTCGTCTTCCTCACTTTAATCATGTCAAACGTATTCTTCGTTATCTCAAAGGCACTCTAGATCATGGCCTTCACTTCAATTCCTCTTCTCCTACTTCATTGACAGCATATTCCGATGCGGACTGGGCTGGTTGTCCAGACACTCGTCGATCTACGTCCGGATACTGTGTTTTTCTAGGTGACAATTTGATTTCTTGGTCCTCAAAAAGGCAGGTTACAGTTTCTCGTTCGTCCGCTGAAGCTGAGTATCGAGTAGTGGCGCATGCAGTTGCTGAAACAGTTTGGCTCCGCCAATTACTAACGGAGCTACATCGTCCTATTCAGCAAGCAACTATTGTATATTGTGACAATGTTTCAGCTGTTTACATGTCCAGCAATCCAGTACAACACCGGCGTACCAAGCATATTGAGATCGACATTCATTTTGTTCGAGAAAAGGTCGCGCTGGGACAAGTTCGTGTTCTTCATGTTCCAACAAGTGCTCAATTTGCTGACATCTTCACCAAAGGCTTGCCGACGATTCCGTTTCAAGATATTCGGTTCAGTCTCAACGTCGTCGAGCCCGTCGTTGATACTGCGGGGGATGTTAGAGTATAGGATTAGGACTCCTAAAGTCGGTTCTAGATTTCCTAATACAGCTATTGTAATCCTACTCCAAGTCTGCTACGACTCCCTCCCCCTTGTACTATATATACATGTACCTATGAATCAATCAATACAAGTTGTGATTTATCTAAACTTACACGGGCGAATGCGCCCGTACACACGTCCCGTACGTGAGCTCCCAAAGCCCCCGCGTCGACAAGTCTCCTGACGGCGGCGTACATCCGAAGCCTCCGCGTAAGCACCTGCCTGCTTCTGCCACCTGCAGGTACGCGCGCCTGACTGCGTTCACTGCGTACGTCTGCGCTTGCACCATGGCCTACTTTCACGTACGTGGTTGAGATAGAAATAGAAAAGGAGAAAAAGACAGGATGTACAAAACCATATGTACAAAAGTACACAGAAAAGTACAGAGAAATACCGGATGGGCAAATTTGGAGATGTATAAAACGGGAGATGTACAACCACACTGCTACCGGAATGCACAAAATTGGAGATCTACAAAACTGGAAATATACAACCACACTGCTACCGGATGTACAAAACTGGAGATGTACAAAATTTGAGATGTACAAGCTGGAAATGTACAAAACTAGAAATGTACAACCACATTGATACCGGATGTACAAACTATACAGAACCGGATATATAAAAAAGTTTGTCGAAACCTATCAATATGGGATCTAGTTTTGAAGATCTCGACGTGAGGAGCTCAAAAGTGAAAACGGTTTGTAATTTAGATTAGCGGTTCTCAAGATATTTCGTTTTTAAATTTCGGTTTTGAAAAATAAAAGGGAAAACTAGCCCTCCCACCTCCCGTATCATTTTCTCTCTCATCCTTCCCACTTTCAATCTAACTGCGATACGTGGCGGACATGCAACAATCACAAGGACCATATTAAGAAGAATGTGACACTTGGCACGACGAGAGTTATCGTTAGGTGACCTTTGCAAAGGGTTCCCTTTTTTTAGAGATTACCGCGGGGGCTCCTATATCCCGCCTTACCCGGAGGCTGCCTAGCAACGCGCAACCCTCCAAAGCACACTGGGCTGGGCCAACTGCAAAGGTAATCCCTCCGCAGCGAAACAGGCCGGCCCAACTTGTAACTATTTTTTTTCTTTTCGGTTTTATTTTCAGTTTTGATTTTTCTTTTCTGTCAAGAAAATGTGTTAATATTCGTGGAAAAAGAACAAAAATCATTATACTAAAAGTATATTTATATATTTTAGAAAACTATTAAAATATAATTATTTTATTTGAATGATTTTCATAAATGAAAATTATGTATTTGAACGAATTTTTTAATATAAACTTTTACGTTATTTGAAAGATTTTTTTAATAAAATATTTCTCTTATTTGAACGATTTTTGAAACATGAACAATTATATTATTTGAACGAATTTTCAATAAAACATTTATCTTATTTCAATGATTTTCCAAATATGAACATTTATGTTATTTGAACGGATTTTCAATAAAACATTTATCTTATATGAACAAATTTCAATACATGACCAATTATGTTATTTGAACGAATTTACGAAAAATATTTATCTTATTTGAATGACTTTTAAAACATGAATAATTATGTTAATTGAACGATTTTTAAGATATGAACAATTATGTTATTTGAACAAATTTTCAATAAAAACATTATGTTATTTGAACGATTTTTCAAATATAAACATTTTTATGTTATTGAATTTTTTAGAACATTTATATTATTTAAAACAAAAAACCTACTCAAATTTTCCACAACATAATTTTTTAATATAATACTAAAAACAGAAGACAAAAGAAACAGAAATTAAACAGAAAAACAAAAAAAACCGGAAAAAAAGAAAAACGAAGAAAGAAAAAGAAACATAAACAAAAACAGAATAAACGAAAAAAGAAACACAAACAGAAAAAACCGTCATCCGTACTATTGGGCTGGCCCATATGTGTCCGGGTCATACGCGGAGCTTGCAAAGCTCCGCGTTACGCGGAGCATAGGGTTCGCGGACAAGGGCTCCTTCCATTTAGCTTGAATTCTTCACAACTGCATTTTTTTTGAGGAACCGGCAGTCGTTCTGCCCTTCGATTAGATAGATAGAAAAAAAAGAGTTTATGTACATCTGACAAATACACCCCCAAACGGGTCACCCTCGACCCGCACACACACGCACACTCGTAGACAAAAGGTCAACTTTTTTAATTGATGTGTTACACGGAGCACCGTAATCTAGCTACTCTACTCATCGTCGTAGCTAGTCCAGTCGAACGAGGAGGAGGATGACGAGTCCACCTTCACCGTCGTCGAGGGGTCAGCCACATTGGTGCTCTTCTTCCTCACCGCTGCATCCCTTGCTGCATAAAATTTGAGCTCTGCTTGCACATACTCGGGGTGCTCCTCGCATAACTTGGCCATGGCGAGCTCGTTGGCCTCCCGAACGGCGAGCAGCCGCTCGGCCCGGCGGTGCTGCCTTCGCCCCTCTGCGATCGCGAGCACCAGCGGCAGGGCAAGACAAACCGCCTCCTTGCACGCTGCGGCAGCCGAGCAAACCTACACGCTGCAGCATCGTAGGCACGGGCGGCCAGGTCGGCCGAATCGAACATGTCGAGCCACACACGGTGGCCACCAGTGGTGATATCCGCCCCGTAGCGGCCGGTCAACCGCAGCTGGACCCCGTGAAAACCCGTGCTGCTACGCACGTGACAGCACGGCGGTATCTCGCGGCGGCGGGGGCGGGGGAGTCGACTGGAGATGGAGGGAATCGGTGGCAGCACGGGATAGGAAAGGTGACTATTTAGCTGGGGTTAGTTTTTTAATATTTTATCACTCGACTTAGATTTAACTACATCTCAGTCTATTGCACATATATATAGTTGCAATTCATGTGTAACTTTTAGACCGGCACGAATCACGACACAAATCAAACGGTCAAACTGAGATACAAAATCTCGGTAAGTTGCACACTAGTGAATCACTCGTCTTCTTAACTGATTCGCGGTAAGTTGCACACTAGTGCAAACCATGTACAACACAGCACGAATCACGATACAAAATCTAACGGTTAAGAAGACGACTGAGATTTAACTACATTGGCTCAAAGTTGGTTTTAAATGTTCATATGACCCACTCTAACACAACCAACGATAAAAGTCCATTGGTCTCCCCCCTCTCGAGGTCGGTCAAAGGGGTAGACAACACGGTTGACCACTAGGTCAACTGCCTAGGGTTTCGACAGGAATGGCGCGCCTGAGAGTCGTAATCCCACCAAATCCTAGGTAGGGACCCTAATATATATATGCATTCCGGTGTGTTGGTACATTGGAAAAGCTAGCATCAAATCCTAGCTTGCTAGGTGTGGCCAGCTTCACAGCCGATACTTGTCCCGTACGAAGAAGGTTGTGCATTTACATGGCTGAACTCCCGGTTCGGGTGCACCAGATGGAATCATGTGATAACATGGGCTCAAAGTTGATCTTAAATGTTAATATGACCTACCATAACACAACCAAGGATAAAGTTCCATTGTTCTACCCCCTCTCGAGGCCGGTCAAAGGGGTAGACGACACGGTTTGACAAACTTCATGCCTAGGGTTTCGACGGGAGATGGCGCGTCTGAGAGAGTCGGAATCCCACCAAACATCCGAGGAAGGGACCCAATATATGTATGTATAAGAGTGTGTTGGTACATTGGAAAAGCCAACATTAAAATCCTAGCTAGGTGTGGCCTGCTTCATAGCCGACCGATACACGTTTCCCGTACGAAGAAGGTTCTGCATTTACACGGCATTCACATGGAATCATGTGATAACATGGGCTCAAAGTTGGTCTTAAATGGTAATATGACCTACCATAACACAACCAAGGATACAAGTCCACTAGTCTACCCCCTCTCGAGGAAGGTCAAAGGGGTAGACGACACGGTTTGACCAGCTGCATGCCTAGGGTTTCGACGGGAATGGCGCCTGAGAGTCGGAATCCCACCAAACATCCTAGGAAGGGACCCTAATATATGTATGTATAAGAGTATGATGGTACATTGGAAAAGCCAGCATCAAAATCCTAGCTAGGTGTTGCCCGCTTCACAGCCAGTACACTTGTCCCATACAAAGAAGGTTCTGCATTTACACGGCTGAACTCCCGGTTCGGGTGCACCGGATGGAATCATGTGATAATATGGGCTCAAAGTTGGTCTTAAATGTTAATATGACCTACCATAACACAACCAAGGATAAAAGTCCACTGGTCTACCCCCTCTCGAGGCTGGTCAATGGGGTCACTAGTGGAGAAAGAGCCTTTTGTCCCGGCTCGTGAGGGCCTCTAGTCCCGGATCTGCACCCGGGACTGCGGAATCGGGACTATAGCCCCCCCCCCCCCTCTAGTCCCAGGTCAGTTACGGCCAGGGACAAAATGGTCCCCCACGTGGCCGGTGCCTGGCGCGTGGGCGAGGACCTTTAGTCCCGGTTCTTTATTCGACCCGGGACTAGAGATGTCCCCACCTGGCAGCCTCTGGCTCTGGCTTTTTTTTATTCCCGCCTTATTGCATATTTAAAATTATGATGAATCTTACAAAATATGCGGTTAATTAATTGCAATTCAGAAAAATACATATAGCATATCAAAATGTTCATAAAAGAAATATCTATCTAATAAAAATATACTTTATTCTTTATGAGAATTCAATTAATTAGGGGGCAACTTGTATGAGATCTCACCTTTAGGTGAGATCGTAGGATCACGCAAAAAAAACATATTTGCGAATTGCTAAAAAATCTGAAAAAAATTGACAACATGCATCTCGGTACTTTGCACAATGTCAAAAAATTTCAGCTCAAAATTTGACCTACAGCGTGAGAAACAAAAAAGAGAAATTTCGGTGTGAATAGTACAAAACACTGTGTACTCAAATCTGACACTATTCACACCGAAATTTGTCTTTTTTGTTTCTCACGTTGTAGGTCAAATTTTGAGCTGAAATTTTTTGACATTGTGCAAAGTACCGAGATGCATGTTGTTAATTTTTTTTCAGATTTTTTAGCAATTCGCAAATATGTTTTTTTTGCGTGATCCTACGATCTCACCTAAAGGTGAGATCTCATACAAGTCTCCCCCCAATTGGGGGTCTCCCCCCAATTAATTACATGGAGGTCACAACCGGGACTAGAGCCCGTCTATTCGATTACATATCACAACCGGGACTAGAGCCCGTATATTCGATTACATGGAGGTCACAACCGGGACTAGAGCCCCGTCTACTCGATTACATATCACAACCGGGACTAGAGCCCGTCTATTCGATTACATGGAGGTCACAACCGGGACTAGAGCTCCGTCTACTCGTTGTTATTCTATTTTCCCTTAGGGTTTATGACGTGGTCCACCAAAAATCCCGCGATTTCCTCTTGAAACGGTACAAAGCGCTCCTTTGGTTCCAGTTTCCTCCGCATTTCATCCAACTATAAAAGAAGGGGACCAATATGAATAGCAATCATCATAACAATAATTATGAATGACACTCAACAATGGTAATAAAATAAAATTGTGAATATATTTGTTCACGTACCTCTATAAATTTCGATGCGTTCCGCTCACTGACCTCCTGGCGAATCCACTCGCAAACGAAGAATCCACACAAATTGGACCCCAATGGCTGCCTCTCGCACTTTACGAGAATATAATTCAATCAAATAATAATCAATGATGATATAATGGTATTGAAATTAGAATTAAAGAGACGATGAACACTAAGTATCTCTCTGAATTCACCTGTTGTACTCTTGGTGAATCTTTTCCAAACCCTGCCCGGCAAAAAAATGAATAAATGAGTTATTAGTTACTTGATATCTTGGGAAATGAACAAAAGAGACCGATATAGTGCGATAATGATTGAAATTAACTTTGGAGCGCATCTTTAATGATTTGGTACTTCTCTTCGGGTGTCTCCAATGAGTCGTGGAGTTCAACTCTTCCAGAGTCAACTTCAATGATTAGCAGAATGTAATGGAAGCTGCGCACGTTTATATACGTCAGTAACTCATCAGTTACAATTAACATCGAGTAAGCAAAAATTAATGTGTACAAGACAGTAACAGTCTTACCCGAAGTTGTAAGGAAGTAGTATCTTATTTTTGTAATGTTGCCTCCGTATGAACCTTAGCAAGTTGTCCTCCGTTTCCTGGGCGAACTCTAGTAGCAATTTTTTATTAATTTGTGTTGGGTTAACGAACCCAATGTCAAAGATTCCTTTTTGGTCACATTCATGACTCTTCATTCTGTATAATAGCATAGTGAGCATAATTATAGGCAATGAACGAGCTGCGCTACAGACTTAATTATAGGGAGATCGACTGTTTTGCCTGTTGTCCGAGCTGGGCAACGTCTCTTTTCCCGCTGGCACTACTACTTTTCATCGTGCGGGAGCTAACTTTCCTCATACATGGCAAATATTCATCAGGCTTATTTATCTCAAATTGCGATGACTGCTCAAGAAAGTCCTTAGCCTACTTTACGGTTTCCGACTTAAATGTTTGCTTTGCCTCGGGCTTTTTCGGTGCAAACTGTCTTTTCACCTCAGCTTCCACGATCACGGCGTTTTCCTCAACAGTCCGGTCATAAGATCGGACGGGAGGAGCCGACGGTACTTTTGGGAGGGGCTCCTGTCAGGGTCCGTGTCGGTTACCCATCGAAAATAAAGTGGTGCGCTTCCTCTTTTGGCTCTGAGCCTCAGTGAGCAGAGGTTGTGGAGTCGGCTAAGGAGTCGGGTAATGCGGCGGCGGAGATGGAGATGAACTCGTGTTGTGGTGATCGTACCTCTCGTCATCATGTGGACTTGCAGGTGGTGATTCGCGACTCGGAGGAGACGATGGTGGCCTTTGCGTCGAGTCTGGAAACACGATGTATTTCTTGCACCACAGAATGATACCACCCCTGACGTCTCCCAGTCTCCTCTCATCATCACCTCCAGGGATGTCAAGCTCGAGTGATTCATATCCCGATACAAGTTGATCCACTCCGACACGACCATAGCCATCTGGAACCTCATTGCAATGCCACCGTGCTGTAGATTCACAAGTTAAAGCATAGCCGTCTGCCGCCTTCAAGGATAAGTTCCTCACTCCAACATGTAGCTCACAAGGTGTCTTCTCCCTGATATCATCCACGGGGTAGCGATCCATTGATGCCTCATCAGCACCGACCCCCGTGGAAGCCACGCTGCTTCTCCGCTGAGATGGGCCGCCTTGACTATCTTGCAGCAGCTGATGAGTTGGCCCTTGCTCGTGCAATTCCTCTATTTGCTTCTGTTGGTTCTTCACGATAGCAAGTATTTCCTCGTTCTGTTTTTCCAGGTTGTTCAACCAGCCTTCCTCCTCCTACTCCCTCCTCTTCTTTGCTCTCGCTCGGCTTCTATAAGATTGACGGTCCTCGGGAAACCCAATCTTCCACGGCACATCTGGTCCAAAGCCTCGTGTTCTTCCTGGTTTTTCAGGATTCCCGAGGGCCTTTGTCAGCTCGTCATTCTCTCTGTCGGGAATAAACTTTCCCTCTTGAACCTCGGCGATTGCTTCAACAATTGCTTTCTGGGCTTTAGAATTTTTTCTTTTCATCATTTTTAACTCCCCTGTTTCCATGTCATACTCCGCCCATGACCAAGTAATAAATTTCTTACCCTATGGGGCCAGGACTCTGTAGCTGGAATGATCCCCTTTTCGTGCATGGCGGCCTTAGTTTGATCCCACTTAGACTCGGCAGTTCTGTAGCCACATGTCCCCATCTTATGGTGATATTTCTTTTTCTTTGCATTTTCCTTATTCTTTTCCGACCTTTGCCTAGATAGTTCTGAATTCTTGTACTCCAGAAATGAGTCCCAGTGAGCCCGCTGCCTCTCTAGTGTGCCAGTGAAATCTGGAGATTTTTTATCTTTGACATACGCACGGTATAATATGTTCTTGTACTTATTAAATTATTCAGCCATCTTCTTAAGAGTGAAATGCTTGACTGCGGCCCACATGGCTTTTGTCTTTGCTTCATCATCTTTGAAGACCGGTAGGGTGAAATGTGTAATTAGCTTGTTCCAAAGATCATCTTTCGATTTGTCATCGACATAACTAACTTCCGCTAGCTTTTTTGGCTTATGCCATTCCTGAACGCTGATCGTGACGTTGTCCCTAACAACAACTCCGCATTGATGCACAAACTTATTTGCGTTTGTCTTGTGAAGCAACGGTTTGCCCTGTGAAGAGACGACCTCGATTATGAGATGCTCATCTTTGTTCATCCCTTTGGCATGGCCTCGTTTACTTTTAACAGTTGGGTCGATGCGGAGGTCTAAAATAAGAAACATTCGTTAATACATATATATACAAATCTATTATTGCATCGGATCAACAGAGGCTTAATATACCTCGCCAGACTGCGGATGTCCACCAGTTTGCAAGTCGTCATCACACTCGATGCTCGTTTGTGCTTCGTCCTCCACCTCCATTCCCTGGCCGGACTCATTCAAAAATTGTGAGCCGTCTTCTGCTCCAATGTCTTCTGCTCCACCGACCTCGGATTGTCGTACAATGGCAAAAATGTCCTCTTCATTGTCTCTGCTGTTGAAGTGATCCATTGCTTAACTATTACAAAAGAAAGATAAAGCAATGTTAGCATTAGCCGAATAATTCAAAGTAGGGAACATTGTTTTCCTCATTTTACAAAAGCAACATTGATCAAATATGCAAAAGTATCACTAATACATATAGAATAATGCAGTTACATAGCTTAGGTCCATTTTTATTTAACCCTAATACATTACGAATAATATCACTAATACATCTCCCATGCATGAAGCTCTCAAACTAACTTCGACCGGTTCCTGAGCCGCGGGGTGCTGAGCCGCCGGCGCTGCGCATCCAAAGAGAAGGAACTCTCACAGGGTCATAGCTCACATGATAAGGAACCCTCTGAAGAAACGACCAGCTATTTCTATAATGCCTATCCAATATATACATGTAGCAACGGATGTGCTCATCCTCCTCCCTGATACAACGATGTACCACCTCCTCGGGGGCCGGCTCCCTTTGCACCGAGCGTGGCCCACGCAACTGCCACCAAAGAAGCTCCGGGTCGACGACATCACCCGGATTCCTCACCAAGCTGCGTGTCCCGGAAGGTAGCACCTCCCAATGCCAGCCCGGCAGAGCCCAATCCCGCACATCGCCCCTCTGGTCCAACAGGGACATCGTCGCCGAGAACAATAAACTAAAAACACCTAAGTCAAAATTTCTATTTCTACACTAAAAAACTAATACTTAAAAAATAATACAAAAAAGTAATACTAAAAAATTAGGGCTAGTAAAATTAGGTTAGATAATTAGTGTTAGCAAAAATTATCCTTGAAGTTAGCAAAAAATTAGGTTAAAAAACTAGTGTTAAAAATTTATTCTAATTGGGTTAGCAGAATTGGGAAAGATTCCAGGAACTATCAAATTAGAAACCCCTAATGGAATTACATATGATGTCGGACATCATATGTAATCCTATTAGGGGCTTCTAATTTGAAAGCTCGTGGAATCTTTCCCAATTTTCTAACCCAATTTTCCGCTAACACTAATTTTCGAACCCAATTTTTGCTAACACTATTTTTTGCTAATTTTTGTTAACACTAGTTTTCTAACCCAATTTTCTGCTAACACTAATTTTCTAATCCAATTTCTAACTAGTAACATTATGGGACTTATTAGCATATTAATATTTCTAACTAGTAAATCTAACTAATTAACCACCTAAATCATCTATTAAATCATCGAGCTAATAAATTTAGAACCAAATTTTTAACCTAAATCTAAATTCAAACCTAAATTTCAAAACACCTAAACCTAAATTAAAACCTAAATTAAACTAATAACCGACGCCCGGGAGGAGTGCTAGAGCCATACATAAACTGGCGGCGAGGGGGAGGAAGAGGGACGCGGTGGCGCCGGCGCGAGCTCGGGGCGGCGGGGAGGAGGGCGCACAGGGGGCAGGGCGGCCACGTCGGCTGCGAGCTCGGGGCAGCGGGGAGGAGGGCGCGCGGGAGGGTAGGGCCACCACGGGCTCGGGAAGAGGGAGGCCGCAGGCTCGGGAAGGGAGGCCGCGGGCTCGAGGAGGTCTTCGGCGGCAGGGGGTTCACCGGCTTCGGGGAGGAGGCGGCTCGGGCAGCCTGATGGCGTCATCTCGTGCGGCGGTATCTCCTCCTTCTCTGTGTCCCGGTTCGTGGCTCGAACTGGGGAGGTGGCATGGGTATTTATACCCAGGGACCTCTAGTCCCGGTTGGTACCACGAACCGGGACTAGAGGGTGCCCTCTAGTCCCGGCTGGTGCCAGGAATCGGGACTAGAGGTATATTCGGTGGGCCGGTTCGTGGAACCAACCGGTCCTTCTCTGTGTCCCGGTTCATTGAACCAACCGGTACTAGAGGGTTTTTTTTTGCGCGCAAAGGACCAATTTTTTTGAATTTGAATAAATTTTGCATATTTTTGAATTTGAATAAATTTTTCATATTTTTTTAATCTGACAAAAATTTCAAAATGAAAAGTGTTTGAATTTAAATAAGTAATCAAAAACCTTTTCTGTTTTCCAAAATAATTATTCTAACTATTCAAACTATTAACCATTTTGCCATTTTCAATTGAAAATGCATTAACTAATATTTTTTGAATCTGACAAAAATTTCAAAATTAAAAGTGTTTGAATTTAAATAAATAATCCAAAAAAAAATTGTTTTCTAAAATAATTAAACATCCCTATTCAAACTATTAACCATTTTTCCATTTTCAATTAAAAATGCATTACCGTCATCAGTGCAGGTAGTATGCCCAATCAGGAAGAAGCACACGGATCGTGTGTTTCCTTCGAACGCTTGTGAGCCGTTGGATCAGCGGTGTGTTTCTTTCGAGCGCTTGTGAGCCGTTGGATCAGCGGTGTGTTTCCTTCAAACGCTTGTGTGCCATTGGATCAGCAGTGTGTTTATTTCGAGCGCTTGTGAGCTGTTGGATCAGCGGTGTGTTTCTTTCGAGCGCTTTTGAGCCGTTGGATCAGCGGTGTGTCTCTTTCGAGCACTTGTGAGCCGTTGGATCTCAAGCAGAAGATAAGGCACACATATCAACGCTCCTTTAGTCCCGGTTCCAGCTACCAACTGGGACTAAAGGTGAAGAGTTGCCTTGATCTTTTAGCTATAAATACCCACCATGAGGAGGAAGAGGAAGAACAAGAGCACGACAACAGCAGAAAGAGAAGACAGAGGACTCCTCTATACACAAGCTTCTCGAAGATGTCATTGGGCAGTGATCTATGACATCTTTGAGGGGCTCGGCATAGAAGCATTCTCTCAGTGCTAAGAGGGTTCATACTATAGTCAAGCTAGCCGGAAAGCAACATCTCTATATAGAAATCCTTCAGTTCATCGACCGAATACAAATCATTCGGATTCCCTACATACATCCAATGGTGCAGTTACATAAAAGGTTTAATACATTATTACACATCACCAACATCCCTATCTAGTGTTTGGGTTTTTCTGCGGCGTAACCATGGAGCATCTTCATTAATTAACAGGAGACTTGGGTCATCCTTCACTGCGAAGGGCGGAATTTCATGAAACTTATCATAATCTTCTGACATGTCTGTCTTGTCCTCCACTCCCACGATGTTTCTTTTACCTGAAAGAACTATGTGGCACTTTGGCTTATCGTCTGATGTATTCTTTTGCTTATTTTTTCTCGGTTTGGTAGACATGTCCTTCACATAGAAAACCTGAGCCACATCATTGGATAAGATGAATAGTTCGTCTAAGTACGCAAGATTGTTGAGGTCCACTGTTATCATTCCGTACTACTCGTCTACCTTTAACCCGCCTGCTGTCAGCTTGACCCATTTGCACTGAAACATGGGGACCTTAAAAGTAGGTGCATAGTCAAGTTCCCATATCTCCTCTATGTAACCGTAGTATGTGTCCTTTGACCCATTGTTGTTTGTTGCATTAAAGAGGACACTACTATTTTGGTTGGTGCTCTTTTTTTCTTGGTCGAACGTGTAAAATGTATTCCCATTTATCTCGTACCCTTGGAAAGTCCATATAGTCGAAGACGGTGACCTGGACAAGAAGTACAGCTGATCTTCAACAGTGTTGTTATTGTTGAGATGTGTTTGCAACCAACCGCCGAAAGTCTCCATGTGTTCATGTCTAATCCAGGAGTCAGGCTTCCCCAGGTTGTTGAAGCGTACAATATTCTTGTGTTCCTCGATATACGGAGCCGCCAATATGGAATTTTGTAGAACTGTGTAGTGCGCTTGAGTGAAAGAATGCCCGTCACTACATATTATTGATTTCCTTCCTAGAGTGCCTTTTTCCACTCAATCTCCTCTCATGCCGCGATTTAGGAAAACCAATCGACTTAATGTCGGGAATAAAGTCAACACAAAACTCAATGAACTCCTCTGTTCCATAGCCTTTGGAGATGCTTCCTTCTGGCCTAGCACGGTTATGAACATATTTCTTCAAGACTCCCATGAGCCTCTCAAAGGGGAACATATTGTGTAAAAATACAGGATCCAGAATGGTAATCTCTTCGACTAGGTGTACTAGGAGATGCATCATAATATTGAAGAAGGATGGTGGGAACACCAACTCAAAACTAACGAGACATTGAACCACATCCCTGTGTAACCTTGGTGGAATTTCTGGATCGATTATCTTCTGAGAAATTGCATTGAGAAATGCACATAGCTTCACAATGGGTAGTCGAACATTTTCTGGTAGAATCCCCCGCAATGCAACCAGAAGCAATTGAGTCATAAGCACATGGCAGTCATGAGACTTTAGGTCCTGGAATTTTTTCTCGGGCATATTTATTATTCCCTTTATATTCGACGAGATCCCAGACGGGACCTTCATACTGCTCAGGACTGCAAAAAATATTTCCTTCTCTTCTTTGGTAAGAGTGTAGCTGGTAGGACTTAGACATCCTTTATCCGTCTTCATTGGATGCATGTCGTCTGGGTCTTTAATACGTTGCTGGTCCTGTCGTGCTTCCGGCGTATCTTTTGTCTTCCCATACACGCCCAAATGGCCTAGCAGGTTCACGCAAAGATTCTTCGTCACGTGCATCATGTGGAGTAGAGCAGACCTCTAGGACTTTCCAATAGGGTAGCTCCCAAAATATTGATTTCTTCTTCCACATGGCCGCGTGTCCGGTGGCGTCATTCGGAACAGATTGACCGCCAGGACCCTTTCCAAAGATCACTTCTAGATCCTTGACCATACCAAATATATCATCACCAGTACAGTGGACAGGCTTCCTCCGATGCTCTGTCATACTTTTGAAATGCTTGCATTTCTTTCTTACGGGATGCTTGGGTGGAAGAAATCAACGATGGCCTAGGTACACAACCTTCTTACATTTCTTCAAATATGTACTATCAGTCTCATCTAAACAGTGTGTGCATGCATTGTATCCCTTGTTTGTCTGTCCTGAAAGGTTACTAAGAGCAGGCCAATCATTAATGGTTATCAAGAGCAGCGCTTGTAGGTCAAATAGCTCCTGTTTGTGCTTATCCCACACACGTACACCTTTTTCGCCCCACAACTGTAAAAGTTCTTCAACTAGTGGCTTTAGGTACACATCAATGTCGTTGCCGGGTTGCTTCGGGCCTTGGATCAGCAATGGCATCATATTGAACTTCCGCTTTATGCACAACCAAGGAGGAAGGTTATAGATACATAGAGTTACAGGCCAGGTGCTATGACTGCAGCTCTGCTCCCCAAAAGGATTCATGTCATCTGTACTTAGACCAAACCTTAAGTTTCTTGCGTCATCTGCAAAGTCCTTGTACTCTCTATCGATTTTTCTCCACTGCGACCCATCAGCGGGGTGTCTCAACATCTCGTCTTTCTTGCGGTCTTCTTTGTGCCATCACAACAACTTGACATGCTCTTTATTTCTGAACAAACGTTTCAACTGTGGTATTATAGGAGCATACCACATCACCTTGGCAGGAACCCTCTTCCTGGGGGGCTGGCCCTCAACGTCACCAAGGTCATCTCGTCTAATCTTATACTGCAATGCACCACATACCAGGCATTCATTCTTATTCTCGTACTCCTCACCGCGGTAGAGGATGCAGTCATTATTGCATGCATGTATATCCTGCACATCTAATCCTAGAGGGCAGAGAACCTTCTTTGCTTCATACGTACTGTCAGGCAATTCGTTATCCTTTGGAAGCTTCTTCTTCATTACTTTTAGTAACTTCTCAAATCCCTTGTCAAATAAACCAGTCTCTGCCTTCCATTGCAGCAATTCTAGTGTGGTACCGAGCTTTGTATTGCCATCTTCGCAAGTTGGGTACAATTTTTTTTGTGATCCTCTAACATGCGCTCCAACTTCAACTTCTCATTTGCACTTTCTGCTTCTCTCTGTGCATCAACGATGGCCCGACGAAGATCATCATCTAACATGGGCTCATCTGGTGCCTCTTCATCTTCAGCTTCCCCTTGCATTACCACCGTATTCAGGGAACATAGAATAGTTGTCATCATTCTCTTCTTCTTCGTTGTCTTCCATCATTACCCCTCTTTCTCCGTGCTTGGTCCAACAATTATACCGGATGTGAAACCAGACTGAATCAGGTGGATGTGAAGGGTTGTTGAGGAAGAATAATCCTTCTCATTCTGACAGACACGACATGGACAACACATAAAACAATTCCGCGTGATTGCCTCAGCCACATTGAGAAAAGAATGCACGCCTTGAATGTACTCGTTAGAGCGTCGGTCATCGTACATCCATTGCCGGTTCATCGAGCACCTTTTGTGCATAAGAAGGGAAAACATCGTTACACACAACATCATGAATAGAGAAGTGACCAAATTAATTAATACAAGTTCATCACATTAAAACCAAAGTAGAGTAGTGACCAAATGTAATACATAGTTCTCATAATTAAAACATACAAACTATCTAATGCATTTAAATGCAACAACAAATGCGATCAAAATCGCAACTAAGGTAACCATTGATCCAACAACATAATGATACCAAGCCTCTTTATTAATGGCATATTTTCTAATCTTTCTAATCTTCAAGCGCATTGCATCCATCTTGATCTTGTGATCATCGATGACATCGGCAAGATACAACTCCAATTTCATCTTCTCTTCTTCAATTTTTTTAATTTTTCTTTCAAATCATCATTTGCTTTTTCAACTAAATTTAACTTCTCGACAAGAGGGTCGGTTGGAATTTCCGGTTCATATATCTTCTAAATAAAAATATCTATGTCAAGTGTTGTTCGGCATAATTGTTATAAACACGAAATTAAACAAATAGTTATAAACGATAATATACCACATCTGAATCATAGACCGGACAAGGGCCGACGGGGACGGATATCAAAACCATGGAACTATACATATAACAAACAGTCATACAAGTAAGAAAAACTATAAAAGTAATAACTATGCATCTAAATCATACAAGTAAGAATTTTTCTTAAAAAAACAAAACAAGAGACTCACCAAGGTGGTGCCGGCGACAGGGCGGCGCGGGCGATCGACGACGGTGAGGAAGGGGATAGGACGACACTAAAACCTACAAATCATAATTTAATTTAGAGCTCAAATTGCATCTATAAAACAAATAAACTCTCTAAATTGGCATTTCATCAAACACCTAGCTAGCACTACAAAAATTGATACGGGCTAAATTTTAGCAATGAAATGAGCTAAACTTGCAATGCCGGAAGAAAGGATGAAGTTGCTAACCCTTGGATAGATGGGTGCCGCCAATATCTTGACAAATGATGGAGGAAAAATG
The DNA here is from genome assembly GCA_012064385.1 of Puccinellia tenuiflora. NCBI lineage: Eukaryota > Viridiplantae > Streptophyta > Magnoliopsida > Poales > Poaceae > Puccinellia > Puccinellia tenuiflora. The sequence continues at coordinate 80,420 of QRDG01000345.1, forward strand.
GGGATTAACTCGAGCTCGGGAGAGGAAAGAGAGCAAAAATGGAGTGTGCTCTCGAGCAGGAAAAATGGAGCTCGGGGTAGGAGATGATATAGGAAAACTTTTTGTAGCGCCCCGACCCATAACTATACAATGAAGCTTTGTGCAACCGGTCATGCTACACAATCGAAGGTTACTGGGTTTACCAATCCCAGGCCAAAACCTTTGGCAGGCGTGCTCGGAATGGATCATCGGCACACAACACTTCGATCATGCCATAAGCTCAGACATAGCTATCATGTATAGTAGAGAGATCAAGACTGCGAAACAACTGGCACATTGCAGACTCTACGACACAAAATCATATAGCAACTCATATATGAGAAAGATACAAATATTACACACAAAAGGGGTCACAGACCCATCAGTACATCATGCGGAAGCGAAGTAGTGTTGTCTAGTACAACAAGATCCAAATATATGGCCTAAGAGGCCTACACATAAACATAAACCCATGCCAGCTTGTTCCAACGTCCCAAGCTGCCACCTGGGAACCCCGAACTATTCGTCGATGTCCAGGAAGAAGCCACCTGTGTGCTCGGTGTCGTCCTCCTCTGAAACAAGTAATAAAGGCAGCAAAGAGAGACTGAGTACGACGTACTCGCAAGTTTAGTAGGGCGATATAGGCCCGATGCTGACAGAGGCTCTAAAGCTGTAATGTAGCTATTTTGCATAAAGCTAGTTTTCAGTTATAAAAGTATAAGTGACTCAAATGGCATCGTCTACTCAGAATGTTTTTCGAAAGGGGATAAGAGAGTAACTTTTTCATCTTCGGTTCTCATCAAACCAACTGGTAGCCAAAATATCTCTCATCTCCACCAAAGGCACTCCCTCGAATCACCCTCGAGGAAATGAACCTTTAAACACCCGTTGAGTTGCAACCTTTAGCTGCCAAATTTTAATTGATTAGGTTATACTTTTCTATGAGCTAATCCGCCTTTCCCAAGATTTGTCCATAACCGTGGACACGGCTTTTCGAAAAGATTTACCCTGCAGGGGTGTACTAATTTACCCACCGGTACCGTCCGACCCCTTACCTGATCATTTAGCTCTCTTCCTTGGAAAGCCGGCAGGGCGGGCGTGGTTAAACCTTTACAATGTGTGAGACTATCCAAGGGTCATCGTGGCGACAGGACAAGTTTACCCAGCCTATTTCAGCCCCTGCCCCCATCGCCACATCCTAAACACCACCATCCTCATCTTTTCCTTTTTCCACCCACACACTCACACGCAAATGGAAATAGCAAACTAGAGGACCCTTGGATATGCCCGCACAAATTATTCGGTTAAAGGGGATTCCATATGTCCCCACCGTTGGAAGCACGCTCGGTTCTTGGTTCTAGCTAAAAGCACTCTCAGCCTAGGCGGCAGGAATGAGGCAAAACACCATCCCCAGATGGCAACTCATTCAAGCCTTTAAACAATTTAATTAAGTACCACAACATCCTCCACCTTGTCCGACCATTCCATCAATTTCATAATCATGGAAATCAATAACGACAGCTAATCAAATCCACTAAGCATGGCTAAGCATAGCTAAGCATGTAAAAATACAACAATTATATCATTGTCTCCGGCCAACACATCAAACCTATGGTTCATAGGAGGGGGAGCATGTGATGGTTCAGGGGAAAAACATGTATTCATAGGATACTCTAGTATTGACCCAAAATTGTCATTGGAATCGCATGCAATATTATGGTGGATAAAAATAAGTTTATAAAGCAATAGGATGCTAGATGCCAAGAAGGTTAGGTTATCTCTTGCCTTGCTGCCGGGGCGTGTAGTACGGCTCGTCGGAATAGGTGAGGGAACCCTCGACTCCGGAATCTATCGATACCCAAAATAATCACAAAGGAACAAATAAATAACACGAGCAAGGTGCAATGCTCAAACACATGATGTCATGACAAGTTTATGCAAAGATATTATCATTTAATTCATCTAACCATTTAAATGGAGTTCCAAATAATTAGTGCAATTATTTGGAAACAACCCAATATTTAACTTAGTGACCACAATATTATAAATTATTACATTACAAAGATGTGGCTTAAATATGCATGAACATGACATGAATAAGTAGGTTTTGTTCTTCCGATCATTTTGGTACCTCATTTGTGAAATTCCAATTATCGATGATTAAATAGTGAATTAAATAATTAATTGAATTTAATTCGTTTAATCATTTAAAGAATAACATCAATAAATATTTGAGATCATGATGTAATATTAGCATGGTTTGATAGCAGTTGAAGTGCTGATCACATTGATATTTTATTCATAAATTTTGGTCTAATATTTATCGAATTAGAATTTTTCCCAAATTAGGTATAATTAATACCATTTTAGAAATTCTTAAACAAACAGCAAGAATATAAATTCAAAAGACTATTACAATGATTCTATCTTGTAGAGTTTGTTTTTCTAAACATTTTGATATTTGATTGGCTAAATTTGAACCAATATTCAATTAGTTATGAATTGTTTTAATTGCTTTTTAAATCCAAAAGGAAAAACCTAAAAGGCCAGACAGGCCGGCCTCGGGTCGGCCAGGCCGGGCAGGCTCCCGAAGCCACCGGCCTTTGGCCGTCCCAGGCTGGGCTTCTAGGCCGGAAGGGTGGCCGAGGCTACCGGCCTTTGGCCGGCCCAAGCCGAGCGCAAGGCCGGGCACTAGCCCGAAGCTCCCGGCCTCAGGCCGGACAGGTCGGGGTCCAGGCCGGGTGCGCTGTGCCGACGGGAATCGGCGGCGACGGACGGCGACCGGCGGCGGGAGAGGCAGAGGGGATGCGGGGAAAAAACTAAAACGAGAGAGGAACTCACCCTGAGCCCTAAGGTGTGGACGGCGACGGCGCGGAGGGGCGGAATCGACGGGCGCGTGCTCGACGGCACCCGGCCGATTCAGAGGAAGAGGAGGACGCCGGCGTTGATTCGGCCGATCCCGATCCGATTCCTGGCAAGGGGAGGAAGAGGAGGATGCGGCGATGCTTCCCGTCCGCTTCGATCCGTGCGGGACAGCTCCAAACGGCGGCGTCGAGCGGAGGCGAGCAGCGGCAGAAGGGGAAGCTTGGGGGGAGAAGGAGGGGAACGGGGAGCAGGCGAGCGGAGGAATGGTTAGGTCAGGGCGTCGTGGGCATGCTTGACCACCCTCGGCAGTGGGGCCCGGCAACACGGCGCGGCGGCAGGTCGGCATGGGCGCGACGCGGAGGTGGCGGCATGGCACCAGTGCGCCATGGCGCCACAGTGACGACCATTTTCTGAAAACCCATACCTCACTTTTCTTTATTTGCAAAATGGTCCATCAGCAGATTAGTGGATTTAAATGAGGCCCTAAAACACTTTCATAAAATCTACAAAATTTATAAAGCCTTCCCTTGACAGGTAGAAGCTACACAAAAAGTTTGGCTTCAAAATAAATGTTTAAATTCAGATTTATTCATATTGTTGGAATATGGTCATTTTTGATAAATTGCAAAATGCATTTATTTGAAGCACTTAAGTAATTCCAAAAATAATGAAATTAATCATGGAGGCTCCTAATATGAAAATGAAGCTCCCCATGATTTTAGTTTGAATTTTTGGAAAGGTTTAGCTTGGTTTCAAAATAGGAATTGAATTGAACCAATTTTGGATTCTCAATTTCATTTCTTATGTGGCAATATTTAGATTTGGAGAATTGGTTATAAAATGTCAACTTGGAACTTCCTAAACAATTTGGAAGTCCAAGAACAAATTGGTTTGCTAAGTTGAGCAATTGCATTTGGTGTGGAAGCTTGGGAAGGTTTGCTTCCCCATTTTAGTTGCTTGCATAAATGGATAGTAGGAATAGCAATTTCATATGGATGCCATTATGCAAACAATGATGCAAAAGTGGAAAAATTCTTGGTATTTTTCAGTACAAAGCTGGGGTTGTTACACTTTTAGTACCGGTTCGTGATATGAACCGGTTCTAAAGGTTCTCGCGCTAGCCCCCACGGTAGCTGCGGCATGCCGCAACCCTTTAGTCCCGGTTCGTATCACGAACCGGGACTAGAGCTCGCCCACGACCCAGGACTAGAGGTTGCCGGCCTCGTAGCCGATGAACCGGGACTAGAGCCCCCCTCTAGTCCTGGTCCAAAATTCATCCGGGACTAGAGCAAAATCTTGCTCCGTACGAAAGGTCTGTTTTCTACAAGTCGGTAGACGACACGGTTTGACCAACTGCATGCCTAGGGTTTTGACGTGAATGGCGCCTGAGAGAGTCGGAATCCCACCAAACATCCTAGGTAGGGATCCTAATATATGTATGTATAAGAGTGGGTTGGTACATTGGAAAAGCCAGCATCAAAATCCTAGCTAGGTGTGGCCCGCTTCACAACCGATACACTCTTGTCCCGTACGTAGAAGGTTCTGCATTTACACGGCTGAACTCCCGGTTCGGGTGCATCGGATGGAATCATGTGATAACATGGGCTCAAAGTTGGTCTTAAATGTTAATATGACCTACCATAACACAACCAAGGATAAAAGTCCACTAGTCTACCCCCTCTCGAGGCCGGTCAAAGGGATAGACGACACGGTTTGACCAACTGCATGTCTAGGGTTTTGACGGGAATGGCATGCCTGAGAGAGTCAGAATCGCACCAAACATCCTAGGAAGGGACCCTAATATATGTATGTATAAGAGTGTGTTGCTACATTGGAAAAGCCAGCATAAATCCTAGNGATCACTGGCGGGGAAGGTTTTTCGTCAAGGGTTCTACTGGCCAACAGTCCTTCATGATGCGGAGCAACTAATCAGGACCTGCGAAGCCTGTCAATACTATGCGAAGAGCATTCACCAGCCAGCACAAGCACTGCAGCCCATACCAATCTCCTGGCCGTTCACGGTCTGGGGGCTGGTCATCGTCGGCAAGGTACCAAAGTCTATCGGAGGACATGAATACCTCTTCGTGGCAATCGACAAGTTCACGAAGTGGGTGGAAGTGATGCCAGTATCACGCCAGAAGGCCCAAGCCGCCATCAAGTTCATCGAAGGAATCGTCTATCGCTTTGGAGTACCACACAGAATCATCACGGACAACGGCACTCAGTTCACAAGTCGAGCCTTCCTCAACTTCTGCGAAGAATTAGGCATCAAGGTGTATTTCGCCTCGGTGTCCTATCCAAGATGCAACAGACAAGGGGAGCGAGCCAACGCGGAGGTCCTGAAGGGTTTGAAGACCAAGGCCTTTAACAAGTTGGAGGATAAAGGAAAAAATTGGATATATCACGTACCAAGTGTACTATGGTCCCTCAGAAAAACACCCAACAGAGCAACTGGAGAGGACACCCTTCTTCCTCGTCGACGGAACTGAAGCTGTCCTGCCAAAGGAGTTAAGGCACGGATCCCCCCGGGTACTCGCATATGATGAAGACGCACAAGTTCAGCGGAGGATTGATGACATAAACCTATTGGAAGAGGTCAGGTGTCGAGCTTCCTTACGATCCGCTCGATACCAGCAAGGGCTCTCTCGCTACCACAGTCGCCATGTCTGCTCCCGGGAACTGCACTTCGGAGGCCTGGTGTAGCGCCCCGACCCCAGAACTATACAATGAATCTTTGTGCAACCGGTCATGCTACACAATCGAAGGTTACTGGGTTTACCAATCCCATGCCAAAACCTTTGGCAGGCGTGCTCGGAATGGATCATCGGCACGCAACACTTCGATCATGCCATAAGCTTAGACATAGCTATCATGTATAGTAGAGAGATCAAGACTTGTGGAACAACTGGCACATCACAGACTCTACGACACCAAGATTCATATAGCAACCGTTATATGAGAAAGATACAAATATTACACAAAAAGGGGGTCACAGACCCATCAGTACATCATGCGGAAGCGAGGTAGTGTTGTCTAGTACAACAAGATCCAAATATAGGGCCTAAGAGGCCTACACATAAACAACCCCAACCAGCTTGTTCACAGTCCCAAGCTGCCACCTGGGAACCCCAAACTACTCGTCGACGTCCATGAAGAACGCACCTGTGTGCTCGGTGTCGCCCTGCTCTGAAAAAAATTAATAAAGGCGGCAAAGACAGGCTGAGTATGACGTACTCGTAAGTTTAGTAGGGCGATAAAGGCCCAATTCTGATGGAGGCTCTAGAGCTGTATGTAGCTATTTTGCATAAAGCTAGATTTTCTTTTCAAAGATATAAAAGACCCATGGCATCGACTACTCAGAATATTTTCTGAAAAAGGGGTGAGAGGGGAACTTTTCCTTCGGTTCTCATCGTACCAATAGTACCAAGAATCCACCTCTTCTCCACCAAAGCACTCCCTCGAATCACCCTCGAGGAAATTAACCTCTTAAACACACGTTGTGTTGCAACCTTTAGCTGCCAAGTTTTAATTAATTAGGTTATACTTTCTATGAGCTAATCCGCCTTTCCCAAGATTTGTCCATAACCGTGGACACGGCTTTTCGAAAAGATTTACCTGCAGGGTTGTACTAATTACCCACCGGTACCGTCCGACCCCTTACCTGATCATTTAGCTCTCTTCCTTGGAAGCCGGCAGGGCGGGCGCGGTTAAACCTTTACAATGTGTGAGACTATCCAAGGGTCATCGTGGCGACAGGACAAGTTTACCCAGCCTATTTTAGCCCCTGCCCCCATCGCCACATCCTAAACACCACCATCCTCATCTTTTCCTTTTTCCACCCACACACTCACACGCAAATAGAATAGCAAACTAGAGGACCCTTGGATACGCCCGCACAAATTATTCGGTTAAAGGGGATTCCATATGTCCCCACCGTTGGAAGCACGGTTCTTGGTTCTAGCTAAAAGCACTCTCGGCCTAGGCGGCAGGAATGAGGCAAAACACCATCCCCAGATGGCAACTCATTCGAGTCTTTAAACAGTTTAATTAAGCACCACAACATCCTCCACCTTGTCCGACCATTCCATCAATTCATAATCATGGAAATAAATAACGGACAGCTAAGCAATTCCACTAAGCTGGCTAGCATAGCTAAGCATGTACAATACAACATTTATATCATTATCTCCGGCCAACACATCAAACCTATGTTTCATAGGAGGGGGAGCATGTGATGGTTCAGGGGAAAAACATGCATTCATAGGATACTCTAGTATTGACCCAAAAATTGTCATTGGAATCGCATGCAATATTATGGTGGATAAAATAATTTTATAAAGCAATAGGATGCTAGATGCCAAGAAGGTTAGGTCATCTCTTGCCTTGCTGCCGAGGCGTGTAGTACTGCTCGTCGGAATAGGCGAGGGAACCCTCGACTCCGGAATCTATCGATACCCAAGCAAGAATAGAAGAACAAAATAAATCATATGAAGTCAAGTGCAATGCACAAACATGATGGTATGTCAATTTCATGCAACGACATCAACATATTATTTAGCTAACTATATTAAATGGAGTGCCAAATAATTAGTGCAATTATTTGGAAGCAACCCCATATTTAATTTAGTGACCACATTGTTCATACATTTATTAAATTACTCAAAGTGGTTTAAATATGCATGAACATGACATGATTGGATAGGTATTATTCTTCCGATCATTTTGGTACCTCATTTGTGAATTTCCAAATATCGATGAATAAATAGTGAATTAAATAATTAATTTAATTTAATTCTTCTAATCAATTAAATAATAACTTCAAAGGAAAATTTGTGATCACGATTTGATATTAGCATGGTTGATAGCATTTGAAGTGCTGATCACATTGATATTTTATTCACAAATTTTTGGTTAATTACTTAACAAGTTATGATTTTCCCAATTTGGTATTATTTAAGCCATTTTAGGAATTCTTACATAAACAGCAAAAATTTAAATTCAAAAGAACATTACAATTATTCTAACATGTAGAGTTTGTTTTTCTGAACACTTTGGTATTTGATTTGCTAAATTTGGAGCAATATTTAAATAGTTATCATTTTATTTAATTTATTTTAATTTTATCTGTTTTTACTGTTTGGGACGGCCTCCAGATCGTCCAGGCGGTATCCAGACGGCCACATATCCGAGACAGCCGGCCCACTGGCCGGCCCAGACCGGGCACCAGGCCAGTCACGGTCCAGAGGATGCCGGCCTCCTGGCCGACCCAGGCCGGGTGCTATGCCGGGCCACCATCCGAGCCAGCCGGCCTTCTGGCCGGCCCAGGCCGACGCCCAGGCCGGGCAAGCGACCGAGGCTGGCGGCCTCCCGGTCGGCCGGGCCGGTCCCCAGGTCGGGCGCACAGCAACGGTGGCGACGGCGGCCGACGGCGAGGACCGCGACGGCGAGGGGGAGAGGGGAAACCGGGGAAAGCGCACGCGAACGGGAAAACTCACCCTGGCGCGTACGTGACCTCAGCGGAGACGGGGTGGAAGGAATCGACGGAATCGAGGCCGGCGGCGACGGCCGTAGTTGAGAGGTCGAGGACGAATGCGTCGGTTCCAGGCGACCCCGGCTCGATTCCGCCGGTGGGGAGGAAGAGGGGGACACGGCGAAGCTCCCTATGGCCTTCGATCTGCGCGGGGAGTACCGGGACGACGGCGGCAAGCTCGGCAGCTACGGCAGCAAAGGGCGGAAGCTCGGGTGGAGAGGGGAGCGAGACGGAGCGGGGCAGGTGGGTGAATGGGGTGAGGGCCTGGTGGGGATGCTGGTGGGGGTGACCACCATGGCCACGGGGGCAAGCGCGCGAGGGGGCACGCCGCCATGGACTCGGAGGAGCTAGTGGCATGGTGCCAGTGCGCCCTGCACTGTGGAGAAGAAGATGAAATTCACGAAGAACCCCCTGGCACCACTTTTTGTAATTACAAAAAGGTCCAATAGCAACTTTGGCAATTTAAAAGAGGCCCTTAAACATTTTTAACAAATCTGCAAAAATTCAAGTGGCCTCCCCTTGACCTTTAGAAGCTCCTCAAAAATTTGTGCCCCAAAATAAAATGTTTTGTTTCAAATTTATTCATATTGTTGCAATAGGATCATTTTGGATAAATTGCAAAAGGCATTTATTTGAAGCACTTAAGTATTTCCAAAAATAATGAAATTAATCGTGGAGGCTCCTAGTATGAAAATGAAGCTCCCCATAATTTTGGTTTGAATTTTTGGAAAGGTTTAGCTTGGTTTCAAAATAGGATTTGAATTGAACCAATTTTGGATTCTCAATTTCATTTCTTATTTGGCAGTATTTAGATTTTGAGAAATGGGTTATAAAATGTAATCTTGGAACTTCCTAAACAATTTGGAAGTCCAAGAATGATTGTTTTCCAAGTTAAGCAATTGCATTGGTTGGGATGTATGGGAAGTTTGCTTCCTCATTTTAATTGCTTGGATTTGTTGATTGTTAGAATTACAAAGCTGGGGCTGCTACAAAGCTGGGGCTGCTACACCTGGTACTCTGCAAGATGCAAAAGCTAGATGGAATGAACAAGATGTCATCCAAGTGGGAAGGACCCTACCGGGTCACTCATACCCTGAGTCCTGGAGCAGTATATCTGGAGGACAAGAAAGGCAGGCCAGAAGGCAACGCCTGGAACATCGAGAATCTTTGCAAATTCTACCCCTAATTACGAACATGAATCGCCCAATGTTGAATCCGCTAAGCACGCCCAAGGGGCTAGTGTTCCGTAATAGGGAGTAAGAATCATCGCCAAGTGAATAAAAGATAAGTTATTTCAATTCCGTGAGCCTCAATTCTTGCATGAAAGTGTGTTATCCGTAGCAACCCGTAAGCAGGGGGGCTGACATGGTGCCGGTGGATGACGGGTCGAGCGCGAGTGGCCTAACAGTTAAGCACTACCACCCGATCGTGTCGAACTGTCGCGGAAAGGAGGAATCGGGCAGTGCTGTGTTGAGAAGAACTTCTTCACAGAAATGCACATGCAACTTTGCTTGCGGATTGCTTCGGATGACACACTTTCATGACTTGGAAAGAGTGATAGTGGGATACTTTCCGGGTACGCCCATGGAGCTGGAAAGTGAACCCGCCAAGACCAAGGAGGCCCAAGCCGGGTTACACTTCAAGTAACATGGGCTGGACAAGGAACAAGCCGGCCAGCCCATTACGAGTTAGCAGAAGGGAAAGGACATGGCAAAGACTGGAGTCCCAATACAACTCGGACTACCAACTTGGAAGGTGAAGACCTATAGTAGGACTCCGTGTTGATGTGTAACTCGGCATAAGTTGTAAGTCCAGGGACCCGGCCTCCTTTATAAGGAGGGCCCTGGACCTTAGATCGACAAGCTCTCAAGTCCCACAAATTCCGTAGTCGCCGACTCTCAAGTTAGAGAAGTCGGAACCTTCTAATCGACATCAAGTCCAAAGAAATAAAGAACAAGCAGGAAGTAGGTCTTTACCTCCATCAGGAGGGGCCGAACCTGGGTAAAATCCTTGTCCCCTCGTCGAGATTAACCAACTCCTGTGTCCTAGTCGCCAATGGCCCCACAACTTAGCTTCCCGGAGGAAGTACTTGCCACGACAACCCCATGACAGTTGGCGCCCACCATGGGGCCGGTGATGAAAGGAGTCGAGATCATGGGAGAAGCTCGCCACCAGCAGGGTCTACACCAACCAGTACGGTGAGACCGAGATCGATGACTACGGGTGGATCCCGGAGATGGATGAATTTGAGGAGGGCTACCAGCTCATCTTCGGCAAGATCAACGTGTTTGTTGGCATGGTCAACATCTCAGGTAACCGTGTTAACGATTTGGATTCTGTTTCGGAAGCAACAACTATCATTGAGTCCGATGGAGAGGAGTTCGTTGGTACATCACAAGTCGGCAAAGTCGCTAGGCACAAGGAGCCAGAGATGCTGCTAGAGCCGGATTCAGAGCCAGACTATGATGCAGATTCAGAATCAATTCTACCACTATTTGAAGATCGACTCGGGTATGGAATCGAGGAGGAGTACGTGCAGTCACCAACACGTCCACGTCATGTTGGAGTGTACATGTCCGGACTATACAACGGTGGAGAACGCGGTGGAGGGAGTCAGTTTGACCCTAACTTGCTGACAAAGGAGATCATGGCGGATAAAGCGGCGACTCGCGCAGAGGAGTTGATCGTAACTCGTGAAGCAATAGAGAAGCAGTTGGCAGATGTCGCAGAGGCAAATCGGAAGTTGGCAGCGGACCAAGCCCTTGTACAAGCTCGCATACAAGCTGAAAAAGCTCGCATATAGGCAGAACATGAACGTGTACAAGCTGAAGCAGTAGCAGTACGCAATTGCCAGCAGGAGCTCACGTCAATTCAGCATCGGAGGACTCAGAGCCGGCTGCGCGAAGGAGTTCACATAAATCCAACCAACTTGTTTTAGACACCAACAGGTCCAGCTGCAGGAGCTGGAGGGTAAGCACCCGGAGCAAGAGCAGCACCACCACCGCCACCAGGAGGAAACGGAGGAGTCGGAACAGGAGCTGGAGCCAATGGACCACCACCGCCACCTGCATGAGGAGTCGGCGGTATGGGTCCGCCACCGCAAAGGTTCCATACACCTGTAGGACACTATTCAAATCCAATGGACAACGTACACGCGGCAACTATGGCATTGGACAGAATTCTGCTTATGGAAAATCCAACGGGACAGGAGGCACGACTCGCCATAGATATGTTAAAAACAACGTTGGCTCAGCAAGCTCTTTACCCCAACTCCCCAGATGCCAGCAGACTTCATTCAACTCCATATAACTCCCGAACAAGGAGTCGGTACGACGAGTCTTATCCGGCCGGGTCGACGAGCGCAAGCCACCGTGAACTGGCAAGGAATCAACCGAATGTGCCGACTACTTTAGAAGCTCAAAGAAGAGTTGATGAGGCACGAAACAGGAGAGCTGCCACGGCCGGAGGCCCAGAAGCCGGAGGGGCCGGAGGGCCAGCGCCCACAGCAGTGGCAGTTATCCAGCCGACTCGTGCAATCATAGAGGTAAACTCGCCTGCAAGTTCACCTTCCCTGACGGGTCCCGAGTGTTTGTCAGAAGCCATGAGAGCCGAGTCCTTCCCCAGCAGCTTCAAAGAACCTCACAAGGTTGGCAATTACGAGCCCAATATGGATCCGACTTTCTAGTTAAGCAGTTACGAGATGGCAATGAGTATTTGCAATGCAACTGGAAATTTGTGTGCAAAATTTATGTATCTCATAATGGATGGAGCAGCTCAGGTTTGGATGAGAAACTTACCCCCCAAGTCAATCAACTCGTGGGAGTAATTGAAGGCCGCTTTCATTCAAAACTTTCAGGGAACTTGCAAGAAATTGAGTACCATTGAGGACTTGGAGAGATGTGTCCCGAAGAAAGGAGAATCTACAAGGCACTGGATGAAACGAGTCTCGGAGATCATCAATTCTTCATAGGGACTCCCACCAATCTCTGTGTTGATGGCTATGGAGAGGAATTTTACCTTTAATCCTTTAAGTTGAAAGCTAGGGCGTATGAAGGACAGTCTGAATCAAGGCATACCTATTTCCATCTGAGAGATTATGGCAGGGGCAAACAAGCACGCCGCCACAGATAAAACCAAAGATCAGGAAGAAGTCGGAAAGGGTCAAGGTGCTAGTGGCCAGAATCAAAACCAGAATCAAAATCATGGAGGGACTAAGCGGCCATACGATAACTCCAACTTAGTAGCTAGCACTAACTCTGAGAACAGACGCAGGGACAATAATTCTCAAGGGTACCAGGCACGCAGGCCGACTTCTCAAGAACTCCTGCAGAGTCTATGTCCCCGCCATGCCAAGAACAGCAGGTGCAGACATACCCTAGAGCAATGTGTCGATATGCAGTACTGGAGAAACAACCCGGCAAACCGCGACAACAATGGAGGTAGAAATGATGGATATAGAGGTAACAATGGAGGACCTGGCAACCATGGCGGAGGAGCCAGAAACAACCCAGGATCCAGCAATGGTGGAGGACACCAGCAAGGAAGTCATGGGGGCTTTCAGCAGAAACCTAAGCAGCTTCATGATAGCCAGGGACAATACTACGTAGCAACTCGGTCGCATCACCCGAGTCAGGGCAGTTATCATGTTTTCACCACCAACACCTCCAAGCGAGCAAGGAAGTTGAAAGTTCGCGCGGTCAATGTCGTGGAGCCGGCCATGCCACAGTGGCTAAGGTGGTCAAAGCAGCCAATTACTTGGAGTCGAGCAGACCACCCGCCAAGAATTGATGACCCGGGGCAGCTAGCCTTGGTTGTAGCACCACAAGTCGGAGGATACATGCTTAAGAAGGTACTCATGGATGGTGGTAGCAGCATGAATATATTATACTACGATATGTTCAAGAGGATGAAGTTGCAGGACAGACAACTCATACCCACAGAGACAGTTTTTCATGGGATAGTACCGAGGAAGTCGGCAAAGCCCATTGGTAAAATTTATCTGGAAGTCGCTTTCGGCACCTTTGAGAATTTTCGATCAGAAATTTTTCCTTTTGAGGTTGTGGATCTCCATAGTCCGTACCATGCTCTTTTTGGACGTCCTGCATATTTCAAGTTCATGGCATGGTCGTGTTACATATATCTGAAGCTAAAGATGCCGGGTCCAAAAGGAGTCATCACAGTAAATGGTAGTAAGCAGATAGCACTTGAGTGCGAGTAGGGAGATGCAGCGATGGCAAAGACGGCGTGTTCCCAAGAGGAGCTCAAGTTCTACAAATCACATGTAGACCCGGAGGACAATACAGTGCTCAAGAAGCCGGCAACAGAGGAGAAGATGAAATTCAAGTCGGCTCAGGACACAAAACAAGTTGATTTCATCCCCGGTGACTCCTCCAAGCAGTTCACCATCGGGGCACACCTTCTTGATAAATAGGAAAGAACGCTTGTCGAGTTCATCCGTGAGAATTTGGACGTCTTCGCATGGAAGCCATCTGACATGCCAGGTGTACCGAGAGAACTTGCCGAGCACAGTTTACATGTTAACCCTAACGCAAGACCTGTAAAACAAGGACTTCGCAAGTTTCATGATGACAGAAGAAAAGCTATAGGAGAAGAAGTGGCCCGACTCCTTGCGGCCGACTTCATCAAAGAGGTATTCCATCCAGAGTGGGTGGCCAACCCAGTCTTAGTGCCAAAAAAGATAGGGGAGTTGCGTATGTGCATTGACTTCACCAGGTTGAACAAAGCATGTCCTAAGGATCCCTTTTCCTTACCGCGCATCGACCAGATTATTGACTCCACAGTAGGTTCCGAATTGCTTTGTTTCCTGGATGCTTATTCCGGCTACTATCAGATCAGACTCAAGGAGGAGGATGAGCGGAAAACCTCCTTCATAACACCCTTTGGAGCTTTTTGTTACAAAACAATGCCCTTTGGACTCAAAAATGTAGGAGCAACATATCAGAGATGCATTCAGAATTGTTTCCGGGAGCAAATTGGAAGGAACGTCCACGCATATGTGGACGATGTGGTTGTCAAGTCACAGAAAGCCGACTCCCTGATTGCTGGCTTAACAGAAACATTCAACAATCTGCGCAAGTATAAGATGAAATTGAATTCAGGCAAGTGTGTGTTTGGAGTTCCAGCAGGAAAGCTACTCGGCTCCATCGTTTCAGAGAGAGGGATTGAGGCAAACCCGGAGAAAATCAAGTCTATTCATAACTTACAAAAGCCGACTAGCTTAAAGTATGTTCAGAAGTTCACAGGCTGTGTTGCAGCTCTGAGCAGATTCATATCACGACTTGGAGAGAAGGCAGGTCCTCTCTACCGACTCCTGAAGAAGTCAGACAAGTTCTTATGGGACAAAGAAGCTGACGAAGCTTTTGAGGAGTTGAAGAAAACTTTGTCAACAGCGCCAGTTGTTGCAGCTCCTACAGATAAGGAGCCCATGTTACTATATGTAGCTGCCAATGAAAGAGTTGTCAGCGTAGTGGTGGTTGTGGAACGCAAGGAGGATGGAAAGGAGTATTTAGTGCAGCGTCATGTCTGCTATGTCAGCGAGGTACTCACCGATTCCAAGAAAAGGTACCCACAGTGGCAGAAGCTAGTATATGGAGTCTTTTTAGCAAGTCGCAAGCTCAAGCATTATTTTCAAGAACACCCTATCAAGGTGGTGACTTCAGCACCACTAGCAGATATTATCCGCAACAGAGATGCGACGGGATGAGTCACCAAGTGGGAAATTGAGCTGTGACCTTACCACATCACGTATGAGCCGCGCACAGCTATCAAGTCGCAAGCTTTGGCAGATTTTGTCAATGACTGGACCAACTTCACAACTTCACCAAACACGCCCTGCTCCAAGTATTAGACAATGCACTTAGACGGATCTAGACAACTCGAAGGATCAGGAGCCGACGTCGTTCTGACTTCACCCAAGGGAGACAAGTTGGCCTATGTCCTTCAGTTGCACTTTGACTGCACCAACAACATGGCAGAATATGAGGCTCTGCTACATGGACTCCGCATGGCCAAGGAGATGAACATCAAGCGTATCAACTGCTTTGGAGACTTGGATCTCATTGCCCAGCAAGTGTCAGGAACTTGCGATTCAAAGGATGCAAACATGGCGGCTTACAGACGAGCAGTCGACCAGATTGCCGGGTTCTTTTCTGGCTACCAAGTGGAGCACATTGATCATCGCAAAAACGAGGCGGCAGATGCATTATCAAGGTTGGGATCTCAAAGAGAGAAAGTTCCACCAAATGTCTTCATAGACGAGCTCCACCACCCATCAGTCAAGTTGCCTTCAGAAGAGGAGCTCGCTTTTCCAGACCCAGAGTCGGCGTTGGTCGCAGCAACACACGCAACTCCAGCTTGGACGGAGCCATATCTCAGGTATCACTTACGTGGTGAACTTCCAGAATATGAAGTCCAGAAAATGCAACTCGTCAGACAATGTAAGCCTTACACGGAAATTAATGGGGAGTTGTTCCGGAGAAGCACCATGGGAGTCTACCAACGGTGCGTATCTCCAGAAGAAGGCAGGAAAATTTTGCAAGAGATTCATGCAGTAGACTGTGGCCATCATGCATCAACAAGGTCCTTGGTGTCCAAAGCTTTCAGGCAAGGTTTCTTCTGGTTAACAGCACACTTGGATGCAGAAAGAATAGTTCGAGTTTGTGATGGTTGCCAGAGATATGCCAGACAAGATCATGTGCCAGCACAGGAGCTTAAAACTATACCAATAACTTGGCCGTTCGCAGTTTGAGGACTTGACATGGTAGGTCCTTTTTCAAAGTCGCCTTGCCACAAGACCCATCTGCTGGTTGTAGTTGACAAGTTCACCAAGTGGGTTGAAGTCGAACCTGTGAGCCGAGTCGATACAGCATCAGCTGTCAGGTTCATCAAAAAGATAGCTACACGATTTGGATATTCACATAGCTTTAGCACAGACAATGGAACTAATCTGTCAGTTGGAGAGATGGCCAAGTTCTGTGGAGAAAACACATCCGACTTGATCTAGCCTCGGTGGCACACCCCACAGTCAAATGGACAGGCTGAACGTGCAAATTAGGAGTTGCTCAAAGAGATTAAGCCCAAATTGAGAGTTCCCCTGTTACGTGCTGCCGGGTGTTGGGTGGAGGAGTTGCCAGCAGTACTCTGGAGCATACGGACGACTCCTAACAGACCCACCGGCTTCACATCGTTTTTCATGGTCTACGGAGCAGAAGCGGTCCCGCCCAGCGATTTACTTCATGATTTACCACGAGTCGCCAATTACATCGAGATAGAGAATGAGCTCACTCGCCAGAACTCGGTGGATGCACTTGAAGAAGCAAGGGAGTTAGCCCTTGAGAGATGTGCAGTTTACCAGCAGGACTTGCGGCGATATCACGCACGCAAAATCAGAAGTCGGACTTTCCAAGAGGGAGACATAGTGCTTCGCCTAGTCCAAAATAAGGAAGGGATGCACAAGTTATCTCCTCCATGGGAAGGACCATTTGTTATCAGCAAACATTTGCACAACGGGTCGTACTATATAATGGATGTACGGGAGCCGGCAAGTGAAAGCAAAGGAGCTGACATAGCTCATACACTGGACCCTTATGCAGAGGCAAAGAGGCCCTGGAACATAGCACAGTTACGTCTGTATTATAGCTAGTCCTTGTAAGCAGGATATGCAAATTACCAACGAGCCCAGAGAGCTCTGCAACATTGTAATATGATTATTATGATCAAAAGAAATAAAGCCGACTCCTTTAGAATATGACTTCTTTTGTCGAGACACTAAACTTGTGCGCTTTATTACATTTTGACCTTGAGGTTCTTGGGGGCTTGTCTTTAAGAGAAAACTTCAAGCTTTAGACTCTTCAACCCGGCTTAAAAAGCCAACTCTTTTCTGATTTTAGCTGGAAAGATAGATGCAACTCGCAAATTTTGACTAAAGACTACAGGCATGACTCGTCCCGAACTCCTATGAAGCCTTGATACGTGTCAAACGTATCTATAATTTTTGATTGTTTCATGCCACTTTTATATCTTTGACACTTGTTTTCATACTAAATTTATGATTTAATTTGACTAACCTATTAATAGTTGACAAAGTGCACAATGTTCTTGTTTTACACTTTGATGTATAGGAATCACTTGGAAATTGACAAAAACGCAAAAGGAGCCTTGTTGGAGGTGAACTCTGACTTTCCTAAAATCTGTCCTCCTAACAGATTTCATAGATTGACAGTTTAAGATCAGAATACTACGTCAACTGAAAATAAATTTGCCTGCAACGTTGTGCGAAATTTCCATAGCTTTCATTTAAGCTCAAGAACAGCCCAATCGGAGGTTCGTAGCTCCGGGAATCCCCATTTTACTGAAGGACAAATATCTGACTACGGGATTCCGAAAGTTGGTGACGCGATTGACTCCAACTCTTACCAAACTTGGAGAATTCGACCAAGCCACGACTTTGGGACCTCATTAAGGATATGAGGGGTCCCTATGAAGGTGCTAGAGGTGCCCAAGAGCCATTGGATCAAGGGGCCATCCATCGGAGGGTCGGGAAGCATTGCCTCCACCTATATAAGGAGAGGAAACCCTAGTTTTGGGGGCAGCCACCAAAAGCCACGAATTTGCCTCCCCCTTGGCCCTCATCTACAAGAGGGAGGGCTCCTCTACAACACCAAGAAGTCATGGAGGAAGGGGGTTAGGGGGCGGCGCTCCCCCTTGGCCGGTCGGCGGCCGCCATGCGCCGCCACCGCCGCCGGCCGGCCGCCCGCGCCGCCTCCGCCTTGCCCTTTCCTCCATGGCCGCCGCCTTCACCGCCATCTCCATCGCCAATTCCTCATAGCTACAACGGTCCACTCTCTTACAAACCTCTGTAATCCCCTATGTAAACATGGTGTTTGATGCTATAAAATATTATCCTATGATCTATGTCATGTTTATGTAGTTCCTTGTTGTCTTATGGTTGAATTATTGAATGTATTTGGTTGATTCGAGTTGTATGTTGATATGGTACAGTCCTATGGTGCCCATTATGTACTTGCGCACGTGGATAACATCATAGGGTTTGTAGTATGTGAAGGAGGCCGGGGGGTAGGGCTGCCGGAGTGACAGAAACCTAAGCCCCATCCCGGTTTTTGACATTGTATGGGATAAAGAGGACCTTATGAACTTAATGCTATGGTTGTGTTTTTACCTTAATGAATGTTAGTAGTTGTGGATGCTTCCTAATGTTCCAATCATATAGTACATGTAATAACAGGTAGTTGTGAACGTGTATGCTTTGCCTCTCTCACATAGAAAACTGTATCGAAGACGATGAACCGACTAACTTCACTAATTAATTATGAACAATTCCGCCACGCCTTCCAGCACTTTTCCACACTCATGGTTCTGTTATTTATGTTCTTTTAGTATACTTTATTGCTGCAGCAACTAACTTTTATCTTCTTATTCTTTATTATATTGCAAAACCATCCTTTCATACCCGTTTTATTCCTATAGTTTTATTTCCTAGATAGAGCAAACGTTTGGTGTGCGTAGAGTTGTGTCAATGGTTGATAGAACTTGAGAGAATATTAATCATACCTTTAGCTCCTCGTTGGGTTCGACACTCTTATTTATCGAAAAGGCTACAAACGATCCCCTACACTTGTGGGTTATCAAGCCTAAAAAGGACTTAGGAGGATGCGGGCTTGTCAGAGTAAACTATTAGCAAAAGTCACGCGGGGCCTACTTATTCATCAGTATAAATTCAGATGGGTTATAAGAACCAAAATAACTTGTATAAAGGAGGCAATAAAAGGTCTACCACATAAAAACAAGTCGTTCAAAAGAGTGTCATCACAAGGATAAAAGTTTTACATCTCATGAAGCCGAACAACACGGCATAACTTAAATGCAAGTTCAAAAGTCATCCAACGGATGATCCTTCTGTGCAGGACTAGGACCAGAAACTGGAACATTAGCCGTAGCGCCCTGAGTAGAACTACCGGGGCCAGATGAGTCCTTCTTGGCTTGACTGGCTTCTTCCTTAGGTTGTTGGGAGTTAGCACCGTCTTCTAGCCGAACTCGAGTGGTCAACGCACCAGCGCTCGATTGCGAGGGATGGCCAAAGTCCACAACTGGAGGAGTCACCATGACAATTTTCTTGTTGTTGGAGTCGTATCGGTGGGTCCAGATTTCCGAGTCCATCTTCTCCACAATCTGACAGGTAAAGGGCCTGAAATTCTTCTGTAGTGCGTCAAATTCTTCCATGGTTGCGGGGGAGCCGTCCTCATGTTGTTCGGGCCTGCTCAGAGTAAACAAGGCAGGATCCACGATGGTTGGGTAGATGGAGCGCACCAACGCAAGGACTCGGACAGTCGCGCGCCTGAAGGAGGACTCCTTCCAAGCCTTCACATATGCAGGGGAGCGAGACAACTACCTCACCAGCCGATCAGGAGCTGAAGGACACTTTTTCTGCGGTGACAAATAGGTGACAATAGCCTTTGCACCCTCCTGCAGGCCATGGCGGTAGTCGAGGAGTTCATTCATCTGCTGGCTTACAGGTAGTTTCACCTTTGGAGAAGCTGGACCTGGAAAGGTTACAGAAAGTCAGTATAGTAAATCAAAAGGATTAACATCACAATACAAAGGAAAAGAAAGAGCAGAGGTTACCAAAGATGCACTGGGTCATCACTCTGATTCCCTTGCGGCTACAGTCAAGGCCAGTGTTCAGGTCCTTGATGGCTTTCTCAGCAATTTTCTTGGTATGAGCAGCTGTCTTCCTCTCATCCTCCAATTCAGCACAAACCTTTTTCAAGTCATCTTCAAGCTGTTGGGAGAGTTTCCTTTCATTCTCGGCAGCCCTGGCAGAAGCATCCGCCTTTTCCTCCAACTCCTTCATGTCTCTATGCATACGAGAGATAGTAGCCTACAACACATAAACACAAGGAGTTATCAGTTTCTTCATATTCTTGGAAGTAGCTCCAAGTCGTCAAGGATGCACAACTTGGCACTTGGGGCTACAGGGAGTTCTTTTTCAAAAAATACAAGTCAGCTATAGCAGTTAAAGTTTTTAGCAAGTTCACAGGAAATGACCTACGAGTCCCAAGATGTTATAACCAATAACTCGGCACTTGTGGGCTACAATGGTTCAAAATTCAAGTTCCACATGCAAATTACAGATGGTAGCTCCGAGTTGTCACAGGCTAACAACCTGGCACTTGGGGGCTACTCAAGGATCAGATTTTAAAGCAAGATAAAGATTTTTAGAGTCTTCAGCTCCGAGTTGTTGCAAGCTAAAACAACTCGACGCTTGGGGGCTACAGCATGAAATTCAGTTTTACTACAAGTTGGCAGTTCTAAGTAAAGCACCTATCTTAGTCCCAAGTCACCACAGTTAGGTGCTTGGGGGCTACTGATATGGTAAGGGATAACGACATATAAAGGATAAAGAAAAGGACTTACAACATGGGTCATCTTGAGAGCCATTATGCTGGCCAACTCCTTGCCTTTTACCCTAGCAGCCTCTTCATTCCACTTGAAGGCGTCATCCCATGCCTTTGCAAAGGACTTGTTTTCTCCAACCCGAAGTCGGCTATAGTCAATAACGAGGTCGAAGGCTGGATTTGCAGGTTCCTTGGTGGCTCCAGGAGGAGGTGCCATGGAGGTGCTTGTCATGGTGTACTCGGCCTGGGCCGTGGGTTGTGATTTAGCAGCAGGAGGAGTGTTAACCCGAGTTACCAACTTGGCCATAGGAATTGGTGGAGGAGTGGCAGCAGTGGTGACTCTAGTGGAGGCGGCTACCGATGGAGTCATCTTTGTACTAGTGGAAGTTGAAAGTGTTGGTGGAGCCTCAGCTTTGCGCGTTGAGGTGACATTAGTTGCATCAGAGAGTTTTGCAACCTTAGTCGAGGGGCGAGCCCTAAAAAGAAGAACATGAAAAGCCAAAGTCATGATATGTAGATAAAAAGGAAAGCAAGCAAGTCGGAGGAATGTGATTGAGAGGTTAACTTACCTAGCATTGGTCTCCAGTAGGAGGAGAAGTGAAGGACGACTTGTGCTTGCGAGTGCTGGGTATAACCAGCGGGGCGCCGGCCGACTCACTACTCCGTAGCTTGCTCAGTCTCACGGCTTTCATGGCCTGTGATCGTTTGTCATCTTTAATAATTGGACTTCGAGTTGAGGAAAGACGTGAAAAAGGCACCTTTGATACTCTGTTATGCTCCTTATTCTTCGTGTTCCTCGGAGGAGTGGGAGCCGGGTCCTTGTCCCTGGACGACTCCCCAGAAGAAGTCGATACAGCAGTTGGCAGGTCTGAGGTAGAAGGACCTTTGCCATCATCATCAGGAGTCTCTGGAGAGGACTCCTGGTCTGAGTTATTTGAAGGCTGTCAGGAGAGAAGCTGGGAAGGCGAGGTTCATCCTCAGGAGACGTGTCCTTGCAGTAGAAATATGACTTTTGCCAGTCCTTGACATGGCTGGTGAGGATGGGTTTTGGAAAAAGTACGCCTTGGCGGCGCTGAAGGGCAACGGCTCCGCATTTGAGGAGAGGGCCGCCCGAGTACTCAGGTTGCGGGTTGCAATAGAAAAGCTCAGACCAGAAATCTAAGTCCGGCTTGATTTGGAGGTAATCCTCACACAAAGTGACAAAATTGGACAAGTTCAAGATGGAGTTGGGGGCAAGGTCATGGATTCTAAGCTTATAGAAGTCGAGAACTTAGCGGAAGAAAAGATTGTCGGGGGGAGTGAAGCCGCGAAATAGATGCTCAACGAAGACGATGACTTCCCCGGCAGACGGAGAGGGCTCGACTTCCTCGCCGGCGGCGCGCCAGGAGATGCTGGAGGAGATGAGTCCAGATTCTTCATAGCCCTCGAGCGTCTTCTGGGTCAGCATAGATCTGCCCCAGTTGGCGGAGATGGTTCACCTAGATCCGGAAGCAGCGGGTGCAGCGGCGGCGGCGGGAATGTCAACCACCGAGCTAAGGGTGGTTTTCTTGCTTTTGGAGGCCTTGGATTGCTTGGGCGCCATGGCAGAGAGAGAGAGAGAGTGCATGCGTGCTAAAGGGCACATGCGTGCGAGAAGTACGGAGGAAGAAGATGAAGCAGGAACAGAAAGAACAAATGAGATCTGGTCCCCTTGCTTTTATAATAGAAAGGGGATAAAAACTAACACTAGAGAATGACAGCGCTGTCTGTCGCGATAAATGCGCGAGAATCCCGGGATATCCGGGATTATCTCACCAGTCAAAGATGCGGCAAACCAGAGGCGTCGCAAAGACCACGATCAACGGATGACACGTGCGGAAATGAACTAATAAAAATAATTCAGAAGGGCCGACTCGTTTTAAAAGACGAGTCCTTAATATTGTAAAGCAAGAAGTCTAGCCTCCTAGCCAACTCGTAAAGGGCTATAGACACAAGGCCAACCACAGAGTGGGGGTCGATTGTGGCGGGCTTGAGTAATGGAGAGGGGTGACTTATTTTTTATCCAGTTTATTATATATATGCAGGAATTCATCTTGGAGCTAGCAGCAGGCGACTTCCGAGTTGCCAACGTCAGTGAAGAAGTTGGGGAAAAGGGAGTCGAACGAATACACCAAGACTGCGCCTAGAGGGGATATGAACCCCGGATACCCCAAAGAGATTCATTTCTTCAGAACTCCCCGAGCCGGTTGAACGAGTGCCAGCTGAAACCTGCCGGTTGAATCCAGCCGCCTGCGTCTACCCGGATGCGGACGCCCGGCTGGGCTGGAGCCGGACGCACCAACCGACAACGCTGTACGAGTGGGCCAGGCCCATATAACCGCTCTGGGTGAACAGTACCCCTTGTCGGGCATCTCCTGTACCGAATCATGACAACAAGCTCCAGCCGGCTCAGAAAGTAGTGATGTCATAGGGGCAAACTTGTAACTTCCCTGTAACCGAAAACCCTAGCCCGCTGCCTATATAAAGCGGGCTAGAGCCTCCTGCGCGAGGCAAGCAAGCAAGTGACAGAAGAGACCTACATGCATACAGGAGACTAGAACACCCACGTAGCATCACCTTCAACCTCCAGCCGGCTGCCACCCGAAACAGCTCCAGGAGCACCATTGTAGCCCGATTCTGTGATCAAGCAATAAGAACAAGAAGAGCAGGACGTAGGGGTGTTATCTCCACAAGGAGGGCCCTGAACCTGGGTAACTAGCGTGTGTTCGCGTTCTTGTTGCCCAATCCCACGCGAGCATCCATCGTCGCCTGCCCCATAATCTTTTCCATCTCTGATGGATATGCCGTGCAACCCACCACGACATTTGGCGCCCACCGTGGGACCCGCGACGAGCAGAGTCACGTTCTGCGTGGGATCCCGGACCGTAGATGTTGGGGGGCAGCCCCCGAGTAGGGTCAATATGGTGAAATAAGCTTGGACTCGGAGTTGACCGAGTCAATGACAAACTGACATACCATACAGGCTTATCCGGGCTCAATCAGGTAAGGGCCTACCGACATAGCCCTATGTCGGATCATGTACACTATATGTCGGAATCTTCTTTGTTGTTCATATGTGCAGGAGAGGAGAAACCGAGTCAGGAAATATCTAGCATGTCTATGCCGGATCGGGAAGAACAAAGCTCTATCTCGGAGTTGGTCATGGCGTACGTCTTGTCCCTACAATCACGGGGCAGGGGGCCTGCCACTGGCAGGACAGGACGCGCTGCCAACTCCTTGACTCGGTGGTAGCATGGGCAGTCAGTCCTCCATGCTGCTGACCGAGGCAGTACGGTGGAGCAGTGCACCGGAGTGGATGGATTGGACATGCCACGCAGGGGTGACGGAAGCAGTCAGAGGCCCCGGCGTGGCCACAGTGTTGCTTACGGCAGCACCGACGTCAGCCCTAACCCTGTGCCCTGGGTTTCCCTATATAAGGGATACCAGGAGCTCCTCTTACGGGGATGCTCAGACGATGCTTCATAGGAGCCTAGACGCTGAACAAACACTTGGTCATTTCCTTGAGAGCTAGCAGGAGAGCCACATAGCCATTCCGAGACTCGGTAGAGGGTTCCGAGACTCGGTAGAGAGCCCAGAGCTCTTAGTTCTTCTCATACAGCTCAAGGAGCAGCTTGTAACTTGTTTGTAATCCACATATATAGATCAGACAGGCAGGAGTAGGGGTGTTATCTCCTCACGAGAGCCCCGAACCTGGGTAAATCGCGTGTGTGTGTGTGTCTCGGTGTACGTCTTAACGTGCAAGCCCTCCCCGGTACCTCCAGCGTCCAATCGGCCCCACCTTAAGCCTATATGGCATCTGTCCGTGCACCACCACGACAGTTGGCGCCCACCATGGGGCCAGCAGCGGCACTGGCTGGTGTGTTCATCCGGACGGGTTCCTTCATTGCATCCGGTGAGCGCGTTCTCTGTGGCCTTGTCCACAGGTTCGGCTCGCTCAGCGTCGTCAGCGACAACGCCTGCTGTTTCGGCAGCAGTCTGCTACCTCGGAACGGGTGCCTCATCGAGTTCGGCTCCCTCACCGTCTATGTCGCCACCGAGGTTCCCTGCCGGTTTCCCGAGAGGGTGCAAGTTGCTGCAGATCCTCCCGCTGTTTGCGCAGCTCGCGGCCGACGTATTGCCCGCCCCGCTAGCTGTGCAGAGGTCATGATGACCGCCCCGGTTGCTGGTGCCGGGGTGGCCGAGGTTAGCACCAGGTCTGCCAGGACGGCGCGCCCGCCGCTGGAGAGGCCGGAGAACCGTCAGGAGCAGGCCGGTACATCTGCTGTGCCGGTAGCACCGAGTCCTCTTCAGGACGTGATTGAGAAGCTGGCAACCCCAGTGGCTCCGAGCGCAGATGCTGCTCTAACTCAGGCGGAGTTGGAACAGCAGTGCAAGGAGATACTCCAGGAGGCCCAGGAGGTGGCCCGATTCAGACAGGAGTTTGACATATCTCTCCGTGAGTACAACATCGCTCATGGTTTTATGCCGGTAGCTAACCCGGTTAGTCGCATAAATGAGGTACGTGCCAGAGGTAGAGACCTCAATGCCGAGATAGCTAGAGATGGTAGAGCCAGATCTAGTAGAACTGCTAGTCATGTGTCGGCGGGCCGACCGAAATGCAGTACCCCGGGCAAGAACCTTAGAGCTGCTGAGGCTGCCATAGCAGAGTTACCTAATTTATCCGGTGAAGCTCGTAGTAGGCAGCAGGACCGAGTGAATGAGTTGGTAGCTGTAGCCAACCGTCAGAATGAGGCATACCGGAATGCAAACCCGGATGTAGGTGGGTCCCGGTACCTTTACTCAAATGGTGGTGCCGGGGCAATGTCCAAGGGACAGGCCTCTTCGCCACATGTCGGCGGAAGCCGTGGCCAGAGTGTGAACTCTGGTAAGAACAAACAGCTGCAGGCATATGATCCGGTATATGCCGGAAAGCAGAAAGCTGCCCAAGGCCAACTCGGTCAGGGAGCCCCAGGACCCGTTCAGGGCAGACATGAGGCCAACCGGGTTAACCCGGCAAATCCGGGTAAGCCACCTCGGTATCCGGTACCCAATCCACCTCGGCAGCAACCGGGTGCCGGGTATACTGAGCAGGCCGCTGACCGATATGACGATGGTTACTCGGCCATGGAGCGGGCCGGGTGTCGTGGGGCTACCTTTCAGGTGCCCCACGGTGGTGATACCTGGGTCACGCCAAGTGAAGCCCATTGAAGCCCATGAAGTATACCGGGTGGCCCAAGTAGTCGGTTAGGCCGATGAGAGTTCTCCTTATCTTGTAACGTGCAATCTGCACCGTCCACCCGAGACCTGGCCTGTGATATAAAGGCCAGGAGGGTGCGTCGTCTAGGTCAGGCAACCAGCAACCAAACCCTAGCGAGATCGCATCTCGCCATTGTAGCCACCTCAATAATTCCAGACAAGCAGGAGTAGGTCTTTACCTCACCTCGAGGGGCCGAACCTGGGTAAAAACTCGCCCCCTGTTAGCCGTCACAGCCACCAACGTTCTCTCTCTCTCCCCCTCAATCAACCTGGGGTGTACAACCTTGGGAATTGCCGAGCCCTAACCTCGTCACCGGGTACACAAGATTCAGAGATCTGGCGACCGAGGGTGCACTCGGTGCTAGGCTGGGAGCTCGCCAGCTACCAGCTCACGACATCCACAACAAGCTTGACAGAATCTATGTGTCTGAACTGCTGGAGGAGCAAGGCCCACCGGGTCCTGCATGCTTTGGACCCCGGATCATGAAACAGCCACCGGTGCCGAATTTCCAGCTCCCCCGGGGTGCCAAGACCTATGACGGCAGCACCAAGCCGGAGGACTGGCTGACAGATTATGTCACAGCGGTGCATATCGCTGATGGCAGTCGCCGATGGGCCGTGCGGTATGTACCGCAGATGCTAGAGGGACCAGCCCGAATCTGGCTGAACAACTTGGAGGAGAACAACATTTATTGCTGGCTCGACTTCTCCGACGCTTTCGTCAGCAACTTCTCCAGCACATACAAGAGGCCGAATTGCCCTCAGCAGCTGTCCATGTGTCGGCAGAGAGAAGAAGAGACAGACCGGGAGTATCTTACCCGGTGGAGCACGATCCGGAACTCCTGTGAAGGGGTAATCGAGTCACAGGCCATAGCTTGGTTTGCGCAAGGATGTCGACATAGCTCCATGCTTTGGCAGAGACTCCAGAGGGAGATGCCGGCCACTTTGGCCGAAACAATGGCAATAGCAGACAGCTATGCACTCGGTGATCCGACACAGCCTTTGCTGACTCAGGTTGATGTGGGCAGGAGGTATCCTGCTCAAGACCGAGAAAGGTCAGGTCGGCGTATCGATCGCCCGGACAACCGAAACAAGAGAAGAGATGACAGGCCGGATTATCGGTATGGTTCGGATCAAGTCGCGGCTATCGACCAAGATCAAGTTGATGCCGGCAGCAGCCAGCGTCAGAAAAATGATGGTCCCTCTTGGGGCCAGAACTCGAAAGGAAAGAGGCCGTGGAACGGTGAGAAGAGGCCGTGGAACGGCGAGAGGAAGCCGTGGAACGGCGAAAAGAAACCATGGAATGGCAACAAGAAGCAGTGGGATGACCAGGAGAGGTACACCTATGAGAAAATGCTGGATGGCCCCTGCTGTTACCACACCAGGCACCCCAGCAGACCGGCTCAACATTCGACCCGAGACTGCGATTGGCACAAACGCAAGCCAGTAACTACTGGTCCGACATCCAGACCTGCACCTCTCACTGGTGCAAACACTGAGCCTCTGAACACTCAGCCGAGGCAGGAGAATGTCAACCAAGTGGCAAACAACAACAACAACTACAACCGCAACAACAACGCCGGCCCGAGTCAGCAGAACGAATACAGAGAGCCGCATCAGAGTTATATGGTCTTTGTGACCGAGCCAACTAATAAGTAGAGCCAACACCGGTGCGCGATGGAGGTGAATGCGGTCATGCCGGCCGTGCCCAAGTTTATGTACTGGTCCGAGGATCAGATCAGTTGGAGTGTCAATGATCATCCCAGGGTCATGCCGAATCCTGGGGGTTATGCCCTAGTGTTGGATCCAACATTCGTCGGGCCCAGCATCAATGTCAGATTCTCCAGGGTTCTTGTGGACCACGGGAGCAGCATCAACATTATGTACCGAGACACCATGGTCAAACTCGGCATAACCGAGAATATGATGCAGCCAAGCAGAACTACCTTTCATGGTATTGTACCGGGTGTCTTGCATGCGCCTATGGGCACCGTTTGGGTTGATGTTGCATTCGGCGACAAAAGCAACTGCAGGGCCGAGAGACTGCTATTTGAGGTTGTGGACCTCGAAAGCCCGTATCATGCATTACTCGGTAGGCCAGCACTCGCCAAGTTCATGGCGTCCACTCATGTGGCTTACCTGAAGATGAAGCTTCCGGGACCAAATGGTGTCATCACCATCTCGGGAGACTACAAGCGTTCTATGGAGTGTGGTTTTGCCGAGTCTTTGGTGATCGCTGCGGAGAAGAAGAGAATTCTTGAGGTGGTGGCTCTGGTCCAGTCTGCTCAACTCGGCGTGCCGAGTCCGGCCAACCCGCAGCAGACCGCAGCCTTTCAGGCAGCAAAGGAGTCCAAGAAAGTCGGAGTTGATGAGTCTAACCCGGACCACACCGTCATCATCGGTGCCGGGTTGGACAGCAAATAGGAAAGCGAGCTCATCCACTTCCTCCGTGAGAATCGGGATATCTTTGCATGGTCCAGTCAGGACTTGCCGGGTGTTCCGAGGGAGTTGGCTGAGCACTCTCTGCATGTCAGACCAGATGCTAGGCCAGTGAAGCAACCGACTCGGCGTCTTGCCGAAGGAAGAAGGAGGGCTGTGGGCGACGAGTTAGCCAAGTTACTCGCAGCAAATGCTGTCATAGAAGTGAAGTATCCGGACTGGTTGGCTAACCCGGTCCTGGTAGAAAAGAAAAAAAATGATCTGAGTGCTGCCACTGTCTGGCGCATGTGTGTTGACTACACGCACCTGAACAAGGCATGTCCTAAAGATCCATTCCCGCTGCCTCAGATCGATCAAGTGATCGACTCCACGGCCGGGTGTGAACTACTCTCGTTTGTAGATGCGTATTCTGGTTTTCACCAGATACCGTTGAACCCTGATGATCAAATAAAGACTGCCCTTATCACCCCGTACGGGGCTTATTGCTATTGTGTTATGTGTTTCGGTTTGAGGAATGCTGGCGCTACTTATCAGCGTTGTATGCAAAAATGTCTGCATGACCAGATAGGCAAAAATGTGCAGGTGTATGTCGACGACATAGTCATTAAAGCTAAAGAAAAACATACTCTGCTGGATGATCTCAAAGAGACAATCGCAAACCTGCGGAAATTCCGACTTAAGCTTAATCCGGATAAATGTACATTCAGTGTACCAGCAGGAAAGTTACTCGGTTTCCTCATGTCTAGCCGAGGTATTGACGCAAACCCGACTAAGATCCGGGCGATAGAAAATATGAAATTGCCGAGATGCCTCCGAGATGTCCAGAAATTTACCGGATGTCTGGCTTCTCTGAGTCGTTTCCTAGGTCGGTTGGGAGAAAAGGCCTTGCCCTTATACCAGCTGATGAAAAAATCGGACAGGTTTAGCTGGACCCCGCAAGCGGATGCGGCGTTTCATGAGATGAAAATGATGTTGGCTACTGCGCCAATACTGGCTTCGCCACTACCGAAAGAGCCCATGTTGCTCTACATTGCGGCCACTAACCGAGTCGTTAGCGTCGTAGTGGTGGTGGAGCGAGAAGAAGAAGGAGCTACCGTGCAGAGGCCGGTGTATTATTTGAGTGAGGTGCTCTCCGCATCAAAACAAAATTACCCTCACTATCAGAAGTGTGACCACTGTGCTTTAGCGCTGTGTCGAACCAGAGGAGGGAGAAAAGATCCTCCGAGATATTCATCAGGGAGAGTGCAGTCATCACGCTTCTTCCCGAGCTATAGTGGCTAAAGCATTCCGATATGGGTTCTACTGGCCCAGTGCTTTGCAGCAAGCGGAGGACATTGTCCGGAAATGTGAAGGATGTCAGAGGTTTGCACACAAAATTCATATGCCGGCATCAGCTCTCAAAACTATTCCCATCACTTGGCCATTTGCAGTGTGGTGTCTGGATATGGTGGGACCATTTAAACCAGCCCGAGGTAACATGAGTCACATACTGGTGATGATGGACAAGTTCACCAAGTGGATCGAGGTGAAGCCAATTAGAAAGTGCGACGTCCGCACAGTCGTGTCATTCCTGAAGGATATTATCCTGAGGTATGGTCACCCGCATAGCATTATCACGGATAATGGCACCAATTTCGCAGAGGGAGCCTTTGCTCGGTTTTGCCAGGAAAAGAGAATCCGGCTAGACTTAGCATCGGTTGCACATCCACAGTCCAATGGACAAGTGGAAAGATCAAATGCCCTAGTCTTATCCGGCATCAAACCTCGGTTGATTGAGCCACTATTGCACGCAGTACTGTGGAGTCTAAGGACTACACCAAATCGTTCCACTGGCTACACGCCATTCTTCCTGGTCTACGGAGCAGAGGCAGTTCTGCCAACCGACATAGAGCACGACTCGCCAAGAGTCGCATTGTATACCGAGTCAGAGGCAAAGGAAGCCCGGGAAAATGATGTCGATTTGCTTGAGGAAGCACGAGAACTGGCATTGTCCAAGTCTGCGATATATCAGCAAAATCTCCGACGCTATCATAGCCGGAAAGTAAATCCTCGCAAGTTCCGAGAAGGAGACCTGGTCCTTAGGCTTGTGCAGCGCACCGCCGGAAAGCACAAGCTATCATCTCCCTGGGAGGGGCCATTTATTGTGAGCAAGGCTTTGAACAACGATGCGTATTATCTTATTGATGCTCAGGCACAGGTGAAGAACAGGATGGACAGATCCGGAGAGGAGACCAAACGACCTTGGAATGTAGCTCTTCTTCGCCCTTTTTATTCGTAAGGACTCACTGTATGTATCTCGAAACTCCGAAATGAAATGTCGGCACCCCGAAGTGAAACTCGAGGACTGCCTTGCTATGAATCTTGTGTTGTATGCATGCTTATCTCTGTTTCCTGTATGTCGGATGGCTCCAAAAATCGTGTTTCCATGTTTGCAAGTATTGTATGCTATGTTTTTGTGATTTTGTGACCCGAATGCCAAGAAACCCATGAGAGGTAGGCAAGGGCAGAAATTGCAAGAGATAGTAAACAAGAAAACAGACTCGGGGACTCGGTCCAGGAGCGATTCGGTTTCCTTTTTGTTGTCTTTTCGCTTTTTGTCGGATGGCTCTAGACCGTGTCTTAAAAGTTTTGAGTATTGTATGCTATGTTTTTGTGATTTTGTGACCAGAATGCCAAAAAACCCACGAAAGGTAGGCAAGGGCAGAGATTGCAAGGTGTAGTACACAAGCAAACAAACTCGGGGACTCGGTCCAGGAGCGATTCGGTTTCCTTTTTGTTGTCTTTTCGCTTTTTCGGATGGCTCCAAAAATCGTGTTTCCATGTTTGCAAGTATTGTATGCTATGTTTTTGTGATTTTGTGACCCGAATGCCAAGAAACCCATGAGAGGTAGGCAAGGGTAGAGATTGCAAGAGATAGTAAACAAGAAAACAGACTCGGGGACTCGGTCCAGGAGCGATTCGGTTTCCTTTTTGTTGTCTTTTCGCTTTTTGTCGGATGGCTCTAGACCGTGTCTTAAAAGTTTTGAGTATTGTATGCTATGTTTTTGTGATTTTGTGACCCGAATGCCAAAAAACCCACGAAAGGTAGGCAAGGGCAGAGATTGCAAGGTGTAGTACACAAGAAAACAAACTCGGGGACTCGGCCCAAGTGCGATTCGGCACAAGTTGTTTCGTTCCTAACTTTTATGTCGGATGATTGTGAGCTTTGACTCAAAGTTTCTTAGTATTGTATGCCGTATCTCGGTAATCTTGTGACTCGACTGTCAAGAAACCGAAAAAGGTAGACATGAGCAGAGGTTGCTAAGTATGGTAAACAAGAAAATGAACTCGGGGACTCGGTTCAGAATGATTCGGCATAATAAATAAACCATGCTAAAAATGTGCAAAGTAAGAGAACCAAGTGCCAGAGCATCAAAGCTAAAGGTTATATTACATTTGCACCCGGCATTCCGGGGATCTGATGCGTTCAGTTTTTTCTAAGGCTAGGCAGCAGGATACTAATTATTTGGAGCAGAAGGAGCAGCATCGGTCTTGGACGGTTCCGAGGTCGAGATCTCGGTGGTATCCTTGGTTGCAGGGGCCGGAGCGGTGCCTGTGGCTGTGTCGGGAGGACTGTCGGCTTGGATCTCCTCGTCGACTCATTCTTCTTCTTCTTCGTCCTCGCCGTCGACCTCCATATCCTCTGGTTGAGGAACCCGCTCACCCGGGACAAAGCTGTGCACCGGAGCATATTGAATGAGCGAGTGAGCCAGCTCTTGGCGATGCTGGATGTGTTCCGGGTCGGAGAGCCACCTGGACCCGTCCCGCACAGTCTTCAGCATCTCGAGGTCGAGTTCTTCGTACCAGGACAACACATAGGTTAAGGCCTCGTCTGCGCCGACCCGGGCGGCGGATGATCGCCAGTCATCGAGCCTTTCCTCGGAGGCCATCACGCACTTGGCCAATTCCTCGACAATCGCAGGGGCCTCGCACCCGGGCCAGAGAACATTTTAAGCCCGGATCGCAGAGGTGAGCAGATTCATCCCGATAGCCCTCATCGGTACCAAGCGCGCCTTCAGGGCCACCAGATGAGCATCTATATCCCACTCGGCCGAGATTGGCCCATCTTGGATTTTCTTGCTCCGGTGCTCCTGAGCGCCCTTGTCCGCAGCAGCCTTGGTGTGGGGGAAGCATTCTGAATAGGGTATGGCTAACGCCGAGGTAAGTCACACAAGGGTAAAAGTGAGAAATTGAATAAAGGTAAAGGGGGAAGGGGGCTTACTGTCCATCTCGGAGTTAATGCTGGAGATGTCCACCAGCCACTGCGCGATCTTGGCCTTCAGAGCTCGGAGCTCGCTCTCAGCCGAGGTTGCCTGCGATTTGGATTCTTCAAGAGATTCTTTGAGCGTCCGAGTCTCCTCTTCTCGGAGCTGTTTGTCTGTGGCGGCAGTCTTTTCCAGCTCGGCGGCTTGACCCCGAGATTTCTCCAGCTCGGCTTTCAGCCGAGACACCTCCTCCTGCTCTTTCTTCAGCTCAGCCTGGTGCGCAAGCTCGCGCTCCTTCTGTGCGGCTGTGCCGAGGTAGCTGATGTCAGAATGAGAAAACTAATGCAAGTGTAAGTTGAAAGGCAAAATACGGCTTACTCTCGATTTCCGAGATCCGTTTCTCCAATCCTTCGGCCTTGAGCGCCAAATCAGCTACTTGGTCCAGCTTGGCCCGGAGCAGCTTGAACTTGTCGGAGAGAGCCTTATGCTCCAGCAGCAGCTTGCGGTGCAGTTGTGTGCGCTTAGTCATGCAAGCCTGAAAGTAATAAAGGTTAGTATTGTTGATGAAGATTCAGGCCGAGTTACCCTCATTCAGCTGAGTCATCTTTACTCGGCCAAGCCACAGTCACTCGACCCGAACCTTGGGGACTGGGGATGGATAATATCTATATTAAAGAGGTAAACCGAGTTATATTTACTCGGCGCAACTTACCGCAGCTGCTTGGTCGGCTGCGAGAAGAGCAGCTTTGGCTGCGGACATCTTTTGAGCCACCAGACTTGGCCCCGCCGGGTGTTCGGAGACGATTTGGCCCGCTGGTGACTTCGAGCTAACTTCGCTTAGGTCGGCGGCGTTCCAGTCCATGTTGTAGTGCTCAAGGGAGCCCAAGCTTTTTCCGCTAAGTGTTCGCAAGGGGGCAAACCCCCAGCTGGTGGTCTGGATGCTGCCGGATGTCGCTGTGCGTTTGCTTGGTGGCACAATTAGCTGCCGTTCCGGGTTGGCCGACACCGTGGTCACTGGTGCCTTTCCAGTCATTACCCCAGTTGCAGGAACTGGAGCTTTTGATGTTGGTTGCTGTGGCTGCGGCTGCGCCGGTGGCGGTGTTGGTTTTGCCGTAGATGTTGATTTTGATTTCGAGGGCGATGGCTGCGGCTTGTGCTTTGGCTGCTGCTGTGCTGAGGGAGCTTGCTTCTGCTTCTGCTGCCGCTGCGCTGGCGGTGGCTACACTTGCTGCTGCTGCGGTTGTGGCTGTTGCGGCTGAGTTTGTTGCTGCTGTGGTGGTTGTTGTGGCCGAGTCTGCTGCTCTTGCTGCTGCTATCTCGGTGGCTCCGAGTCCTGCTGGACCTCGGTCCGTCCTACCTCGGGAGCCGAAGAGCTGGCACCGAGATGCATCGCTTGGTCGGGCGCCGAGGTTGCGGCCTCGACCGAGTCTTCATTCCCGACTCCGGATTCCGGAGCTGAGATGTCCGCAACCGGACTCATCCTTGGTGGACTCGGCGCCCGAGTGTCGTCGGGCCGAGGTGGTGTCAGAGTCCTTGGGGGGGCCCGGGCAGTTGACCCGGTAGTGGGAACCTTCAGAGGGGCCATGCTGAAAAGTCAAAACAGCTAAGTATGTTGGCAAGAGGAGAATAGATAAGAGCATAAGGAATACGTCGGCAAGAAGGGATCTTACCCCTTGGAGACAGGGCGTTGGCGCTTCACTACGGTCTTCGTGCGCTGCTTCTTTTGCGCGGGGCCAGAAGTGTCGGAGGTTCCGGCATCTGCGGATGCGGCCGCTGGGCGCTTCCGAGCTGCACCCTTGGGTCCTGTGGCGAGGGGTGCCACCTCGATCACTTCGTCCGAGTCAGCTGAGGGCGGGGACATCGGATGTGAGTATGCAACAGGGAGAGGATCATACACCTCTAAAACCCGACAATCGTCGTCTTCATCCTCAGACCAGTCTCGGAGGGAGGAAGCACGAGTCTTACCCGTGGCAGGAATTGAGCCGACGTCGGGAATGGGCACGTTGTCCTTGTCGTCCGGGTCTTCCGAGTCGGCTTCGACCCGGTCTTTACCCCAGTTGGCAGAGGGGTTCTCTCCGTCCTCCGTCAACTGCCGACCGAATCTCTGCGTAATGAAAATGAGAAATGATTAATACCAAGTGTGTACAGAGTTGTACCGACATAAGAGGTTATGTCGGTGAAAAAGTTATGTCGGCGGAGATACTTACTTTCGGTGGAAGGTTGCTCCGGCTGTGGGGTTCTTTGCCCCATTCCCATGCCTCCGGCATCCTTGTCCGGGCTATGGCTTTGATGCGCCGCCGAATCTGGTCATTGTCCAGCTCGACGGTGCTCACTCGGATCGGGTCCAGAGGGCCACTCATGTGGCATATTTTGTGGACTCGGCGCTGGAGAGGAAGGACTCGGCGGCTGATGAAGGTAGCGAGCAGGTCATCGGCTGTTATTCCTTCGCCTTTGAGCTGCTCGACAACCTGGTGGATGTGATTAACCTCCAGTACCTTATCCATCGGGTTGTACCCCCAGTTGAGCTGTGGGGTTGGGGGGCCGATGGCGAATCTCGGTAGGTTGATCATATCAACCTCGGTGGTGTTCTTCACGTAGAAGAAGGAGCGCTGCCATTTCCGGCATGACTCCAGTCCTTGGATCCGGGGGAAAATGGAGCCGCGCCGAGGTACGATAGTGGCGGCCCCGCACTGTGTCATCTCCTTGGGTGCGTCCGGATGATCAGGATTCGGGATGACTTGCTTCTGGAAGCGGAAGTATTTGGACCACGCTTCGACGGTGGGCCAGAGGCCGAGATAACCCTCCATGAAGGAGACGAAGGCAGAAAGTGTGGTGAAGGCATTCGCCGGGAGTTGATGAGGTTGAGGGCCGAATCTATTGAGGAAGCTGCGGAAGAAAGTGCTGGCGGGTAGACCGAATCCTCGCTCGAAATGCTCGATGAAGACGACGTACTCTCCCTCCTTGAGATCCGGTGATGTCTCTGGACCCGGAAGCCGACACTCAACCTCGGCAGGGATCCGCCGAGTCCGGATCAACCAGTCTATGTCAGCGATGGAGACATAGGATCCTTCCCAGGTGGCCCGGGTGGTTTCGTCGGCAACTCCTTCTTCTACTATCTCTACCATCTCGAGGTTGGTGTTGTCCGACATATCGGAGAAGGCTGGCCGAGTTCTGCAAGAGGAGGTGCACGGGCGCTAAGGTTAAAATCACGACAGGGGAAGAAAGAAAAAGCAGAGCAAGAAATAGAGAGGGAAGAGTATGCATGTATCTAATCCAGATGCGAAAAGCGCTAAGGCGCGAGGATAAGGAAGAGAAAACATGTTACGGAGGCTAGCTCATCGGCGGCGAGCCGCTGCCATAACCATAAGTTCACCGGCGACGTCCGATGCGTCGCCACGGTGAA
Source organism: Puccinellia tenuiflora (assembly GCA_012064385.1). NCBI lineage: Eukaryota > Viridiplantae > Streptophyta > Magnoliopsida > Poales > Poaceae > Puccinellia > Puccinellia tenuiflora. The sequence goes on from QRDG01000345.1 coordinate 116,627, forward strand.
GAGCAAAAGAAGAGCAGGAGGAAGAAACAAGAGCGGACAACACTTAGAGATTCAAGGCGCTAATGCGCAAAGGGGGAGAAGAGGAAATCTTACCACGGTGTCGCGGTGTACGGCTGCGGCGCTGTGCGTCGGCGGCATCGGCGTCCTGCAGCTCGTCGGCGTGCGCGGATCCGTGCGTGCGGTGGAGGCGATGAACTTTGTGTCGCTCGTGCTCTGGGCACTGGAGGAGAAGGAAGAAGGAGGCAAGAAGGCGAGGAGTGAATGCGGAGGGGAGGACAGGTGCCCCCTCCCTACTATTTAAGAGCGGCCGGATGAGATCGTGGGATTTCGTAACGGGCGGACAGGTGCCCCCTCCCTGCGCACGATTTCGTAACGGGCGGGAGGTTACCACCCCACGATCTCCGCCACGATCCTCTCAGCGGCTTAACTGCCGCACGATCTGCCCCACAACGGGCCACAGGGAGCCAACGGCTCTGAGCGGCACAACTGATCGGGCAGGACCCGAGGCGACGCAAGCGGTGCGGTTCAACCGCACTAGAGTGCTTACATGCGCGCAGTCTTCGAGGCGACCGGCATGACGCAAGTGGTGTGTGTGCCAGTGGCACGTCCATCCGTGCACAAGAACCAAGGGGTTAAGCAGAGATGTTCTGCCACGTAGAGGAACCAATGACTCGGAGGAGCCGTGGGTTTTCCGGTGAGTTGGAACGATCCGACATTTAGTCGAATATCATGTTGGGAGGCGAATCTGCTTTCCGACATATAAGTGGTTTGCCGACGTATGTGATGTCGGTAATCAAGTAAGAATGCTGGTTTTCGGGTAAACCTGCCGTGGCCCTCCATCCGAGGCTGCAGGACCGCGCCAGCTTCGGGGACTAATGTCGGGGGGCAGCCCCCGAGTAGGGTCAATATGGTGAAATAAGCTTGGACACGGAGTTGACCGAGTCAATGACAAACCGGCATACCATACAGGCTTATCCGGGGTCAATCGGGTAAGGGCCTATCGACATAGCCCTATGTCGGATCATGTACACTATATGTCGGAATCTTTGTTGTTCATATGTGCAGGAGACGAGAAACCGAGTCAGGAAATATCTAGCATGTCTATGCCGGATCGGGAAGGACGAAGCTCTATCTCGGAGTTGGTCGTGGCATACGTCTCGTCCCTACAATCACGCGGCAGGGGGCCTGCCACTGGCAGGACAGGACACGCTGCCAACTCCTTGACTTGGTGGTAGCATGGGCAGTCAGTCCTCCATGCTGCTGACCGAGGCAGTACGGTGGAGCAGTGCACCGGAGTGGATGGATTGGACATGCCACGCAGGGGTTACAGAAGCAGTCAGAGGCCCCGGCGTGGCCACAGTGTTGCTTACGGCAGCACCGACGTCAGCCCTAACCCTGTGCCCTGGGTTTCCCTATATAAGGGATACCAGGAGCTCCTCTTACGGGGACGCTCAGACGACGCTTCATAGGAGCCTAGACGCTGAACAAACACTTGGTCATTTCCTTGAGAGCTAGCAGGAGAGCCACATAGCCGTTCCGAGACTCGGTAGAGGGTTCCGAGACTCGGTAGAGAGCCCAGAGCTCTTAGTTCTTCTCATACAGCTCAAGGAGCAGCTTGTAACTTGTTTGTAATCCACATATATAGATCAGACAGGCAGGAGTAGGGGTGTTATCTCCTCACGAGAGACCCGAACCTGGGTAAATCGTGTGTGTGTGTGTGTCTCGGTGTACGTCTTAACGTGCAAGCCCTCCCAGGTACCTCCAGCGTCAAATCGGCCCCACCTTAAGCCTATATGGCATCTGTCCGTGCACGACCACGACAGTAGATGATCGGCGGATCGTCTCCAGCCTCGTGCTCTCCATCGGCTCCATCGGCTGCGTCCTCGACAACACCAAGAGCTTCGCCGACGTGGGCTTCACCAGCGGAGGCACGGTCGTCACCCTTGGCGAGTTCCACGTCTACGTCGCCGTCGCCGCCAAGGAATACCCGAAGGTGGTCTACTCAAGCATGGCTCCTTCGATCTTCGACGCCAGCACCTGCGACGACGACGCCGCCTTTGGCTACCTCAACTCCGGCGACGCCGACCGCGACGATGTCAAGCTCAACGTCTACGCCGAGGTGCACATGGTCGAGCACGCGGCGGCGGGAGGCGCCGTCGCCGCTACTGTTCATGAAGATGGCGAACCCTCTCGCTTCCAGCGCAACCTTGAGGCCGACTTCGAGCTGCTAAGCACCCCCATCGCGCCGAGTGCGGATCCAGCCAAGGCAGCGGCTGAACTCGAGAGGATGCGTCAACAGATATACGACAAGGCTCTTCACCTCGCATCAACACAGCGCCGGCTCAACGCCACGATGCGCAAGTACAACACCGCCCACGGCTTCGAGCCGGCAAGGGGCAACACGGAGAAGCTGAATGAGGTCAGGCGCAAAGGAGGGGATCTCGGCGGTGTCCTGAACCGTGCCGGCCAGCCGCACAAGCATTCGGACATCATCCTGCCCGAGTACAGCAACCCGGTGCAAAACATGAAGGCTGCGGAGGCCGCCGCAGCGGAGCTACCCCATCTCCAAGGCGAAGAGCTACGCCAACAAGCACGCCGGGTCCAGGAGCTCATCGCCGCGGCCAACCGGCAGCAACGCGAAACAGAGGCGACGGCGAGCCGAGAACATCATGAGCCGCCTCCAGGCTACGATCTAGCCGGCAAGTCCAAGCAAGGCGTTGAGGCGTCATCCCCAAGCCGCGGAAGGACAAGCAACCACGAGCTCATCGCGAGGGGAGCGCAAGCTCGCATCCTCGTGATCACGGCTGCGATCCGGCTGGACGACGCGAAGACGGCAACCGGAACGGGCCTCAAACCGGCCACAGCGTCAGGGAGTGAATCGGACACAAGGTCACCATTGAGGAGCGCCTGGGACTACTGGGGCCCGAAACAAGCCACGACGCTCGCCTCCGCATCGACGCGCTCAAGGCGTCAAGCATCATCGAGGAGGAAGACATCGCCGCACATCACTGCTTCGGACCTCGCATCCGGACCGAGCAATTCCCGCGGGGATTCACCCTCCCAAGGGATACACCCAAGTACAACGGCACCGCGAAGCCGGAAGACTGGCTCGCTGATTACGTCACGGCGGTCAACATCGCAGGCGGCAACAAGCGAGTGGCCGTACGCTACGTGCCACTCATGCTCCAGGGGTCGGCTCGGACTTGGCTGAACAGCCTGCCGGCCGAAAGCGTCAACAGCTGGCTGGACTTTGAGGAGGTGTTCAACCGCAATTTCAACGGTACCTACTTGCGCCCCGGCAACGCACAGCTGCTCGCGCTGTGCAAGCAGAAGGACGGCGAGTCGGACCGAGCCTACCTCACCCGGTGGACTAGCCTACGCAACTCCTGCGAGGGAATCCTCGAGCTCCAAGCCGTCCAGTACTTCATTCAGGGTTGCCGAGACCAGACGCTGCTCAAGCACAGGCTCCTAAGGAAGAGCCCGAAGACCATGGCGGAGCTCATGGCGATCGTCGACGAATACGCCACCGCCTATGTGGGCATGACCAACCCGATCCGACTCGACGAGGCCGGAAGAATCATCACGACGGAGCCGGCTGCACGCCGCAGCCGGGCGGAGAACCAGGAAGGGGGAAAATCAACCCGGTGTGACTCCGACGCGGCCGGCAAGTGCAAGTCCACAGACGACCGCGTCGAGTCCAAGGTCGTCACCACTACCGAGGGAAGGCCTGCACGAGGCTTCGACAACCGCCGCATGAGGACGAGCAGCGACATGCGCCGGACGAGGGCGAGGAACAGCTACGAGTTCCTACTCCATCAACCGTGCCGGAACCATGGCGACCGGCCGGCGAACCACACCGTTCGGCAATGCACCATCGGCCTCCCAAGGCCACCACCGTACGAGCGACGAAATCCGCCTCCGCCTCTGGACGAAGCCGGACGAGACGATCGAAGACATGACGACGGATGGCGCGAAGACAGGAATCGTGATGATCGACAACGCGAAGAACAGAGGAGGGAGCGCCTTCCTGCTCCGCCTCCAAGGGGTCCAGATGGCTACCAGAATCCGGATGCCGCCTACATCGTGTTCGTCAGTGAACGCGACGACAAGCGAAGCCGGTGCGAGCGATTGAAGGAGGTGAATGCGGTGGTTCCACCCGTCCCCCAGTACCTCAACTGGTCACAAGAACCAATCACGTGGGACCGCCGCGACCACCCGGAGCTGATGCCCAACCCAGGCGGCTACGCTCTAGTCCTGGAGCCCATGATCATCTCCACCAAGTGCGCCTGCACATTCTCACGCGTCCTCATCGACGGGGGCAGCAGCATCAACATCCTCTACCGCGACACGCTGGAGAATCTGGGAGTCTCCGAGTCCAGCTTGACGCCGAGCTGGACGGTCTTCCACGGCATCGTGCCGGGGCGAGCCGGCTCATCCATGGGTCTCATCCGGCTGGACGTCCTATTCGGCACCAAGAGCAATCACCACCGCGAGACCGTCTCCTTCGAGGTGGTCGATCACTCCAGCGCCTACCACGCCATCCTCGGGCGGCCGACGCTCGCCAAGTTCATGGCGGTGCCACACTACGCCTACCTCAAGATGAAGCTACCAGGCCCACGCGGGATCATCACCATCGCCGGAGACTACAAGCGCTCCATCGCCTGCGCCTCGGACAGCGCGAAGGTGGCTGAGACCATGGTCTGCAACGAGGAGATGAAGCAATTCAAGCGCAAGGCCAGCGAGGAAAAGCTGGAGATTCTGGAGTCGGCCAAGCCGGCTGGCGAGTCGAATTTCCAGGCAGCGCGAGACACAAAGAAGATCTACTTCGACGACAACGACAAATCCAAGTTCGTCACTGTGGGGGCGAGCCTGGACCCCAAATAGGAAAGCGCGCTCGTCGAGTTCCTCCGTGAGAACTGGGACATCTTCGCGTGGTCCTCCAAGGACATGCCGGGTGTACTGAGGGAACTCGCCAAGCACTCACTACACGTCTGGCCAGACGCCAAGCCGGTGAAGTAGTCCTTGCGACGCTTCGCGGAAGGAAGAAGACAGTTGATAGGAGAAGAGATAGCGCGGCTACTCGCGTCCGGATTCATCAAGGAAGTACAACACACGAAGTGGCTGGCCAATCCAGTGATGGTGGAAAAGAAGAACAAGCGGTGGCGGATGTGTATCGATTACACCAACCTCAACAAGGCTTGCCCTAAAGACCCCTTCGCATTGCCGCGCATCGACCAGGTGATCGACTCCATGGCCGGATGCGACCTCCTCTCCCTCCTCGATGCCTACTCCGGTTACCACCAAATTCCGCTGAACCCGGATGACCAGCTCAAGACCAGCTTCATCACCCCCTACGGCCCGTACTACTACACTACCATGCCGTTCGGCTTGAAGAACGTGGGGGAAACATACCAGCGCTGCATGCAGAAATGCTTGCACGACCAAATCGGTCGCAACGCGCATGCCTACGTCGACGACGTTGTCATCAAGACCAAGGAGAAGCACACCCTCCTCACCGACCTCAAGGAAACCTTCGACAACTTGTGCCGCTTCCAAATGAAGCTCAACCCGGAGAAATGTGTGTTCGGCGTTCCAGCCGGACCGCTACTCGGCTACCTCGTGTCGGCACGAGGAATCGAGGCCAACCCGGAGAAAATCGCCGCCATCGACAACATGCGACAACCAAGAAGCGTCAAGGACATCCAAAAGTTCACCGGTTGCCTGGCATCCCTCAGCCGCTTCATCAGCCGGCTCGGTGAGAAGGCTCTCCCGCTCTACCATTTACTAAAGAAGACTGACAAGTTCGTCTGGAGCGACGGGGCAGACGCCGCCTTCAAGGAGCTCAAGTGTGCGATGGCCACCACCCCGGTCTTAGCACCTCCGGCTCCGAAGGAGCCCATGCTCATGTACATTGCCGCCTCCAACCTTGTCGGGGGGCAACCCCCGGATAGGGGCAAGATGCCGATACAAGTGTTGACTCGGTGTTGACCGGGTCACTGAAACCGACATAACTGTACCGGCTAACTCGGAGCTGGCCGGGTCATGATTAACCGACATATTGTTATGTCGGATCACGCAAGTTATATGTCGGATCGTTCCTTGTTCTTCTTGTGTGCAGGGAAGGCGAAACCGAGTTACAGGGAGTTCGGCATGCCTGTGCCGGATAAGGAGGCTTACTCGGGCCTTGGTCAAGGCGCAGGTCTTGTCCCTACAATCACGGGTCAGGACGCAGAGCCACTTGCACGATGGGACGAGGCCACTTGACCAGAGTGATTGACCTCCATGCCGCTGACCGAAGCGGTACCAGGGAGCAGTGTGTTGGAGGAGACAGATGGGACGTGCCACGGCGCGGTGACGGAAGCGGTCAGAGGACCGGGCGTGGCTACAGTCCGGGCTACGCCAGCACTGATGTCAGCCCTAACTTGTGCCCTGGGCTTCCCTTTATAAGGAGCACCAGGGGCTCCTCTTACGGGGAGGCCGGCACGCATACTTGCCTCGAGCATACGCATTTGAGCATTTCTTTCATAGTTAGTAGAGAGCTAGAGAGAGCTTCCGAGACTCGGTTGGAGGCCTAGATCGTGCTATTCTTCTATCCGGCTCAAGGAGCAAGATTGTAAATCACTAGTAGATCATATATACAGATCGGATAGGCAGGAGTAGGGGTGTTATCTCCTCACGAGAGCCCCGAACCTGGGTAAAACCGTGTGTGTGTGTGTGAGTTGCGTTCTTCGTGTGCGTGTTCGTGTGCGCAAGCCCTCCCCGGGTGCCTCCAGCGTCCATCGGCCCCACACTTCAAGCCATCCTATGGCATCTGCCGTGACACCACCACGACAGTTGGCGCCCACCGTGGGGCCAGCAGCGGCGCTGGCTGGAGTCTTCATCCGGACGGGCTCTATCATCGCGTCGGGTGAGCGCGTGGTTTGTGGCCTTGTCCACAGATTCGGCTCCCTCAACGTCATCAGCGACAACGCAGGCTGCTTCGGCAGCAGGCCACTGCCCCGGAACGGATGCCTCATCGACTTCGGCGCGCTCACGGTCTACGTCGCCACCGAGGTCCCTTGCGGGTTCCCCGAAAGGGTGCAGCTGGGAGCGGATCCACCCGCAGTCTGCGCAGCTCGCGGCCGGCGTACCGCTCGCCCCGCTAGTTGCGTGGAAGTCATGATGACCGCCCCGGGCGTCGGTGTCGGCAAAGCCATGGCGGGCGAGGCTGACCCCGGCACCAGGTCAGCAAGAACAGGGCGTCCGCCCTTGGAGAAACCGGAGAACCGTGCGGCACAGGCCAGCACATCCAGCGTGCCGGTGACGCCGAGTCCTCTTCAGGACGCGATTCAGAAACTGGCAACACCAGTCGCACCGGGTGCAGATGTTGCTCTGACTCAGGCAGAGTTGGAGCAGCAGCGCCAGGAGATACTCCGAGAAGCCCAGGAGGTGGCCCGAGTCAGGCAGGAGTTCGACATATCAATGCGTGAGTATAACTCGGCTCATGGTTTTACTCCAGCAGCAAACCCAGTTAGTCGCATCGACGAGGTGCGTGCCCGAGGTAGAGACCTTAATGCAGAGATAGCTAGAGATGGTAGAGCTAGATCTGCTAGATCTGCTAGTCATGTGTCGGCCAAAAAGCCGAGATACAGCACGCCCGGAAAGAACCTTAGGGCGGCAGAGGCAGCCATAGCCGAGTTGGCCGGTTTATCCGGTGAAGCTCGCAGTAGGCAGCAGGACCGAGTCAATGAGTTGGTGGCTGTCGCTAACCGACAGAACGAGGCCTATCGCAAGGCTAACCCGGATGCGGGTGGATCTCGGTTCCTTCACTCGGATGGTGGAGCCGGAGGAGTGTCCAAGGGACAAGCCTCCTCGCCGTATGTCGGCAGGAGCAGGGGCCAGAGTGTGAACTCTGGCAAGAACAAGCAGATACAAGCGTACGATCCGGCCTATGCCGGAAAGAAAGTAGCCGAGCAAGGCAATGCCGGTCGGGGAAAGTCAGGACCCGTCCAGGGCAGACAGGAAGAGAACCAAGTTATCCCGACGAATCAAGGTCAGCCACCTCGGTATCCGGTACCCATTCCACCTCGTCGTCAAGCGGGTGCCGGGTATGCCGAGCCGGCCGCAGACCGATATGATGATGGTTACTCGGCCATGGAGCGGGCCGGGTACACAAGATACCGAGATTTGGCGTCCGAGGGTGCACTCGGCGCAAGGCTGGGAACTCGCCAGTTGCCGGCACACGATGTCCGGAACAAGCTTGACAAAATCTATCTGTCCGAGCTCCTGGAGGAGCAAGGCCCGCCGGGTCCGGCATGTTTTGGACCCCGGATCGTGAAGCAGGCACCGGTGCCGAATTTCCAGCTCCCCCGGGGTGCCAAGACCTATGACGGCAGCACCAAGCCGGAGGACTGGCTGACAGACTATGTCACCGCTGTGCACATTACCGGCGGAAGTCGCAGATGGGCAGTGCGGTATGTGCCGCAGATGCTAGAGGGACTGGCCCGAATCTGGCTGAACAACCTGGAGGAGAACAGCATTGACTGCTGGCTCGACTTCTCCGACGCCTTCGTCAGCAACTTCTCCAGTACTTACAAGAGGCCGAATCGACCTCAGCAGCTGTCCATGTGTCGGCAGCGAGAAGACGAAACAGACCGGGAATATCTAACCCGGTGGAGCACGATCCGGAACTCCTGTGAAGGAGTGATTGAGTCACAAGCCATTGCCTGGTTTGCGCAAGGATGCCGACATGGCTCCATGCTTTGGCAGAGACTCCAGAGGGAGATGCCGGCCACCTTGGCCGAGACAATGTCAATTGCTGACAGTTATGCGCTCGGTGATCCGACACAGCCCTTACTGGCCCCGGTCGACAGAGACAGATCGGGTCGGCGAGGTGATCACTCGGATTACCGAGGAAAGAGAAGGGAAGAGAGGCCGGATTACCGGTATGGGTCAGACCAGGTTGCTGCCATCGACCAAGATCAGATGGGTGCCGGCAGCAGCCAGAAACAGAAGAATGACGGTCCAGCGTGGGGCCAGAACTCGGAAGGAAGGAGGCCGTGGGACGGCGAAAGAAGACCGTGGAATGGCGAGAGAAAGCCGTGGAATGGCGACAAGAGGCAGTGGGCTAGCCCCAGCGGGACGATGCCGAATGATCCCTGCAGCTACCACACCAAGCACCCCAGCAGACCGGCTCAGCACTCAAACCGGAACTGCAGCCGGAACAGGCGCCCGCAGGAGAACACCGGTCCGGCGACTCGGCCAGGACTGCTCACGGGTGTGAATGCTATCCCAGTGAACGCCCAAGCAAGGCCTGAAGATGTCAACCAAGTGGCCAACATGGCCAACACCAACAACAACTCCAACTACCCCGGCAGCAACGCTGGTCCGAGTCGGCAAAATCAATACCGAGAACCTCACCAGAGTTACATGGTCTTTGTGACCGAGCCCAACGACAAGCAGAGTCAGCACAGGCGTGCTATGGAGGTAAACGCCGTTGTGCCAGCGGTGCCGAAATTCATGTACTGGTCTGAGGACGAGATCAGCTGNCAGGGACCATCCAAGGGTCATGCCCAACCCAGGAGGTTATGCTCTAGTGTTGGATCCGACATTCGTCGGGCCCAGCATCAATGTCAGGTTTTCCCGGGTCCTCGTTGATAACGGGAGCAGCATCAACATCATGTACCGGGATACCATGGTGAAACTCGGCATAACCGAGAATATGATGCAGCCCAGCCGAACCACCTTTCACGGCATTGTGCCCGGTGTTCACATGCACCCATGGGCACGATTTGGGTTGATGTCGCCTTTGGTGACAAAAGCAACTGCCGGACTGAGAGTCTGCTGTTCGAGGTCGTGGATCTCGAGAGCCCGTATCATGCCTTACTCGGCAGGCCGGCACTCGCCAAGTTCATGGCGTCTACTCATGTGGCTACCTGAAGATGAAGCTTCCGGGTCCAAATGGTGTCATCACCATCTCGGGAGACTACAAGCGTTCCATGGAGTGCGCCTCAGCCGGGTCATCCCTGGCCGAATCACTGGTGATCGCCGCCGAGAAAAGGAGAATCCATGAGGTGGTGGCTTTGGCCCAGGCATCTCAACTCGGTATGCCGAGTGCGGCTAACCCGCAGCAAACTGCAACCTTCCAGGCGGCGAAGGAATCGAAGAAGGTCGGCATCGACGAGGCTAACCCGGAACGCTCCGTCATCATCGGTGCCGGGTTGGACAAGAAATAGGAAAGCGAGCTCATCAACTTCCTCCGTGAGAATCGGGATATCTTTGCATGGTCCAGTCAGGACTTGCTGGGTGTTCCGAGGGAGTTGGCTGAGCACTCTCTGCATGTCAGGCCAGATGCTAGGCCTGTGAAGCAACCGACTCGGCGTCTCGCCGAAGAAAGAAGGAAGGCGGTGGGCGACGAGTTAGCCAAGTTACTCGCGTCGAATGCCGTCGTGGAAGTAAAGTACCCGGACTGGTTGGCTAACCCGGTCCTGGTGGAGAAAAAGAAGGAAGAACCAGATGCACCTACTGTCTGGCGCATGTGTATCGACTACACCCACCTGAACAAGGCTTGTCCGAAAGATCCGTTCCCGTTGCCTCGGATCGATCAGGTGATCGACTCCACGGCCGGATGTCAGTTGTTGTCTTTTGTGGATGCCTACTCTGGTTTTCACCAGATCCCGTTAAACCCGGATGATCAAATAAAAACTGCTTTTATCACCCCGTACGGGGCTTATTGCTATCGTGTCATGTGTTTTGGTTTGAGAAATGCCGGCGCTACGTATCAGCGCTGTATGCAGAAATGTTTGCATGATCAGATAGGAAAAAACGTGCAAGTATATGTCGACGACATAGTCATAAAAACAAAAGAAAAACATACTCTGCTAGATGATCTCAGAGAAACATTCGCAAACCTGCGAAATTCCGACTAAAAACTTAATCTGGATAAATGTACATTCGGTGTGCCGGCCGGCAAATTACTCGGTTTCCTCGTGTCAAGCCGAGGTATCGAGGCAAATCCGACTAAGATCCGGGCGAATAGAAAATATGAGGCTACCGAGATACCTCCGAGATGTCCAAAAATTCACGGGTTGCCTGGCCTCCCTGAGTCGGTTTCTAGGTCGGTTGGGAGAAAGGGCTCTACCTTTGTACCAGCTAATGAAAAAATCTGATAGATTTAGCTGGACCCCGCAAGCGGACTCGGCATTCCATGAGTTGAAAAAGGTGTTGGCTACTGCGCCGATATTGGCTTCGCCATTAACGAGAGAGCCCATGTTGCTTTACATTGCAGCTACTAACCGAGTCGTCAGCGTCATTGTGGTGGTAGAACGAGAAGAAGGGGGAACCACCGTGCAGAGGCCGGTGTATTACCTGAGTGAGGTGCTCTCCACCTCGAAACAAAATTATCCACACTACCAGAAAATGACCTATGGTGTGTACCTGGCGGCCAAGAAATTGAAGCATTACTTCCAGGAGCACCCGATAACCGTGGTGAGTGCAGCTCCTATCTCGGAAATCATCGGCAACCGAGACGCAAGTGGCCGAGTAGCCAAGTGGGCTATCGAGTTGGCGGCATATGCGCCGCAATACGCGAGAAGAGATACCATCAAATCTCAAGCAGTGGCCGAGTTTCTTGTGGACTGGGCCGAGATGGAGTATGAACCATCTCTGCCGGACTCCAATTACTGGAGGATGCACTTTGACGGGTCCAAGGTAAAAGAAGGCCTAGGTGCCGGTGTGATTCTCACCTCGCCAAAGCGAGATCAGTTGAAATATGTACTGCAAGTTCATTTCGCGGCATCCAACAATGTAGCCGAGTATGAGGCATTGATCCACGGACTCAAGGTGGCCAAGGAAATCGGGATTTGCCGAATAATCTGTTATGGTGACTCGGATTTAGTGATTCAGCAGACCTCGGGCAACTGGGACGCGCTGGATGCCAACATGGCGGCATACCGGTTCCATGTCCAAAAGATCTCAGGGTTCTTTGATGGCTGCGAGTTCAATCACATCCGGCGGACCGAGAATGAAAGTGCAGACATGTTGTCCAAGATCGGATCATACCGACAGGCCATTCCACCCGGAGTGTCTCTGGAGCATCTTCACAAGCCGTCAATTAAGCCTTCACCCGAGTCAGACTCAATATTCATCCCGGGTATCTGGAATCCGATGTCGTCCCGATGGACGTTGACGTCGGGAGCAAGCCGCTGAACCCGGGGACTGCGCCGCAGGACTCGGGGACTGCTCTGCAGGACCCGGGGACTCCCATGGATGTCTCGTGTGTTATGTCGGACTCAAGAATAGAGTTGGAAAATTGGAAAGCTGCTTGGCGGAACTCGGGAATCCTTTGGGAGGACTCGGGGACTCGTCAGCCTATGTCGAGCGTCGTTATGTCGGTTGAAGCCATGGAGGTCGATGAGCCTGAACTCGGAACTCGTCCGGTACCGACATGGGCCCAACCCATCATGACATTTATGTTGGTGGGCACCTTACCAAGTGATGAGGTCTCGGCCAGGCAGATACAGAGGCGATCCAAGTCTTTCACCATCATCAACCGAGAGTTATACAAGAGAAGCGTGACCACCGTTCTTCAGCGGTGTGTCGAACCAGAAGAAGGAGAAAAGATCCTCCGAGATATCCATCAGGGAGAATGCGGTCATCACGCTTCTTCCCGAGCCATTGTGGCCAAAGCATTCCGATATGGGTTTTACTGGCCGAGTGCTCTGCAGCAGGCAGAGGACATAGTCCGGAAGTGTGAAGGATGTCAGAGATTTGCAAACAAGATTCACATGCCGGCCTCGGCGCTCAAAACTATCCCATCACTTGGCCATTTGCAGTGTGGTGTTTGGATATGGTGGGACCGTTCAAGCCAGCCCGAGGTAACATGACTCACATCCTGGTGATGGTGGACAAGTTCACCAATGGATCGAGGTAAAGCCAATAAGAAAGTGTGATGGCCGTACAGCTGTGTCGTTCTTAAAGGATATCATCCTGAGTATGGGCACCCACACAGCATCATCACTGATAACGGCACAAATTTCGCCGAGGGAGACTTTGCTCGGTTTTGCCAAGAAAAAGAGAATCCGACTCGACCTGGCGTCGGTCGCGCACCCGCAGTCGAATGGGCAAGTGGAAAGATCAAATGCTCTGGTCTTATCCGGCATAAAAACCCCGGCTAATCGAGCCACTGTTACGTGCTCCGGGGTGTTGGCTGGATGAGATCCCGGCAGTACTGTGGAGTCTAAGGACTACACCGAATCGCTCGACCGGCTATACGCCATTTCTTCCTGGTCTACGGAGCAGAGGCAGTTCTGCCAACCGACATAGAGCATGACTCGCCGAGAGTTGCTCTTATATACCGAGTCAGAGGCAAGAGAAGCCCGAGAAAACGATGTCGACTTTGCTCGAGGAAGCACGAGAGTTGGCGTTGTCCAAGTCAGCGATATATCAGCAAAATCTCCGACGTTACCACAGTCGGAAGGTGAATCCTCGCAAGTTCCGAGAAGGAGGACCTCGTGCTTAGGCTTGTGCAGCGCACGGCCGGGATGCACAAGCTATCACCTCCGTGGGAGGGACCGTTTATCGTGAGCAAAGCTTTGAACAATGATGCCTACTATCTTATAGATGCTCAGAAACAGGTGAAGAACAGGATGGACCGATCAGGAGAGGAGACCAAACGCCCTTGGAATGTAGCTCTTCTCCGCCCCTTCTACTCTTAAGGACCTACTGTATGTATCTCGAAACTAAGAAATGAAATGTCGGCACCCCGAGAAGTGACTCGGGGACTGCCTTGTTCAACAAATCTGTGTTTTATCCTTGTATTTAATTCCTTGTGTCGGATGGCTCTAAAAACCGTATCACCATGTCGGTAAGTACTGTGTGCTGTGTTCTCGTGATCTTGTGACTCGACTGCCTGACACCGAGAAAGGTAGGCAAGAGCAAAGGTTACCAGGCGCAGTACACAAGAAAACCGACTCGGGGACTCGGTCCAGGAGCGATTCGGTTTCCTTTTTTAGATAATGTGTTTGTGTTGAATGGCTCTAAAAACTGTGTCGCCATGTTGGTGAGTATTGTATGTTGTACTGGTGATCTTGTGACTCGACTGCCTGACACCGAAAAAGGTAGGCAAGAGCAAAGGTTACTCGGTGCAGTAAACAAGAAAACCGACTCGGGGACTCGGTCCAGAAGCGATTCGGTTTCCTTTTAATAACCTTATGTCGGATGGCCTTGGCTATTTTCCCAAGTTTCTAAGTACTGTATGCTGTACAACGGTCGTTTTGTGACTCGACTGCCTGACACCAAGACTGGTAGGCAAGAGCAGAGATGGCAAAAGTATAGTAAACAAGAAATTGAACTCGGGGACTCGGTTCAATGTGATCCGGCATACGGCTAAACTTGTTAAAACTTGCAAAGTAAAAAAGTCAAGTACCAACCATAAAAAGTGCAAGGTATATATTACATCTGCACCCGGCATTCCGGGGATTTAACGAATTAAGTTTTTTCTTAAAAGTTTAAGCAGCAGCGTCCGAGGCCTTTCGGGCAGAAGGAGAGGCTGGAGTCTCGGTTGCGGTTTCCTCGGCGGTGGACCCGGTAGCAGTGCCGGTGGCTGACTCGGGCGGAGCGTCTGCTGCGATCTCTTCGTCGACGGCCTCGTCTTCGTCTTCTCCTTCGTCTCCTTCAACCGGGGTCTCCTCGGATTGGGGAACCCGGTCGCCAGCGACAAAGGAGTGCACCGGGGCGTACTGGATAAGAGCATGGGCAAATTCCTGGCGACGCCGAATGTGATCCGGATCAGTGAGCCACTTTGACCCGTCGCGCAGAGTCTTGAGCTTGTCGAGATCGAGCTTCTCGTACCAGGATAGCACGTACATCATCGCCTCGTCTGCGCCGACTCGGGCGGCCGATGATCGCCAGTCATCAAGCCTTGCCTCGGAGGCCAGCAGGCACGTGGCCAGCTCGTCAACAACCAGAGGGGCTTCACTCCCGGGCCAGAGGACGTTGTATGCTCGGATGGCAGCAGTGAGGAGGTTCATCCCGATTAATCTCATCGGCCCCAAGCGAGCCTTCAGCGCCACCAGGTGGGTGTCCATATCCCACTCGGCCGAGATAGGGCCACCTAGGATCTTCTCGAACCGGTGCTCGTTCGCGCTCTTGTCCGCGGCGGCCTTGGTGTGTGGGAAACGTTCTGAGTAGGGAATGGCTGGCGCCGAAATAAGTTACAGATGAAGAAAGATGAAAGAAGGAATAAAGGCAGAAGGGAAGAGAGCTTACTGTCCATCTCGGAGTTTATCTTGGAGATGTCCACCAGCCACTGTGCGATCTTGGCCTGCAAAGTTTGAAGCTCGCTCTTGGCCGAGGTAGCCTCAGACTTGGATTCGGCAAGCGACTCCTGGAGTTTCCGGGTTTCCTCGACTCGGAGCCGCTTTTCCTCGGTAGCGCTCTTTTCCGACTCGGCGGCTCGACTCCGAGTTAGCTCCAGCTCGGCCTTCAGCCGGGATATCTCCTCCTGATTTTTCTTTAGCTCGGCCTGGTGAGCAAGCTCGCGCTCCTTATGTGCGGCTGTGCCGAGGTAGCAAGTGTTAGAATGAGCAGATTGATGCAAGTGCAAATTGAAAGGGCAAAGTGTGGCTTACACTCGGTTTTCGAGATCCGTTTCTCCAAGCCTTCAACCTTGAGCGCCGAGTCTGCTACTTGGTCCAGCTTGGCTCGCAGCAACTTGTGTTTATCGGAGAGGCTTTTGTGGGCCAGCAGAAGTTTGCGGTGCACTTGCGTGCGCTTGGTCATGCAGATCTGAAAAGAAGAGATATTAATATTATTGATAAAGATTCAGCCCGAGTTATCTTTACTCAGCCGAGTTTCAGTCACTCGACCCGAATCTCGGGGACTGGGGATGGATAATATATAAAGGAAATAAACCGAGTTATATTTACTCGGTATAGCTTACCGCGGCTGCTTGGTCGGCGGCGAAAAGGGCAGATTTTACTGCGGCCATCTTTTGGCCAACCAGACTCGGATTCACCGGACTGCTCTAAGAGGATTTGGCTCGCGGGTGGCTTCGAGCTCACTTCGCCCATGTCGGCGGCGTTCCACTCCGCGTTGTAGTGCTCGAGGGAGCCCAGGCTTTTTCCGCTGTCGGTTCGCATCGGGGCATGCACCCAGTCAGTGGTATGTGTACTGGTTAATAATACTGGGGGTGTCCCGCGGCTCGCTGGCACCACCAGCTGTCGTTCCGGATTAGCCGACACCGTCGTCACCAGTGCCTTTCCGGTTGTTTTCCCAGTTGCAGGAACTGGAGCCTTGGATGTTTGTGGCCGTGGCTGCGGTTGTGCCGGTGCCGGCGTTGGCTTGGCCGTCGGTTGTGTCGGTAGAGGTGTTGGCTTGGCCGTGGATGTCGATGTGGATTTCGACTTAGACGGCGATGGCCGTGGTGGTTGTGTCGGAGCGGGCTGTGGCTGCGGTCGCGGCGGCTATGGCTGTTGCTATTGTGGCTGTTGCTGCTGCTGTTGCTGTTGCTGCTGCTGTTGCTGTTGCTGCTGCTGTTGCTGTTGCTGCTGCTGTGGCTGCTGCGGTTGTGGCGGTTCTTGCTGCGGCTGACTCGGATGGGCTGAATCTTCTGGAGCCGCAATCTTCTCTGTTTCGGGGGCCGACGTGCTGGCCCCGAGATTCTTGGATGTGTCGGTCGTTACCGACTCGGTGTCTCCGGTCCCGGATCCCGGAGCCATTGGAGGCACTATCGGGCTGGTCCGTGGCGGACTCGGCAGTCTTGTGTCGTCCGGCCGAGGCGGTGTCGGAGTCCTGACAGGATCCGAGTCAGTGGGCTCGGTTGGAATCTCCAGAGGAGCGGAGCTGCAAGGCAAAGAAGTAAAAGGTATCGTCAGAAGGAGGAAACTGTGGTCAAGCATATAAAGGTTATGCCGGCAAAAAGGAGTCTTACCCCTTGGTGACTGGGCGCTCGCGGCGCTTCGCCGCGGTCTTTACCCGCCGCTGCTTCTTCGCGGGAGCGCCGGATGTTCCGGCACCGGCGGTCGCGGCTGCCGGGCGTTTCCGAACTGCGCCCTTGGATCCCACGGCGAGGGGCTCCACCTCGAGCACCTGGTCGTCCGCGTCAGCTGGGGGCGAGGGCACCGGGTAAGCAAACGAAACCGGGAGGGGATCTTCTACCTCTAGAATCCGACAGTCGTCATCATCATCATCTGACCAATCTCGGACGCGAGCCTTACCGGTGACAGGAACTGTGCCGACATCAGGGATCGGCATGTTGTCATCGTTATCCGGGTCCACCGAGTCAGCTTCGACCCGGTCTGGACCCCATTTGGCAGCCGGATCCCGCCCGTCCTCCTTCTTTTGCCGCTCGAATCTCTGAACAATGGAAACGGAGAAAGATTAAGGCGGAGTATAAAAAGGGGAACCGACTTAAGAGTTTATATCGGCAGGGAAAGTTACGTCGGCGCAAGTTATTTACCTGGGGCGGAAGGTTGTTCCGGCTGTGAGGTTCTATTCCCCACTCCCACTCTTCCGTCATCCTTGTCCGGGCTATGGCCTTGACCCGCTGCCGGATCTGGGCCTTGGTCAGCTCGACCGTGCTTGTCCGGGTCGGGTCAAGAGGGCCACTCATGTGGCAGATCTTGTGGACTCGGCGCTGAAGGGGTGAGACCCGGCGGCTTATGAATGTCGCCAACAGATCGTCGGCAGTTAACCCTTCTGCTCGGAGCTGTCCCACGACTTCGTGGATCTGGTTGACCTCGGCCTCTTTGTCGGTTGGATTGTACCCCCAGTTGAGTTGCGCTGTGGGGGGGCCAATGACGAAATCCGGCAAGTTGATCTTGTCGACGTCGGTCGAGTTCTTCACGTAGAAGAAGGAGCGCTGCCATTTCCGGCATGACTCCAGGCCGTTGATCCGGGGGAAGATGGAGCCGCGCCGAGGCGTGACCGTGGCGGCCCCACACTGGGTCATCACCTTGGGAGCTGTCGGGTCGGCAGGATTCGGAATGACTTGCTTCCGGAATCCGAAGTACTTGGACCATGCGCGGACGCTGGCCTTGAGACCGAGATAACCCTCGGTGAAGGAAGCAAAGGAAGATAAGGTGGTGATGGCGTTGGCCGGTAAGTGGTGAGGCTGGAGACCGAAACTGTCGAGGAAGTTTCGGAAGAACACACTGGCGGGTAATCCGAATCCCCGCTCGAAGTGCGCGACGAAGACGACTCGTTCGCCCTCCTTGAGACTCGGCGTGGTCTCGGTGCCGGGCATTCGGCACTCGACTCCGGGAGGGATCCGTCGCGTCCGGACCAACCAGTCTATCTCGGCTCGTCCGACATCAGAGCCTTCCCAGGAGGCCCGAGTGGATCCCTCCACGGTGGTTTCCTCAACCGAGTCAATCACCTCGAGGGCGGCGTCGTCCGACATCTTGAGGAAAGATTACCGAGATCTGCAAACAAAGGGTTCACCGGCGGTGAGCGAGATGTGCCATAATGAAAACGGAAAGAAAAAGGGAAGAAGGTGCGGGAAGATGCAAACAAGTGCTAGATCCGAAAGAGAAGCGAAGAGGAAGGAAAGTAATGCTCCGGCGGCTAAGACACCGGCGGCACACCGCAATCGTGGCTGCGAGGTCACCGGCGGCGCGCGATGCGTCGCCGCGGTGAAGAACAAGAGCAAGAACAAGAACAAGCAAAGAAACAGAGACGGAGGAGCTCCCGTAGATTCAAAGTGCTAATGCACATAGGAAGAAAGAGAGAAGAAGAGGAGATCGTACCGCGGCGGTGCTGTGCGTCGGCGGCGTTAGTGCGCAAGTGCGTACGGCGGCGGCGTTGCGCGCGGTGGCGTGCGGCGCTGCTTGGGCTCTGCGCGCTGGGGAAGGAGAACGAGGAGGCGAGGAAGAGAATGAGTGAATGCGGGGAGGGGGAAAAGGTTTGCCCCGCTCCTCCTATTTATTTACGGCGGAGGAGATCGTGTGTGCGGAAGTTACTGCGCACGATCTCGTAACGGACGGGAAGTTATGTCCCCACGATCTGTGGCACGATCCCCGTTGCGGCTTAACCGCCGCACGATCAGCCACACGGGAGGCCACAGGAGGCCAACGGTCCAAGGGCAGTACACGCGATCGGGCGAGACCCGAGGAGACGCACGCACCGTCAAGGGTGCACTCGAGTGCTTACGTGGGCACAGTGGCCGAGACGACCGACGTCGCACAGGTGGCACGCATGCCTGTGGCACGTCCATCCGTGCACGATGAGCGAGGCGGTGGGCAGAGATGCTCTGCCACGTAGCAAGCCGATGACTCGGAGGAGTTAAGGGGTTTTCCCTGTAAGTCGGAATGATCCGACATAAGGTGATATATCAAGTAGGGTTACAAAGTGCTTTCCGACATATGATTTTCGCCGGCGTATGTTATGTCAGAGATCAGTTAAGGATGCTGGCTTTTTGGGTAAACCTGCCGCGGCCCTTCATCCGAGGCTGCAGGACCGCGCCAGCTTCGGGGACTAATGTCGGGGGGCAACCCCCGAATATGGGCAAGGCATCGATATAAGGGTTGACTCGGTGTTGACCGGGTCACTGAAACCGACATAACTGTACCGGCTGACTCGGAGTTGGCCGGGTCATGGCTAACCGACATATGGTTATGTCGGATCACGTAAGTTATATGTCGGATCATTCTTTGTTCTTCTTGTGTGCAGGGAAGGCGAAACCGAGTTACCGAAAGTTCGGCATGCCTGTGCCGGATAAGGAGGCTTACTCGGGCCATGGTCAAGACGCAGGTCTTGTCCCTACAATCACGGGTCAGGACGCAGAGCCACTTGCACGATGGGACGAGGCCACTTGACCAGAGTGACTGACCTCCATGCCGCTGACCGAAGCGGTACCAGGGAGCAGTGTGTTGGAGGAGACAGATGGGACGTGCCACGGCGCGGTGACGGAAGCGGTCAGAGGACCGGGCGTGGCTACAGTCCGGACTACGCCAGCACTGATGTCAGCCCTAACTTGTGCCCTGGGCTTCCCTTTATAAGGAGCACCAGGGGCTCCTCTTACGGGGACGCTGGCACGGATACTTGCCTCGCATATACACTTGAGCCTTTACTTGGTAGCCAGTAGAGAACCAACGAGCGGCCCCGAGACTCGGTTGTGGCCTAGACCGTGCTGTTCTTCCATCACAGCTCAAGGAGCAAGCTTGTAAATCAGTGATAGTCCATATATATCGATCATATAGGCAGGAGTAGGGGTGTTATCTCCTCACGAGAGCCCCGAACCTGGGTAAAACCGTGAGTGTGTTTGAGTTGTGTTCTTCGTGTGCGCGTTCGTGTGCGCAAGCCCTCCCCGGGTGCCTCCAGCGTCCATCGGCCCCACAAATCAAGCCATCTATGGCATCTGCCGTGACACCACCACGACACTTGTCTATTCCAAAACTGAAGAAGAGCATGCCGAGCATCTTCGACTAGTCTTGACCAAGCTTCGAGATCATCGCCTCTATGCCAAGTTCTCCAAGTGTGAGTTTTGGCTGAAGGAGCTCATTTCCCTAGGTCATGTGGTGTTAGCTGCTGGAGTAGCGGTGATACCTGACAAAATTCAGGCAATCCTGGATTGGCCTACTCCCAAGTCCGTCAAAGACATTCGTAGCTTCCTTGGGTTGGCGGGTTATTACCGTCGATTCATCGAGGGCTTTTCCAAGATAGCCAAGGCACTGACTGACCTCCTCAAGAAAAACAAACAATTTGTGTGGTCAGACAAAGCTGAAGAGAGCTTCCAAACTCTCAAAGTCAAACTCACTACCACTCCAGTGCTTGTCCTTCCTGACACCGACAAAGACTTTGTCGTCTATTGTGATGCATCACTCCAAGGCTTGGGCTGTGTTTTGATGCAAGAAGGCCACGTGGTAGCCAATGCTTCTCGTCAACTCAAACCACATGAGCAAAATTATCCAACTCATGATCTAGAGCTTGCTGCCGTGGTTCATGCTCTGAAGCAATGGAGGCCCTACCTGTTGGGCAACCGTTGTGAAATCTTCTCAGATCATCAAAGCCTGAAAAATCTCTTCACCCAGCCGGATCTGGATCTGAGATAGAGAAGATGGTTGGAATTAATCAAAGACTATGATGTGACCCTCAACTATTGTAGCGCCCCGACCCCAGAACTATAAAGTGAAGCGTTGTGCAACCGGTCATGCTATACAATCGAAGGTTACTGGGTTTACCAATCCCAGGGGAAAACCCATGGGCAGGTGTGCTCGGAATGGATCATCGGCACACAACACCTCGATCATGCCATAAGCTTAGACATCGCTATCACGTATAGTAGAGAGACCAAGACTGCGGAACAACTGGCACTTCATAGACTCTACGACACAAGTAAACATATAGCAACTCATATATGAGAAAGATAGCAAAAATCACAATCAGAGGTCACAGACCCATCATTACATCATGCGGAAGCAAATATAGTTGCCTAACAACAAGATCCAAATTATGGCCTAAGAGGCCTACAAATAACATATCCCAGCCAGCCTGTTCCGAGACGTCCCAAGCTGCCACCTGGGAACCCCGGACTACTCATCGATGTCAATAAAGAACCCACCTTCCAGTTCGGTGGCGTCCTCCTCTGAAACAAATAATAATCAACAAAGCAAGGCTGAGTACGACGTAGTCGCAAGAACTAGTTTTCCTTTTTAAAAGAGATAAAGACCCATGGCATCGTCTCCTCAGAATGTTTTCTGAAAAGGGGTAAGAGAGTAACTTTCATCTCCGGTTCTCATCGAACCATTTGTAGCTAACACCAACTCATCTCCACCAAGGCACCCCCTCGAATCACCCTCAAGGAAATGAACCTTTATCACACGTTGATTATGCAACCTTTAGCTACCATAACAATTAAGTTAATGTTCTCTATGATTTTATCGTATATTCCCAAGTCGTCCATAACCGCGGACACAGCTTTTCGAAAAGATTAAACCCTGCAGGGGTGTACTAATTTACCCATTGGTACCGTCCGGCTCGCCTAGTTAGCTCTCTTCCGGGGAGACTATCCAAGAATCATCTGTGGCGACAGGACAAGTTTACCCAGCCTATTTCAGCCCCTGTCCCCATCGCCACACCCTAACACCACACACACCCTCTTCATCGCGCCATCGTCCACCTGCAACTCACACGCAAATGGAAAGCGCAAATCTAGAGGATCCTTTGATACGCCCGCACAAGTTATTCAGTTAGTAAGGGGCCCATACCCCCACCGAAGGTAGCATGCTAGTCTTGGTTCAAGAGGTAAAGAACTCGCACCTAGGTGGCAAGAATGAGACAAAACACCATCCCCGATGGCAACTCATCCAAACCTTCTTAGCATGTTAATTAAGCACCACACGTATCCACCATGTCCGAAACATTCCATCAACATCAACAATTATGGAATTAAACAACGGACATAACTAGCATTCGAATAAGCATGGCTAAGCATAGCTAAGCATATAAATACAACCATTATATCTTTGTCTCCGGCCATCACATCAAACCTATGGTTCATAGGAGGGGAAGCATGTGATGGTTCGGGGAAGACATGCATTTGTAGGATACTCTAGTATTGACCAAGATTTGACATAGAATCGAATGCAATATTCTGGTGGATAAAATAAGTTTATAAAACAGTAGGATGCTAGATGCCAAGAAAGTTAGGTCATCTCTTGCCTTGCTGATAGTACTGGTCGCGTTGATCGTCGAGGTATTGTGGTGGAACCTCGACTCCTGAATCTACCGATACACAAACAATACAGGAAACGAAATAAATAACACGAATACAAAGGTGCAATACACAATCATGATGAGATGGTCACATTATGCACTGAAATCATATTGGGCATGTCCCACAAGTTAAATGGAACCCCTAAAATAAATATTGCAATTAACGGGTTAAACTCCTTATTTAACTTAGTGAATTGCGTTATTATCCAAAATGTCCATTACTGAAATATGGTTCCTAAATGCATGAAAATGACATTATTAGATAGGTATTGTCCTACTGATCATTTTGGTACTTCGTTTGCAATTTTCCGATTAACGATGAAGAAATGGTGATTTAAACGGTTATGCAATTTAAATCATTTTAACCAATTCAAAAATGACATCAAAGTAAAAATTGGTTTCATGCTGTGAAATTAACATAGATAAACAGCTCTTGAGTTGCTGGTCATTTTGGTATATCATGTGCAATTTTTGGATCAATATTTATCAAGTTATTATTTTCCCAAAATTGGAATTAAATCTGCCATTTTAATTAATTATTATAAACAGCACCAAATTTTATTCTACAACTCTCTCAAATGACATAAACTTGTAGTTCATTGTCTACTGAACATTTTGATATCTCATTAAAACTGAAGTTATGGATTTTCTAAAATTAGAATTAAATCTGCCATCTCTGTTTTTATTAAATAAAGGCAAATTGTTTTGGCCAAATAATTCTACCAAGGGCACTGACAGATAGACATTTCCTTCCTGAGCATTTTGGTATATTATTTGCATTTTTCTGATTTGTGGTTCAAAAGTTATGCAATTTCAAAGTTTAAAACCATTTTCTGTCTTTTATTTAAATTCCAGGAATTAGGTCGAACCGTTTTTCACCGTGGGCTGGGCTAGCCACAGCCACTGACTGGTGGGGCAGTGGCCACGGTGGCAAGCCACGTCAGCCAGAGGCCCACGGGCAGGTTTGACCCGCGGGAGGCCAGGACCGGCGCGCGAGCGCGCGGTGACCGGCGGTGCGGCCGTGGATCGATCTGTCGTGTGCGTGTGCTAGCGAGCCCAGGAGGGGGCGCATTTGGCTCCGCACGGCGTGGGGAGTCTAGTGGCGGCGCTAGGGACCTAATGGTCACCGGAGGAGCTCCGGTGACGAGCTACGGCGGCGGTGCTGTTTCGGCCTAAGGAGATATGGCGAACCACAGGGAGAGGGGCGAGAAGAATAGGTCCAGGAGGACCGTGTGCTCACCCTGAGCGCGTCTAGGTGCTCGTCGGTGATGGGGAAGGGCTGCAACGGCGGCAATCGCGGTGGCGGTCATCGGTCAGAGGCGGGGAGGACGATGACGAACGCGTCGAATCCGAGCATCCCGGCTCGATTTCTTGGGCGAGGAGGAAGAAGGGGAGGAGGTCGAGCTTTTGGCGCGCTTCGATCTGCTCCGGGAGCCCTGTGTCAACGGCGGCGTGCGGCGGCGTCTCGGTCAGCTTGCGGCCATGGTGCCGTTAGGGTTAGGGTTCGCTGCAAGAGGGAAAAAGGAGGGGAGAGAGGGAGCACGTCGTGGGGAGGCCTCTTATCCTCCAAGGGGGGCCAGGGCGCGAGGAGGAGGCAGGGGAGGCCACGGCGACGCGGTGCTCGTGGCGGAAGTGCTTCCCCTATCACCACAGGAAGAAGAAGGGGAGAGAGAGACTGGCAGGGGGGGCCACCTGTCAGGATTTTATCTTTTTCCATTTTATTTAATTCCAGTAAGGTTTAGGCAATTAATTGAGGCCCTTAAACATTTTTAAAAATTCTGGAAAATTCACAGAGCCAATATATTACATTTGAAACCTGTGATAAAATTTGCAGCCAATTTAGAAAATATTTCTTGTGTTGATATTTCAGAAGTTGCTCTCTTGCATTTTGGGCTTCATTAAAATATTTGAATTGGCAAATGCCTTCAATCCTTGCAACAACACATTTTTATTTATTAGAACTCCCTGGACAAATATGGAAGCTCAAGAATATTTTGTTGTGCCAAATTTGAGCAATTGCACTTGGGTTGGAAATTAGAGAAGGGTTTTGCTTCTCTTTAAGTGTTTTCCAATCTTGCTTTATTTTTATTTAGCAATTTAAATATGTATGCCATGATGAAATGAAAAGAAAAAGTGAAAATTTGGCCCATATTTTAGGGTACCAAACTGGGGCTATTACAAATCTACCCCCCTTACAAGAATCTCGTCTCGAGATTCCTAGAGTAGGAAGAGGGATGAGGGAAACACGATGTCGGAGATTGTCCCCAGGAACTAGGGGTGTCTCCAAGGTATCGTGTAAGGGGCTGAACACGGAATCAAACAATCCACAACGTGCTCCGGCGACGGTGCTCGTCAGGCTCGCTGCAGACGACACTGCAGAGATTGACACAAGGTATTACCCAGGTTCAGGGCCCTCTGGTGGAGGTAAAACCCCTACGTCCTGCTATGGTGTATTGCACTGCTTGGAGAGTTTACAGTACAAGGAGGGAGCCTGTCGAGCTCAAGGTGGCTAACAATGGCTACTTGCTAGTTTTTAGATCTAGGGTTTTTGAGCAGGCTCCTAGACTCCAAAAACCGAACCCTTTGCTTGGGCGTGCTCCTCCTCCTTTTATAGGCGCCCTGGGCCTCTTCTGCCCAAACATTTGGGCGAGAAGGGCTACCACATGGCGACGAAGGAGGAGGCGCGGTGCACCGTAAAGGTGAGGTCTACCATAAAGGTAAAGCTCGTGGACGCGGTCCACGGCAGGGGAACGGCGTCACCAAAGCTGAAAAGGGGCACCGACCAGCTGGACAGTGGGCTGGCGCTTGCCGAGGTGGGAGGTGACCCACGGTGACGTCGTCCTTGGAGCGTAGCTGCAGACTGTTCCCTTGTCACCAAAGAGGCAATTCTCGTTGTCCGCTTTGCTTGGCTCCGCTTTGTTGACTGCTTTATACATGGAAACGGCAACTGCGGCGTTGTCGTCATCGCGCGTAGGCACGCGCGTCACTCTGCACACGGCGCAGAGCCCATGTGCGCTCTGCCGCGGGGGCAGAGATGGCTTCACGAGGAGGGCGCCTCGCGAGGCGAAAAGCCTCGCCAAGCCCAGAAGCTCGGTCCTTAGTAGAATTGTGGGCGGCGTCGGAGACGCCTTGTCGAGGAGCGATTCCTCGTCGAGGGAAAGAACCCTTGGTGAGGAGAAAAAACCCTTCGCGAGGGAAGAAAACCTCGCGAAGCTCGCCAGGCTTGGAGAGCCTGGTCCTTAGCGAAAATCATCCAAGGAATCTTGTGGGCCCTGGCAGGCCGGCCCGTGGTACCCTGGTTTCCACTGTGCCGACAGTAGCCCCCGGGCCCGCGATGGGCACGCCGAGGCCCATGACGAAGGCGAAGCGTCGAGGGGCCAAAGATGCCTGGCAGGGCCGCGACACGTGTCACGCGGCGATTGCGCCCGCGGCCACGACCTCCTCGGCTCCAACGGGCGACGTGGCGGGGCCCGCCATGACTCGAGTGCTGGTCAATAAAGCCTGGGCGCGCAGGCGGCGCCCATTACTTCTCCCGTAGCTCCTCCGCACACTTCTCCCCACGCCTCCAAACTCTCCAGAGAACTCCAATCTCCAGAGTACTCTTCTTCTTCTCCGGCGACCAATGGCGCCCAAGAAAGCAGCCACCGACCTGAAGGGCAAGGCCACCGTGCAGGCGAGCTCGTCTGCGGCGGCGGCGCGGGACGCTGCGCCGGTGGCGGCGCGGGGCGCTGCGCCCCAGGGGACAATGCCTGAGTCCCTTATCAGCGCGGCGGCGGTTTCCAAGGTGCGGCTCCTGGTGGCCTCCAACACCCACGAGCTTGGCGCCACCAACATAGCGCCCGGCAGCAGCAGGGTCGGCGCGGGGTTCTACCCCATCTTCTTTCACACACTCTTTGCCGGCTTCGTTCCTCCTTTCTCCAGTTTTCTCCTAGGGGTCCTTGAGGCATACCGAATCCAGCTGCTCCATCTTCATCCAAACTCCGTGCTCATTCTCGCTATCTTCGCCTACCTCTGCGAGGCGTATGTCGGTGTCCGCCCGTCGGTGGCGCTCTTCCGGAGCTTCTACTCCCTCCGGAGCACCAAGTCGAACGAACGATTTGGATGCGTCTCCTTCCGCATCGCCGCCGCCAGGAGTGAAGAGTACATCCCCATCGCATGGCAGGGTGAGAACGCCATCACCGAGGTGACGAAGAAGGTGGAGAAGTTCCGTGAGAAGTGGGTTTTCGTCGGCACCAAGTCGTCGAACCGCCACCTGGAGGTTCCCGTGGCGCCCCCGAGGAAGTGGGCGCGTTGGGCGAGCGGTGAGTTTGAGGGTCCCAAGCTTGAGGCAGTATACGAGCGTATTCAGGTGCTCCGCGAGGCCGGGCTCACCGGCCGGATGGTGGCGATGGACTTCGTCTCGCGCCG
The DNA here is from genome assembly GCA_012064385.1 of Puccinellia tenuiflora. Classification (NCBI taxonomy): domain Eukaryota; kingdom Viridiplantae; phylum Streptophyta; class Magnoliopsida; order Poales; family Poaceae; genus Puccinellia; species Puccinellia tenuiflora. Next base: position 143,726 of record QRDG01000345.1, read on the forward strand.
CATTGCTCCTCTCCAGTGGCACTCAAAACCGATGTGGACCTACTCGGGCCCGGACGACAGGATGCGCCTCAGCCCCGTCGACTTCACTTCGGACGAGATGAAGCGGATCATGAAAGTCCTCTTCGCCACGACGTCCATTCCGGCCCCAAGCAACGACGACGCCCTGCCGCTGTTCGCCTACACAGAGGAGCGAGTGCACGAAGCCCGCAACCTCCTGCCCCACTTCGACGAATGGGGTATCAAGCCCGCGAGGCTTGTCGGGCCCCGCCGCAACCCGTGGGCGGCGGAACAAGAGCAGGAGGGCGACGCGCTGGAGCCAGACGAGGACGAAGGGTCCGAGGAGGGCGAGACTTCAAGGGGTGCCGACCCCTCGGGGGGCGACGCAGGCTCAAGGAACGCGCCGCCCGGCGAGGACCTCCAGGAGATCTCTTCCGGCGACGACGGGGGCGCCACAAGGGGAGCTCCTCGCGAAAAGGTAGTGGTGCCCCATGAGCAGGCCAGAGCGAGCACTCTCCAGCCGCCAAAAGGGAAGAAGAGGGTGTGGAGAGCGGTCGACGAGTGAGTTTTGGCTCTTTCCTTTCCTTTCAGCGTTTGCTTCTGCGAATCCCCTCCTGAAGGATTTTGCTTGGCTGTGTTTTTTCCTTCAGCGTACCCGCGGCGCCGAAAAAACGGCGTCTCCGCCGGCTCGGGGAGATCGCTTGCACCGCCGAGACACCTGTGGCCGACGAGTCGCAGCAAGCGGCTGACGAGCCACGGCAAGCGGCTGTCGGGCAGCAGCAGGAGTCAGCTCCTCTCGCGGGTGAGCACCGCGTGGAGGTGGTGATGATTGAAGAGGCGGGCGTCGCCTCCATCTAGGGCTGCCTCTCCCCCCGCGGTCGAGCACCGTGTGGAGGAGGTGATTGAGCTGGCGACGCCTCCGCCTACTCGGGCGGCCACTCCTCCCGCGGCGGAGCACCGCGCGGAAGAAGAGGAGGTGGACGAAGAGATCATCGCGGAGTCGCCCCCAGCAGCAAGGGAGGCTCCCACAAGGAGGGCAGGTACTCCCGCGGCCACAGCAGACGCGGCCACCACGGAGGGGGCGGGGAGCGCCCCTGAAGAGCGGGAGGCAGAGACGCCTCTGGAGCCCCCGAGCGACGGGGCCAGGGGCGAGGAGATGCCCAGCCCCCTGAGGGCTCTCGATGCGGTCGGCGAGGGAGATGCCCCCACGAGCCCCCACGCCGCGGTGGGGGCCGCTGCAAGTTCGGGGCAGGATGCCCTAGGCGCCTCGACGAGCGTCGAGGCCTCCGCGCCCCACAAGAATGCAGGGGTCTTGGCGCTGGGCGAGCCGCGCCCTCGCGCGGTTCGCCGCGACGTTGTCTTCCGCCAATCGCGGCAGGCACTTGACGAGCTGGCAGCGCAGCTCGCCAAGGAAGATCTCGCCAGGGGGAGGGAGCGGGCGAGGCTTGCCGACGCCTGGGCCCTTCTCCACGAGCGGGTGGAAATGTGTCGCCGGCAGGACACAGTGGCAAGGATGGCGCGCGAAGAAGCGATGCGCTTCGTGAAGGAGACTCGTGACAGCGTCAAGCGGGAGGCGGCCGAGGTCATGGACCAGCTGGACGCTGCCCGGGAGGCGCTGGAGACGGATACCACCGCCAAGCGCGAGGAGCTGGCGGCGCGCGAAGAGAAGTTCGCCAACGAGTCCGAGGCCGCGAGGACGATCTTGAGGGAGCTGCGCGAACAGCTGGACGCCCGCGAGGGGCAGCTAATGCCTCGTGAGACCGAGCTGAAGAAACGCGAGGAAGAGCTCTCCCTCCGGGAGAAAGAGCTGGATCGGCGCGAAGAGCAGGTCCACTCTCTGGAGGAGGAGCAGGCCACCCGCGAGGGGCTGCTGCAGGAGCGCGAGAACTCAGTGGCCAGGAGCGAGGCCACCCGCAAGGAGCGCCTCGACAAGGCCAACGCTGACCTCGCGATGAAGCAGAAAAGGACTCAGGATGAGGATGACGCCAAGGCCACGAAGCAGGAAGAACGCTTCACGATGAAGCGCAACGAGTTCCTGCATCGGATCGAGGGGCTCGAGGAGTCGGAGAGGGAATTGACCTCCCGCCTTCAGCACACCCAGGAGGCGCTGGCTCGCGCGGAGAAAGAGATTGCCGCCCTGAAGGCTGACCTGAGCGACCTCCAGCAACAGGTGGGGCCGGCCGCGGACCGCGCAGAGCAAGCGCAGGACTCCGCGCGGCACAACCGGGCCATGACGCGCCAGCACCAGCTCATGCTCCACGAGTTGGTTCGCCGCGCGAACGCCATCGGGGACGACTTGAGGATCGAGGTCCCCCACCTTCCCTCCGAAGGGATCGACGACGAGGCAGCGCACACGCAATTCTTCGGGCAATTCCTCGACGAGATTGAAAAGGTCGCGAAGCGCTTCGACGAGCGCGTTGTGGCGGAGAGCCGCGATCTCCTCGTCCTTGCCATCAGCCGCGTCTTCAGCAATCTTCTGAAGCTCTGGCCCTCGTTCAACCTCGAGGCCGTGATGGAGCCGGTCGAGATCCGCAGCAAGGCAGGGGAGGCCGCCGAGGTGCTCGCCAAGAAGTACGACCAAGTCTTGGTCGATGAAGACGAAGGCGACGGCGAGGGAGGTGCCCTGGAAGCAGGAGCTGGCGCGGATGGAGCAGGGACCTCGGGAGGCGCGACGGCCTGAACTCCTTCCTGTAGCTGGTTGCGCATGAGGCACATTATCGTGGTATTCTGGTGGTAATAACTTTTGTAAAGACTTGCTTTTAGCTTGGGAACGTGCTTGTGAATGCCCCTTGGGTGGCTTTTGTCTTTTCCCTTCATGTCTTTTTCGCTCTACGTCTTAGGATCCTCCCTTAGCGCTACACCACCGCCGCTTCGGTATGTGCGAGTCAGTGCTCCACAAGTCCGGGGGGTGCGTGAGGCCTCAAGAAGTAAGAGCTCCGCGAAGCGCGATGCTTGGGGCTCCCCTTTGACGTGCAAGCAGCCCATGAAGCGTGGGAGAGAGAAAAGAGACTCGAGGGGCAAAAACCGGCAAGAGGAAATTCTACCAAGTCTTTGTACTTAGCTTGACGAGGCATTTCCGCCTTGGAGAGGGTGTTGGTGCCCTGGCGAGGCGTTGTTGCCTTGGAGAGGGTGCCTGATGCTTGTTTCCTGCACTTGGACAGATAGGCATACCCACGAGCAATAGATAGCTATAAAACTTGAGCCCGTAGGTTCCTTCATGTGTGTCTCACGAGGAGAACAAGCACCAAGGTTTTGGTGATCCTTGGTGAGTTGACGTGCGCGGGAGCTGACCCATGAGTTCAGAGCTCCTTGGGAGTTGACATGCATGAGGGCTGACCCGCAAGGTCAGAGCTCGGATCCCTTGGGTTTTAGGTGCTGTCGGGATGCTCCCGTGGCATGGCACCCTGCTAGCCCCCGCTCGTGGGATGCACAGGAGGGATCATACGAGCGAGAAAGAAAAGCAAATAACACCGAAGCAAACAACACCGAAACGACAAAATATGCTGGCGCGATGCGCGAAGGTTCAAATTGGCCTGAAACACAGGTTCATTACACTGGCGTGGCCAGAAGCACAAAAATCCGCCATGCTCTTGGCATGGGGTCCACATTCTATGGCTGAGACTCTCGAGAGGCGTGCCCGAGGCAGACGCATGTAGGGAGAGCTCAGGGGGCCCCTATGCGGGGGTGGCTTTTAGCCTGCGTTCCACCATGACCGGCATGGGGATCCACCTCGCCAAGACATGGTGCCTGAAGAGGTTACCATGCCGAGGCTTGGTGGCTTGGGAGTCTTCTCGAACGGCCCGCGGCAACGTATAGTAGAGAGGGGAGCCCGAAGTTTTTTTTTTTTTTTTTTTGGAGGATGACGGCGCGTGGTTCTTCCTTGATGCAAAAAGTTGCTCGCCGGTGGCGATCAGGGGTAGAACTTGCGCAGGTGCTGGATGTTCCAGGGGTTGGCGACAGGTACGCCGTCCTCCGTCTCGAGCCGCGCAGAGCCAGGCCTGGCGATGTGCACGACTCTGTAGGGGCCTTCCCACATCGGCGAGAGCTTGTGGAGGCCTGCCCTGGAGAGGACTCTCCTCAGGACAAGGTCTCCTGCTTTGAGAGTGCGTGGGCGGATGTGGCGGCTGTGATAGCGACGGAGGTCTTGCTGGTACCTTGTTGCTCTTAGGGCCGCATTGCGGCGGAGCCCTTCAAGCAGCAGTAGGTTGTCGTTGCGGAGTTCGTCCACCTCAGTCTCCTTGAAGGCCAAGACTCGCGGAGAGCCATGAGTGATCTCGCTGGGGAGGGCGGCTTCAGCGCCATAGACGAGGGAGAACGGCGTCTCACCAGTTGGCTTTGTCGGCGTGGTGCGGATGGACCAGAGCACCGAGGGGAGCTCATCGATCCAATGCTTGCCGCTGGCCTTGAGGCGGTTAAAGCTTCTCGTCTTGAGGCCCTTGAGCACCTCGGCGTTGGCTCGCTCGGCCTGCCCGTTGCTTCGTGGATGCGCCACCGAGGCGTAGCAGATTTGGGCACCGATGCTGCCGTAGTAGGACTTGAAGGCGCCACTGATGAATTGTGAGCCGTTGTCGGTGATGATGCGGTTGGGCACGCCGAAGCGGCAGACCAGGCTCCTTATGAATTTTACCGCCGACTTCGCCGGAATGGTGCGCACGGGCTCCACCTCAGGCCACTTGGTGAATTTGTCGATGGCGACGTAGAGATAGCGGTAGCCCCCGAGCGCTCGCGGGAAGGGTCCCAGCAGGTCCAGCCCCCAGACCGCGAACGGCCAGGAGAGCGGGATCGTATGGAGTCCTTGCGCGGGCTGGTGGATTTGCTTGGCGTGGAATTGGCATGCGTCGCAGGTTTGGACGATTTCGGCAGCATCTTGAAGCACTGAGGGCCAGTAGAAACCACTCCGGAAAACCTTGCCTGCAATGGTGCGCGAGGAAGAGTGGTGGCCGCACTCGCCGCTGTGTATGTCGTTGATGAGCTGGCGGCCCTCCTCGGCAGGGACACACCGCAACACAACCCCATTGGGTCGCTTTCGGTACAGGTCCCCGTCGTGGAGGCAATAGGACTTGGCCTGGCGAGCAATTCTCTCGGCTTCTGCGTCGTCTTCGGGGAGGGTTTGGTTCTGCAGGTAGTTCTTGATCTCGTCGATCCAACCAGTGTCTTGTTGTACTAGAGTCAGCAGCAAGCGATCGCCTGAGGGAAACCCACAGTTTGGTGCTCCGCTCGGTGGGGCAGGTGGGAGCTCCTCGTCGATGCTGAAGTTGACCACAGGTTGCTTGACTGAGGCCTTGGTGAGCCTCTCCTCGAACACTCCAGGTTTCTGGGCTTCTCTTCTTGCTGCTCGCCGAGCAATTTCATCTGCCTCTTGGTTTTCTGCCCGTGGGATGTGCTTAAGCTCCATGCCCCTGAAGTGTTTTTCCAGCCTGCGTACCTCTTCAAGGTAGGCCACCATGTAGGTGTCCTTAGGCGTGTAGCTTTTGTTGGAGAAGTTGACGAGGAGCTGGGAGTCGCCCTTGATGAGGATGTACTTGATGCCGAGGGCGATGGCGGCTTTGAGCCCGGCGAGGAGGCCTTCATACTCAGCGATGTTGTTGGAGACCTTGTCACTGTCCTTAAAGCACAGTTGGACGGCGTAGTAGAGCTTGTCGCCTGTCGGTGAGGTGAGAACGGCGCCAGCCCCTGCACTCCTGGCCGCAAAGGCGCCGTTGAAGTGCATGGTCCAGTGGCTTGGTGTCGTTCCTCCTGAGGTTGTGACCTCCTCCTCTGGAAGCTCTTCGTCTTTGCGCGTGTCCGTCCATTCGGCCATGAAATCAGCCAGCACTCTGCCCTTGATGACCCTGGTGGTGTCAAACTCCAGCTCGAAAGGTTGTAGCTCAATGCCCCAGCCTGTGACACGATCTGTCGCGTTCAGGTTGCGCAGGACCTGCTCCAGGGGATATGAGGTGACCACCTTGATGGGGTGACCCTGGAAGTAGTGGCGCAGCTTCCTGGAGGCGATGAGGAGCGAGAAGAGGAGCTTTTGCTGCATCGGGTAGCGCTCGCGAGCATCCCGCAGCACTGTGCTGACGAAGTACACGGGGTGCTCGACGAGGGTAGTCGTTGGTGAGGCAGTGGCTGGCTCCTCCCCAGGCTCGGTGGAGTCCTTGGCGGGGTTTTCTTGGGGCTGGGGGCCTGACGAGGCTGCTTCCTTGTCGGGGGGTTCTGGGCTTGGCGAGGTGGAGTTCTGCTTGTCGAGGACTGGCTCTTCTCTTTCAGCCACCAAGACCGCGCTTGCCGTCTGAGGAGTGGCTGCAAGGTACAGCTTCAGAGGCTCGCAAGGGCGTGGGGCGACCATGATGGGTGGGCTCGCCAGGTATTTCTTCAAGTCCTCAAAGGCCTTTGCTGCTTCGGGGGTCCACTTGAAAGGACCGGACCTCTTCATGATCTTGAAAAATGGCAGCGCCCTCTCGCCGAACTTGGAGATGAAACGGCCAAGGCTGGCGATACATCCCGCTAAGCATTGCATGTCTTTGAGGCGACGAGGGGGCTGCATCTGCTCTATGGCCTTGATCTTGTCGGGGTTGGCCTCAATGCCGCGGTGGGATACCAGGAACCCGAGGAGCTTGCCTGAAGGGACCCCGAAGACGCACTTGGCGGGGTTCAGCTTGATGTTGACCTTGCGCAGGTTGGCAAAGGTCTCCTCGAGGTCCTGGATGAGCGTGTCCTTCTCGCGAGTCTTGACGACGATGTCGTCGACGTAGGCCTCTGCATTCCTCCCCATTTGAGCTCCCAAGGCGATTCTCATGAGGCGCTGGAAAGTGGCGCCAGCGTTCTTCAGACCGAAGGGCATACAGACGTAGCAAAACACACTGCAAGGGGTGAGAAATGCTGTCTTCTCCTCGTCCTCCTTCGCCATCTTGATCTGGTGATAACCAGAGAAGGCATCCAGAAAACAGAGGAGTGCGCAGCCGGCGGTGGAGTCTACGATCTGGTCGATCCTCGGGAGGGGATAGGGGTCCTTGGGGCAGGCCTTGTTGAGGTCGGTGAAGTCGATGCAGAGGCGACTCCCTCCGGTGTGCTTGGGGACGACCACACCGTTGGCGAGCCAAGTGGGGTGGACCACTTCCTTGATGATGCTGGCCTTCTTCAGCTTGTCTACTTCCTTGATGATGAAGTCTTGCTTCTCTGGCGCTTGGCGCCGCGCTTTTTGCTTGACGGGGCGTGCGTTTGGGCACACGGCTAAGTGGTGCTCGATCCCCTCCCTCGGTACTCCGGACATATCTTACGGTGTCCAGGCGAACATGTCAGAGTTTGCCCTGAGGAAGGCGACGAGCGCGCTTTCCTATTTGGGAGGCAGGTTGGCGCCGATGGTGACGCAAGCCCCCGAGCCACTTGCCTCCAGAGACACTTGTTTTGTCGCGGCCTTCTCCTGGGAGAACAGCTGCTTCTTCTTCGCGGGGGTGTAACGCCCCGACCCCGGAATTATACAGAGAGGCTATGTAGTCAACACAACCATCAATGTATAAAACAAAGATCGAGACTTGTCGAACAGAACTGGCACAAAGCATGACTCTACGACACAAAACATTTATATAGCAACTCATATAACGAGAAGAATACAAATATTACAAACAAAAGGATCACAGATCCAACAATTCAACAAGCGGAAGCGGGTAGTGTTGTCTAACAACAAGAAGCAAATATATGGCCTAAGAGGCCTACAATAAACATCACCCAAGCCAGCTTGTTCCACGGTCCCAAGCTGCCACCTGGGAACCCCAGACTAGTAGTCGACGTCAACGAAGAAACCACCTAGTCGCTCGGTGTCGTCCTCCTCTGAAATACAAAATCATAGAGGCAGCAAAGAGAGACTGAGTACGATGTACTCGCAAGTTTAGTAGGGCGATATAGGCCCAATGACTGACGGAGGCTCTAAAGCTGTTTATGTATTTCCTTTGCATAAAGCTAATTTTAATAAACCGAAATATAAAGTGACACATGGCATTCGTCTACTCAGAATATTTTTATAAAGGGGTAAGAGAGTAACACTTTCATCTTCGGTTCTCGGCGAACCTACTTGCAACCATCACCACTCATCTCACACAAAGGCACTCCCTCGACTCACCCCCGAGGAAATGAACCTTTATCTCATGTTTGTTATGCAACCTCTAGCTGCCATATCAATTAGGTTAACGTTGTCTATGATCTTATATCCGATACCAAGATTGTCCATAACCGTGGACACGGCTTTTCGAAAAGATTTACCCTGCAGGGGTGTACTATTTTACCCATTGGTACCGTCCGGCTCACCTAGTTGGCCCTCTTCCGGGGAAGGCCGGCAAGCGGGCGCGGTTAGACCTTTACAATGCATGAGACTATCCAAGAGTCATCTGTGGCCATAGGACAAGTTTACCCAGCCTCAGCCCCTGCCCCATCGCCACATCCTAACACCACCATCCTCATCATCCTTTTTCCGCTCACACACACGGCAAATGGAAATAGCAAACTAGAGGACCCTTGGATACGCCCTCACAAATTATTCGGTCAGTAAGGCGCCCATACACCCACCAATGGCAGCACGCTCGTCTTGGTTCAAGAGGTAAAGAACTCGCACCTAGGGGCTAGAGTGAGGCAAAACACCATCCCCGATGGCAACTCACCCAAGCCGTCTTAGCATTTTAATTTAGCATCACATTCATCCACCAAGTCCGCATCATTCCATCATCATCAACAATTACGGAATTAATAACGGACATAAAGCATTTATTTAAGCATGGCTAAGCATAGCTAAGCATATGAATACAACCATTTTATCTTTATCTCGGCCAACACTTCAACCCTAGGTTTCATAGGTAGGGATACATGTGATTGGCTCGGGGAAGAACATGCATTCATAGGATACTCTAATAATTATCAAAAGAGACATTTGAACCGCATGCAATATTATGGTGGATAAAATAATTTGATCAAAACATAGGATGCTATATGCCAAGAAGGTTAGGTTATCTCTTGCCTTGCTGCCGGGTAGCGTAGTATTGCTCGTCGGGGTAGGAGAGGGAACCCTCGACTCCGGAATCTATCGATACCCAAAAGAAAAGGCAAAGAACACATAAATCACACGAACTCAAGATGCAATGCTCAATCACATGATGACATGTCAAGTTGATGCAAAGATATCATTATATAAATTAAAAGCAAAATTAAATGAGGAGCCAAATAATTAGTGCAATTATTTGGAAGCAACCCCATATTTATCTTAATAGCCACATTCTTAATAAATTATCAAATTATTAGAATGGTGGCTCAAATATGCATGAACATGACAAGAAATGATAGGTTTCGTTCCTCCGGTCATTTCGGTAATTTATTTGTAATTTTCGGAGCACCGATGAATAAATAGCAAATTAATTAAATAATTGAATTTAATTCATTTACTCAAATTATGAATAACATCAAATAAACGTTTGTGATCATGATGTGACGAGTGCTTGGTTTGATAGCATTTGACAAGTTGATCACTTTGATATTTAATTCATAATTTCTGGACAATTATTTAAAAAGTTATGAATTTCCCAATTTTGGGTATTAAATAACCCATTTTAGGAATTCTTAAATAACTAAAATAATATAAATCCAAAAGGAGGTTACAAAGATTTCAAGTGGTAGAGTTTGTTTTTCCTGAACATTTTGAAATTTGAATCGTTGAATTTGATGCATTTTTGAAATAGTTATCGATTATCCAAAATTGACTCAAATTAAAAAGGAAAAAAAAAACTTTTCCCTGGCAGGCCGGCCTCGAGCCGGCCAGGCCGGAAATTAGGCCGGGCAAGGACCCGAGTGGGCCCAGGCTGGGGCGTAGGCCGGGGCAGTGGCCGAACCGGCCGGCCTCGTGCCGGCCCAAACTGGGCCCAGGCCGGGGTGAGCGTGACCTGGGGCGATGCCGTGATTGGCATGGCTCGCGACGGTGACCGCGGCGCGGCGGCGAGTGGTGGCGACGCCGGAGAGAGAGAGGGGTGGGGAGGAGGTGACCAACCGGTCGAGGAGCTCACCCTGGAGGCGATGACGCGGAAGGAGGGGCACGGGGAAGACGGTGGCTGCGATACCGTGCGTGCACGGTGGCGGACGGAGGCGAGGTGGTCGAGCTCAACCTCGCCAAAGGAAAACTCCAGCACGGTTCGCTCGTTGGGGAGGTAGAGGATGGTGTGGCAGGACTCCTGGACACCTCTCTCGGCTCGGGGAGGCCGGAGACGGTCGGCGGCGGACGAAGAGAGCTCGGCGGCGTCGGTCGGGGCGGTCGCTGTCGAGGACGCTGGCGATGGTTAGAGCGTCCCCGGCTCGATTCCGGGCAACAGGAGGGAGAGGAGGACGTGGTGAAGCGGATGGCACCGTCGGCTTATCCCGGGGAGCTCCAATTGCGACGAAAACGACGGCGGCGGAGGCGGCAACGCGCAGGACGGCAAGGGAACCGAAGAACGACTTCGATCCGGAAAAACGGGAGCAAGAGGAGGGAGGAGGGTGAGGGCATGGCGAGTGGGGGAGGCTCAGGTCGTCGTGGCGTGCTAAAAACCTCCAGGAGGGGGGGCCACGGCGGCATGTCCGGCAGGGCGGCATGGGCGCCGGCCCTGTCGCCACAGGAGGAAGGGGGAAGAGGGAGGCTGACGGTTGGGGCCCACGGTCAGGCATTTGTTCTTTTTCCTTTTCTTTTCCTGTCTCCTTTAAACCAGTAGGGTTTAGGTGTTTTATTGGGCCACTTAAACATTTTCTAAAATTATGAAAATATTCATATAGGCTCCTCATGTTAGTTAGAAGCTCCACAAAAATTGGTGTGCAAAGATAAAATGTTTTGGGCACCAATTGTTCATAGGGTTTGAATATGGCAAATTTTGATAATTGCCAAAACCCATTTACTTGGGGTATTTAAACATTTTCAAAATATGTGAAAATATTCAGGGAGGCTCCCAACAACATAATGGAGCTTCCCATATTTTTATTTGGAGAATTTGAAAGGTTTGACTTGGTTTCAAATTTAAGAATTGGTTTATCTCAATTTTGGAGTCCCAATTTATTTAATTTGTTTGGCAAGAAATTTAAGTTTGCCAATTAAATATGAAAGGCACTCTTGGAATTTCCTGGACAAATTGGAAACTCAAGAATATTTTGTTTTGCCAATTTGGGTAATTGCATTTGGTTTTGGAAAATCAGGGAGTGTTTGCTCCCTTATCAAGATTTTCAATGTTTGCAATATTTAATTTAGCAATTTAAATATGTATGCCACGATGCAATGCAAAGCAAAAAGTGAAAAAATTGGCCCACATTTTAGGGTACCAAATCTGGGCTGTTACAATTCTACCCCCCTTACAGGAATCTCGTCCCGAGATTCTAGAGTAGGAAGAGGGATGAGAGAAACTTGGCAACACACATCTTCCTCGTTGGAGAGTTTTGGCTAACTAACAAGACATGACAAAAAGGCGGGAAGAACAGGAGATAACTTAAGGTGATAGACAAAATGACTCTTGCCCAAACCCATAGTTATTGAGAGAACAAGGGACGATTTGACCAAACAAAGGTCGGGCCGAGGGTAGGACAACCGATCACCTTGTTCAGGATATTGGTCCAAGATTAAGACATTACCTCAAATCTCCAAGAGGTGTAGATCATAGAGAGTTGGAGCACCGAGAGGAGAAAAGACACCGTTTGGACTCCACGATTGTGACCTACCAGACGCTTCCTTAAGGTTAAAAGCTTGGCCCTAACGAAACTGAAGGGTTTCTACAATGTTAGTGTGATTGGTCAAAACCTTGGGCTCACCTGGGAAGGATAGATATGGCATTGTCCCACATTTTTAGACAGAGAGGTAAAACCTGATATTGAGCTATTTCCATGAGATAGATGGAGTAGGAGGATTGACCGATAGATATTTAGCAACTCCGTAGTGAGGTTCTCTTTGAGATTATAGATATTGCACTCCGGCTTCGGAAATAGCCTTCATTCAACACTCAAGCGAAAATCGTACTTGAGGTAGAGAAAAGACCATACGGGAAACTTCTAGGAACATTTACATAGGATTCCCATGGATAACGGTTGATTTTGAAAGAGTTAGGAGATTTAGTCAAAAGACCCTCCGGTGANCACTCTCTCTCTCTCCTCTCATTGTTGCAAACTTGTGAGCTTGATTTCTTTCAATCCCTCCAATGATTCTTGCCCAAATTTAGGGATTCAAGAGAGGAGATCTAGATCTACGTTTCCACCGAGCAATCTCTCCTCTAAGTGAGGGGAACCTAGTGGATCTAGATTTTGGAGTTCTTAGTGATTTTTCCTCTTTGTTCTTCCTCTTAAATCCCTCCATAGCATTAGTTGCTTTGGTTGGATTTCGGAGAGAAGGATTTGACCACTTAGTGTGTTCTTGCCTTTTGCATTAGTTGCATCGGGTTGTGCTCTCCACGAAGATTCGTGGGATTGAAGGTTGATAAGCTTATTACTCTTGGGTGCATTATGTTCCCTAGAGCTTGTGCCTCTTGGGTGCATTGTGTACCCTAGACAGTTGGTGTGCCGCGAAGACTTCGAGTTGTGAAGCTTCGGCAAGATTTGGGAGCCCCCAATTGAGTTGTGGGTGTGTGTCCCAAGAACGGTGTAAAGGCTCCGGATTCCTCCTTGAAGGATTCCGATAGTGGAAGGTGAGCCAAACCCTTGGGTGCGGTTCATCGGAGAATAGGGTAAGGCCTTTGTGGCATCTTGAGTAGGCCTCTTGTGGCGAGCTCACACCCCTCTAACGAGACTTACTCTCTTAACAAGGAGGAACTCGGGAATACATCCTCGTCTCCGCGTGCCTCGGTTATTTCTATACCCGAACTATTTACTTATGCAATTTACATTGTGATAGACTTCGTGCTTGAATTTTTATATCTTGCTATCACCTTGTTGCTTGCCTTGCTTAGCATAAGTTGTTGGTGCACATAGGTGAACCTAGTATTTTAGGTTGTTGGCTTGTTATTTAAACACCTAGTTTTATTCCGCAATTATCAAGCCTTAAACCGGAAAAGTTTTAATCCCCCCTCTAGGCGACATCTCGGCATCGTTTGTTCTTTCAATTGGTATCAGAGCCTCGGCTCTTTTTTTGGGCTTTGCCGCCTAGAGAGTAAAGATGTCGTTTAGAGGATTAGTGCACGATCCCACTTTTATATTCAATGGCACAAATTTTAATGTTTGGAAAACTCATATGCTTAGTCACTTACGGGTCTTGGACCCCAATATTGAGCATATCTTAGATATAGGTTTTTCTTCTCCAAAGGATTACGAAAGTATGACTTTAGAGGATGAGAAAAACTTATATCTAGATGCTCTAGCTTCTAACAAGTTTTGCAAATTTGTGAGTGTTGTAGTTTTTGAGTCAATCATGCCTCTCCGGAACGCTCATGAGCTTTGGACCAAGCTTCAAGATAAATATGGAGTGTCCAACACTATTGAGGATGATTGTTCTTCTTCCACCTCCGGCCGTGATGAGTTCTCATCTTCGTCCACTTCACCAACATGTGATTTGTCACAAGGTAATGATATGGTGAGTGGTGATAGAAATTGCTTTGTTGATGGTGAATATTCTATTGATTATACTTCATCTCTGTCTCATTGCAATGCTCTATCTTTGGACCTAAACACACATAGGACTATAAATGTCATACATGCTAGTGTTGATAGTCCTTGCATATCATCCAAAAATTGCATGGATAAATCTCTTGATGATATGCTTGCTTTAGCTTGTTGCCATGATAAAAATGCTTGTGTTCCCTCTAAATCTTGTATGAATAATAATGTAGAGGAAACCCAATTTGCTATGGAACAAGATGTGAACTTGAGTAGTTCAATAACTAATTTTTCTTCTTCATCAACCATCTTTTTCCTTATGGCTAAATCTTCTAGTAGTGATGATAATAATAATGATGAAGAAGATAATGTGGAAAATGTTGATGCTCTCCTTCATAATAAAGGTCTAATGATTCTTAAGGCTATTTCAAAGAATAAAAATGCGTGTGATAACCTCTATGAAATCATGAGCACCCTTGCTGAGAGAGGGGATACTATTAAGGCCTTAGAAACAAGCCTTGAAGAAAAGGGTAAGATTGAAAGAGATGATGCTATGGAAAAGGCATCGTTAGAAGATGCCCTTGAGGAAGAGCAAGAGACTCGGGCTTCTCTTGAGGAGAAACTCGAATCTATTGAGGAGTCTCATAATGAAGTAATTGCTAAACTCATTAAAGAACGTGACCATGCTCATGCTAAATATAAAGTCATGAAAAAGGAAAATGCTAGCTTTAAGGAAGAGCTTGCCAAGTTGTCTTCTTCCATTCCTAATGCAAATGATGGTTGTGCTACTAACTCCACTTCTTGTGAAGCATCTATCTTGAAGGAGAATGTTGAGCTAAGGGCTCAACTTGAGTTGCTAACTAGCAAGTATGGGAAATTGGAAGAAAGTCATGAAAATCTATCTAGCTCTAATGATGATCTTCTAGCATCCTATGCTTGTCTAAAGTTAGCTCATGAGGCTATCACTACCAAGGTAACATCTTGTGAGCCTCATGTGGACAATGGCACAACCTTATCTAAAAATTCTATATTGCCATGTGCTAGTCCTAGTAGTTCATCCACTCGTAATGTTGGCACATCTTGTGATCAATTACTTTCTTTGCCTTTTTGCTCTAAAAATGATGCATCTACCTCCTCTAGTACTTGTGTTGTCACTAACCATGTAGAGAAAAGAGGAGAGCTCAAGGCCCAAGCCACTTCTATGAAGAAAGGCTTGGAAAAGTGTCATGAAGGGAAGAGTGCACTTGACAACACGTTGAGTGTGCAACAATCCCCAAATGACAAGAGTGGACTTGGATTCAACTCCAACAACAAGAACAAGTCCAAGATTAACAAGAAGAAGGGCCAAGTACAAGTCAAGAATCCGGCCAAGATCATTTGCTTCAAGTGCAAGCTTGAAGGGCACCATGTTCGGGATTGCCGAATGAAGAAGAAGCCTCTTAGTGAGAAGCAACTAGGGAAGTGGCCTCTTGTTCAATCTCATACTCAACCACGAGTTGAACAACGGCCACCTCCTAAGAAGACTCAAGCCAATGCTCCTCATATTGAGGTGCCTATTAAGAAGAAAGAGAAGAGTCGATGTTGCTACCTTTGCCGTGGCAAGGGTCACTTTGCTTCTTCATGCACCATCGGTAACCTTTCCTCTCCTATCATAATTGATGATGCTTATTCTCTTGGGAAGGATAGAGTTGGCAATGTGTTTGCCAAATATGTTGGTACTCAAAGTGGTGTTATGAAAAGAACCATTTGGGTAGCCAAGCCTATTCTGACTAACCTCTTAGGACCCAACTTAGTTGGGGACCAACAAGCTCAAACTTGATCAATAGGTGTTAGTGGAGGACATTGGAGACTTGGCTACTTTTGAAGAATTAAGGGATCTTCATGGTTATATTTTCTCAAGCCAAGTCAATTGGAATATATTTCTCTATCTCATATCCAATGCTTCCTCCTTGCGGTAACTTGTATTTAATTCATATATACATTGAAAGTTTCTTGCTCCCTTGCATGTATTAGTTTTGTTCCTAGCATGTGCTTATATATGATATGCTACTTTCCTACTTGTCTTGTTATTCAAGGTTGTGTATGATAGTTGTGTATCATGTATGTGTAACTTGTGTGTTGAGCCTTATTGGATCTTGTGTGGATTTCATTTGGCTCTTTGAGATATTAATGGACTATCCCATTTTGGGGAGTGATATGCTTTGTGCACTTCACAAACCTAAAAATGTGTGTACATGAGGCACACCACCTAGTATTGATATCTCAATATTATCTAGTTACTATGTGGTATGTCATATCCATGAGAAATTCAAATTCTACAATGTCCATTAATTTCTCTAGTTGGTTTTATTTGCCTCTTGTTAGATAAAATGAATTATCACATTATGGGGGAGTAATAAGCTATGTGCATATTACAATCCCACAAAATGTGAACATTTGAGGTTTGCCACGTAGATTTGATATTATGAATGATCTTATTCCTATGTGGCATGTTTGCTCGAACAAGTTCCAATTTTCCTTTTGGTTATCCTTTGGCTCTTGTTTGTGTGAGTTTGCTTGGTGTGGTTTTTCTCTAATATGCATTTCCATATATTATGTGAGAAACCATTTTTTCCATATTCTAACCATGGCCTTGCCGGTTGGTTTGAATAGTTGAAACTACTGACTAACTTTATTAATATATGGTGTTTTAATTCTTATCCCTTGCCATATGTTTTATCGTGTGAGGATGAACTTGTATATCTCTACTCACCGGGAAAATATTTCCTTATACTCATTGTCCTTGGACAATTGATATTCACATTTGTGGTAGAATATTTTTGTTCATCCTCATATTGGCTCTTGCGTTGAATTGCCAAGTGTTTTTGTTTTTACTCCTTTTTTCTTCCTTGCCTCTTGCATGGATCCTAATTTTCAATTGGTAGTGTTTAGTGTTGGAAATAAAATATGGAGAGTAATGATCCCTTGTGCATGCATTTTGTATTCAAATGCAAATATCAAAGAGAATGCAGGAATCTTGGGGGGGGGGGGGGAGCATTCCTTTTTATTTAAAACACTATCCTATCTATCAATATTTGATCCTTTCAATTGGCATTTAGTTTCTATCTTATGTGTTTATGGAAGAAAAATCTTTTTCTTTTGATGCTTTGTGCCATCATGAAAAGTGTAGAGGGTGTTTGGTTTATTTGGTGTAACCTTGCTCTCTCTTGGGAGTTTGCTTTCTCATTTCTCGTTTTGTGTTTTATCTCCTTGAATGAGAAAATCCTTTGAGCATGTCTCTTTCTTTTATCTTATATGCTCATTGGCCTTGCCTAGGTACCTTCAATTGGTGTTAATTGGAATTTAATATCTCCTCCATAGATATTTGTTTCAATTGATATTTATTGTGGAGTTTTGATACCTTTTTGCTTTATTTTACTTTACTTGATTCCGGTCAAGTATTATCCTCTTCTTGGTATCTTTTCTCCTAGTTGGTATCGTATTTTCAATTGGTGTCTTATCTCTCATGTGTTGTTTGATTTGATTCCTTTTGATATCTACTTCATGTGTTGATTTCATTTGTCCTAGATCATGTGTTGTCTTGATTCGATTCCTATTGATATCACACTTCATGTGTTGATGTGTTTTGGAATCAATCATATGTTGATTTGATTTTTCCTCAATCATGTGTTGATTTGGATTTTGATGTAATTTGGACAACCTTTTTGTGTCACACTTTGGTGCGCTCTCTTCTTGGTTTACTTGGTGTTTTCGTCCAAATTGTATGTCGTTTGGTTCTTGAAAGACTTTGCATGTATATTCTCTAATATATATATATATTATATGGCATGTTTGTCTTTCTAGTTCCAATATATAGGAGATACTCCACCGAATCCTAAATCGGCTAAGATGTGCATGAAATTCAATTTCATATCTATATGCACATATTTATGTGGAGTGTTTCCTATATATTGTAGTTTATCTAACTACTATGGGACCCAATGAGTTTGGGAACCATTTTTTGCTTGAATTTTGTTTTAGGTACAATGGAGATGCATTGGATGCTTGCCTCATTCATAATGTAGGTGTCCTCACCGTGTGATTATTGGAGTCAAGCTTTGATGATAAACAAACTCTCATCGTCTTCATCGTGAATGTATCTCGGTAACAAGTATCCACCTCATGCATACTTATCTAGTTTCAACCTTGTGTAGGTTGCCTCTTGGCATGAAAGCTTTTATGAGCAATTGTTGTGGTTTTGGCTTATTTCCTTCACTTGGTATATCTTGGTGATATTTGTGAT
Organism: Puccinellia tenuiflora; assembly: GCA_012064385.1. Lineage (NCBI taxonomy): Eukaryota > Viridiplantae > Streptophyta > Magnoliopsida > Poales > Poaceae > Puccinellia > Puccinellia tenuiflora. The sequence goes on from QRDG01000345.1 coordinate 161,556, forward strand.
GAAAGTGCAAAAACCTTTTCTTCAATTGGTATTATTTCTTTGTGATACTTGTTGCCTACCTCAAAGCATCTTCACTATCTCTTGTTCCCTTAGTGATATGTGTGATGTCTTTTATATCTTTGTAATTCATTTATATCAATGAGATAAATTTGAGCTATGTGCTATGATTTTAAGCAATAATCTCTTTTTTATATTCATGACTTCCCTTTTGGATACCGTGGTCTCCCCTTCATCGACCATTTCATATGTGCAAGTTTCTTTGTGGATGTATATCATCAACGATTTGTCTACTTAGAAACCTATACATATGAGAGAGGTCCCCTTTTATTTGGTATCCTATTTCTTTTGAGCTACCTTGCTTTTTATCTCTAATTCTTTGGTGGCTCCAATTTTGCTTCATGAGTGCTTGTCTTATTTCTATTTGTATCTTTGCGCACTCAAGTTTTATTGAATATCTTTGTCTTCATGCTTACCGTGGTGAGCATGTTGATTTTTACTGGCTAAATGCTCTCACTAGCTTTTGGCATTCTCAATTGGTTTTAGTTTCCAATTGGTATCCCTAAGCTTGTGAACATACTCCTTTAAAGATCTTCTTTTTATCTCGGTTGGGCCTATCTTATGTTGAATCTTTGAAAATTGGTATCTCCTTATAGCTCAACCATATCTTTGGTGCAAGCGCTATGATTTGTTTTTGATTTATGCACACTTGCACTTGTTGCATGTTCTAGATGATTTTGGGGGGAGCGAGGATTCCATATTTGTGCACTCCTCAATAGTGCATGAACATTGGGGAGCTTCTCCATTTTTATTTAGAACTCTTGCTTTGGATCTTTTCGTTTGCCTATCTCCTTGGTGGAGATGTTTAGAATGATTTAATCTCTTTGCAATCTTCGGATCCTCAATATAGTTCGATTTCCTCTATCTATTCATCATTGGATATGTGCATTTGATTTCACTCATATCTTGAGAAATGCACACATTTTTGAGGAACTCATATTATATTGGCTCTCTAAATTTTTCTTCCCATTTCGGCAATCGATGCTAATGGGGGGGAGAAGTTTAGAGGGTTTAAGGGAATTTGGGTCTTATGCTTTTGTTGCATTTGCCTTTAATGCGCTTGCATCCTTGCTTGTTTGTCTTGCAAGGATGCTTTATTCATTATATAAACCCTCTTAAAAAGGGATTGTCATCAATTACCAAAATGGGGGAGCTTGAAAGTGCATGGTTGCCCCATGTGTGGTTTGGTAATTAATGACAATCTCTATGGACTAATGTTTGTATTAAGCTACTTGTAGGTTGTGTCCATATGCGTTGCTTGATCTCCATTTGTTGGAGTCATGGCTAAGGGAAGAAGATTATGTGTTGATCAAGGCTAAGTGCGAGTTGATCAACACTCAAGTTCAAGTGAAGATATTCCGAAGAGTGCTTCTCCCATATTGGTGTATGGGGAGCAACATGTGAATCTTCACCAAGCAAAGCGCAATCAAGAAAGGTGGTTCGTCTTGAGAAGATGAAGATCGTCTTCATCGACCTCAAGTGGATTAATGCGCAGGGCAAAGGTATGATCTTGATAGGGTTTCTATTTTACCGGTCTCATGATGTTAGTAAGAGACCAGATTATAGGATAGTTAGCCGTACTATCAAGAGGGGCTCTCGGCCAAGTATCTTGATCGTATCGTTCGTGGAGAGCTCAAACCTTTACATCCTTGCAATCATCTTTATTGGTTCTTATTTGGCTCTTATCGTGGTGTGGTCTTGGTGCTTGTCGTGCTTGTCATGACAAGGCCAAGTTCACCGAAAACGGTTTTCATATGTGTCTCCTATTGCGTTTTTTGGTTTTGGAGGTTTATTGGTTCGTCTTTCATAGAGAGGTTTTACCTTTCTCCATTTGGTTTTATCCTCCCTTGTTGGACTATGATGTTTTTTGGTATATCCTTGTAGAGCTTTTCGTTGTGAGTCCAACGAGCCCATGATCATCGAAAACGGAGTCCGGATGCGAAAGATATGCTCGTTTTCGTTTTGCATTTTCTGCAGTTTTCAGTGGGGCGGAAGTTCCGGCCCTGTGGCCGGAAATTCCGGCCCAAGCCCCAGAAGTTCCGGCCCAAGCCCCGGAAGTTCCGGCCCATATTTACATCTGAGCTTTTTTTGCTAAGTCCTTTCGGCGTTTCTCTCTGGAGGGGGTCCGGAAATTTGCCCCGGAAGTTTCCTTGGAAATTTCCGGGGGTCCGAAAATTCCGGTTCCAGGAAAATTTGGCTAAGTCGTTTTCGCATTTTCTCTCTGGAGGGGGTCCGGATCTTTGCACCGGAGGTTTGCTCTAGAAATTTCTGGACCACCGGAAGTTCCGGTTTATGTAGCAGAAGTTCCGGTACATAACACCGGAAATTCCGACCCCTCGCTGCTCCAACGGTCAGATTTTGGAGGGGGGCTATAAATAGCCCCCTTCTTCCCCAAGAGGGCAGCTCACTCACTCACTCTCTCTCTCTCTCCTCCATTGTTGCAAACTTGTGAGCTTGATTTCTCTCAATCCCTCCAATGGTTCTTGCCCAAATTTAGGGATTCTAGAGAGGAGATCTAGATCTACGTTTCCACTAAACAATCTCTCCTCTAAGTGACAGGAACCTAGTGGATCTAGATTTTGTAGTTCTTAGTGTTTCTCCTCTTTGTTCTTCCTCTTAAATCCCTCCATAGCATTAATTGCTTTGGTTGGATTTCGGAGAGAAGGATTTGACCACTTAATGTGTTCTTGCCTTTTGCATTAGTTGCATCGGGTTGTGCTCTCCATGAAGATTCATGGGATTGAAGGTTGAGAAGCTTATTACTCTTGGGTGCATTGTGTTCCCAAGAGCTTGTGCCTCTTGGGTGCATTGTGTACCCTAGACGGTTGGTGTGCCGCGAAGCCTTCGAGTTGTTAAGCTTCGGCAAGATTTGGGAGCCCCCAATTGAGTTGTGGGTGTGTGCCCCAAGAACGGTGTAAAGGCTCCGGATTCTGCCTTGAAGGATTCCGATAGTGGAAGGTGAACCAAACCCTTGGGTGCGGTTCATCGGAGAATAGGGTGAGGTCTTTGTGGCATCTTGAGTAGGCCTCTTGTGGCGAGCTCACACCCCTCCAATGAGATGTACTCCCTTAACAAGGAGGAACTCGGGAATACATCCTCGTCTCTGCGTGCCTCGATTATTTCTATACCCAAGCTATTTACTTATGCAATTTACATTGTGATGGCCTTCGTGCTTGAAGTTTTATATCTTGCTATCACCTTGTTTCTTGCCTTTCTTATCATAAGTTGTTGGTGCACATAGGTGAACCTAGTATTTTAGGTTGTTGGCTTGTTAATTTAAACACCTAGTTTTATTCCGCAATTATCAAGCCTTAAACCGGAAAAGTTTTAATCGCCTATTCACCCCCCCCCCCCTCTAGGCGACATCTCGGCATCGTTTGTTCTTTCAACATAGTTATCATTAACAACAATAAGGACATCATCAACTCTACCCAAAGGTTTCTTTTTAGAAGAATTAGCAATATGCACATTTAAATAGCACTCTTCCAAAGGATTTAAATTGAGCATATCGTAGAAACTTTTAGGCATAACAGAAACACTAGCACCAAGATCACACAAAGCATTGCAATCAAAGTCATTTATTCTCATCTTAATAGTGGGTTCCCATCCATCTTCTAATTTTCTAGGAATAGAAGTTTCTAACTTAAGCTTTTCTTCCCTAGCCTTGATAAGAGCATCGGTAATATGTTTGGTGAAGGCAATATTTAATTTACTAGCATCCAGTGACTTAGCAAGTTTTTGTAGGAATTTTATGACTTCAGTAAGATTGCAATTATCAAAATCAATTTCATCATCTTTAAATAGGCTAGGAGGTTCCTCATTAGTAGTTTGGATAGTATAAACTTTAACAGTTTTCCTATTCATTTCAGCAATTCTAGCTTCTTCTTTATCTCTAGCCCATCTAGCTTTCAAGCGAGCCATCGTCCTTTTATTCTCATTAATTTGAATAGAAATAGCATTTAAAGATTCAGTAGGCTTGTCTTGAAGAGGAGTGGTTCAAATTTTTAAAATTTCAACATCATGAGCAAGATCTTCTACTTTAGAGACAAGTCTATCCAGTTTTTCAAGTTTCTCTTCGACAGTTTTGTTGAAAGCTTTTTGCGAAGTGATAAACTCTTTTAAAACATTTTCAAGATCAGAGGACACATTCTTATTAGGATTATAAGAATTACCATAGAAATTGCCATAAGAGTTGCTATTATTGGGAGGATAAGGCTTATAGTTGTTACTACCAAAATTATTTCGATAAGCATTATTGTTGAAGTTACTTCTATTAAGAAAATTAACACCAACTTGATCCTTCTATTGGGCAATTAATGAAGCAAGTGGGACATTATTAGGATCAATAGGGACTGATTGGTAGCAAGCATTGACATAATCATATCAACCTTATCACTCAAAGAGGAAATTTCCTCGACAGAATTTACCTTCTTACAACTTGGAGCTCTTTCGGTATGCCATTGTGAATAATTTTGTCATTATCTCATCCAAGAGTTTAGTTGCTACACCTAATGTTGTGGACATAAAGGTGCCTCCCGCGGCCGAGTCCAAGAGGTTCCTTGAAGAAAAATTCAAACCTGCATAAAAAGTTTGGATAATCATCCACATAGTTAATCCATGCATGGGACAATTTTTAACCATAAATTTCATTCTCTCCCAAGATTAAGCAACATGTTCATTATTAAATTGTCTAAAGTTCATAATGTTACTCCTCAATTGTATGATTTTAGCAGGTGGATAATATTTTCAATAAAAGCATCTTTGCATTTAATCCAAGAATCAATGCTATTTCTAGGCAAAGATAATAACCATTCTTTTGCTCTCCCTCTCAAAGAGAAAGGGAAAAGCTTCAGTTTTATGATGTCACTTTCTACCTCTTTATACTTTTGCATATCACATAACTCAACAAAGTTATTTAAATGAGAGGCGGCATCATCAGTACTAGCACCAGAAAATTGCTCTTTCATATAAATTGCTCTTTCATAACAAGATTTAGCAAGGCAGGCTTAATTCCATAAGATTCCGCTTTAGTAGCGGGTGGAGCAATTGGAGAGCATATGAAATCATTGTTATTAGTGCTAGTAAAGTCACACAACTTGGTGTTTTCAGTGGAAGACATAATGATAAGATAAAATAACAAGACAGGAATAAAGATTACACTAATTTTTTTGGGTTTTAAAATTTTGCAGTAAGAAAAATAAGCTAACGAGAAATAAAACAAGCAGGACAAAAACAAAGTAAAGTGATTGAGAGTATGAGATTCCCCTTTCTGTAGCTCCAAGATCCCCGGCAACGGCGCCAGAAAAGAGCTTGATTGCTACTGATGAAGAGTTGGGTGGTGCCCCAAGCGAAGGCGGAGATGTAGCAAGCAGCAGTTTTCCCTCGATAACGAACCGAGGTTTATCAAACCAGTAGGACCTTGAAATCAACAACAAAGTGAATGTTGAAGATCTCTGGTGCTTAATCTTCAACAGACGTAGACCTGCACACACTCAACCAAAATACTTTGCCCCCAACGGCGGAAAGGTTGTCAATCATTCCGGTCTCGCAGAAAACAAAGCGATTAATTGTATAGTGAAATAGATGAAATATGAATATGGACCAGTGGAGTAATGATGATGAAAAGTGATGAATAAAGGTTGCAATCAATGTAAAAAGATGGACCGGGGGCCATGGGTTCACTAGTGGAGTCTCTCAAGTAAATAGAACAATCATATGATAGGTAAACAAATTACAGCTGGGCAATTGACAAGATTATAACACAAACTTAATCTAGCTATGACAAAGAGAACAAGATAATATTTAAGTAGGCATCACGACAATGAACAAAGACCATTGAGTCCAACTGCATCTTTGTCTAAAAAGTCCACCGTGGGATCACTATCCAGCCTATCACCCATCGGTATTAAGTTGCAAGCAACAGACATTTGCATCAAGTAAAGTGCATGAAGTAAGCAATACTAATATCAAAAGAGACATTAAAACCGCTGTTTTACCCTTAGTAGCAACATCACACCCTCGCCCTTAGACATTTCTGTCACTCGTGCCCAGGAACAAAAGGGGGCATGAACCCACTATCTAGCATAAATACCCTCTCTTGGAGATACACACAATCACTTGGCCAAATTAACTACGCACATCGGAGAGCATGCAAGAACATAAATCAACATATAAGAATCATGCACAATCTGATCATAACTTTATAATCCATCGGATCCCAGCAAACACATCACATAGCATTACAATAATCGATCTTGATCATGTTAGGCTTACAAGATCATAAGACATGAAGCACAAGAGAGAGAGACTACAATCTAGCTACTGCCATGGACCCATGGTCCAAGTTGGGACTACTCACAAATCATCCCGAAGGAAGGCATGGCGATGAAGAGCCCTCCGGGATCGATCTCCCCTCCGGCAGATGTAATGTCCCGGGGTTTTCCCCAAATTTAGATTTGCTTGATAATTTTAATTCATGCATCATCATGACATAATCATGCTTTTGTTGCATTTGTTGATTTTGCAAAAAATCAAATTAAATAATATGGGCTTATTATTTTATGTCATTATCACATGTGACACTTTTAATTAATTTGAGAACCAAACAAATTAAGTTGTAATGCCCCGGGATCGGTACTATGCAGACTTGAGCGATTTCCGCCAAATCCGCATAATAACGATCCTAGGACGCCCACCAGGCATAATGTGTACGTCGCAACACACACATTATGCAGGTGGAATTGTGATGATCATTACAATAGTTCACGATGGAACCCACAAAAGAACATATATTTACAACAACGACTCACCGAGTCAAGAGTACAAAGGATACATTACAAAGATTCAATAACAACGGAAGCGAAATAGTGTCCGGCTACGGACAAGGTACAAATTGGACTAAGAGTCCTGAAGATAAACGAAGGCACCATGACCCTGCCCAGGCCAAGCCGGTGGGATTCCCAAGCTAACGTCGTCAGACTTCAAACCTGTCAGCTGCATTGGAATAGCAGCCCCGAAGGGATCAGTACTAGTAGAAGTACTGGCAAGTAATACTCACAAGATATCAAAGCTGGAATTCCGGGGAAAGAGGGTTAGCGATTGAGGCGGCGGCAAGCAGCACTAACAACTTATAGAGACACGCTACAACTTGCATCTAAATAGAATAAGGGAAGAGAGTGCTTGCGCTACTGGGCTAAACTACTCACCAAGCAATACCCGTCCTGAGACAACTCCATCGTATCATATTTCCACGAGGAAGAAGTCCGGACACTCACAAGTTGATCAAGTTTTAGCAGGTTATTATTTGAATATGGCTATTTACTAGTCAATTTAGCTATTTATGATATACGGTGATGTCTATGATCTTTTTAGCCAGCACATTACCCAAGTCGTCCATAACCGCGGGCTCGGCTTTTCGAAAAGATTTAACCATGCAGGGGTGCCCAAATGTAACCATACACGTTCGATCAACCACACGCCACAAAGGCAAAAGGTATCTCAACACGACCTTCCCCTTCACTACTACATTGGATAGAGAGCCACCTATCTGAGACTGATCCACGTGGGAAGCCCGGCCGAAACTCCTTTGTGGGCCCAAACGTTGCGCGAACGGCTTCGGGAGGATAACACTCATACGATTGCTCCTCCTTCCACATGCGGTTAACGCCCATCCCGCAAACCTATATGCGCCCCCCATAGTTGTAACCTCTCATCTTCAACATGCATCGTGCGTATGCTCCAAATGGTGAACACCCGAACTACTTTGTGGCTCCCTAACCAATATAGTAGATCCGGTACTGAGTTGCGGGGGGTTCCATAAGTCTTCCCACGTGTGGGTAGGGCGCTCATTCTTGGATAAGCGGGAAAGAACGGTTTTTCCTGGGCGACACTAGCAGAACAAATCACCATAGCTAGCCTTCTGCCGGTGCCTTATCTTTATTATATAAGTTCTCCCACATAACAGGTCTTCATTAATTAAACTATGCCAACTAAGCATCAACAGTGTATAAGAACTCCACAAGCAACTCCTAAGCATGCACTACGACTCGCAAGGCTAACAAAACAACAGGTTAAAGGATGTGGGGGTGTGGCTATATCATGGCTGCCAGGTAAACATGTGAATAGGATCGAAACACAAGCATCGATACATAGAGCTAGCAAGGAACAAAAAATAGGAGGAGTAAGAGGCAGAAAACAAGCAAAGATAGCAAGTGAGTAGTCCTTGCCTGCAATCCGGTAGAGGTAGCAGAACCTGTCGTTGCTCACATCAACTCAACGTCCTATTCCCGCGAAGAAGAAATGAACACTGGAATAAAAGATGCACCTTACTAATATGGCAAAAGATCCAGCATGTAGATGCAATGCATGCATAACATGGCGTTTATGAGAGGATGCAATTTTAGCAAATTTAAATGGAACCGAGGTTCCGACATTTAAATATATGGTTCAAGTTATTTTTCTAACCATCAAAATTAAATGTTGTTAGCATGTTAAAGCAATACATGGTGATCTATGCAAAATTAAATGGAATAGGGCACTATTATAATTAATTACCCACACATTCCATATTCATTTATTTAGGTGTTTATGCAAAACCCCACTAAACTTCAAGTTACATGATGCAAACATGGACATGGATGGCATATTTGAATTCTACACATTTTTCTGATTCAAAAACATATTTTACACTTTGCAAATGGAGCTACCAATTAAAAGTTATGGAATTGGACATAATTTGCAAAAAGAAAAAAAGAAAAAAAACGGGTTAATTCGGCAGGATGGGGGCTCGAACTTGGGATCTGCGGGGAGGGAACAGGGGACGTAGCCACTAGGCTGCGTCTCGGATGGTGTTAGAAATGTGGTGCGCCTGCATAAGAGTTGACGATCGAGGCGTTAACTGAATTTTAAAACAGCAGTCGCACATTTTCAGGTTCAGAGAAAACGACGGCGATGGAGCTGCAGCAGGGCGGCTGATTCCTAGTGAACTCGAGGTGTAGGGGCGTCTGGAGCATGCGGGGGTTGGTGCGCATGCTGGGCTGGCTGTGCGGGTGCCTCACAGAGGGAGCGAGCAGCTCGTACAAGATGCAAGCGAAGAGTCCAATGGTTCGAGCTTGAGCTAGATACGGAGCGGCCATGGCCGGGCGATGACAGAAGGTGTCGCGTGACGGCGAGGGACCGAGAGCATGAGGAGGGAGGTAAGGATGCGCAGCTCACCGAGGGGAGATCGATGGCGGCTCGATATGCCGGAGGAGGACGGAGGGGAAGAAGACGACGTCGGCGTGCGTAGCGACTCCGGTTGTAGATGATGTAGTGGACGGCGACCTTGGCGACGCTCCGGGGAGAATCCGGCTCCGATGCTCTGCGTAGAGGACGGCGACGGTGACGCGGCTCCATTCCCGCGCTCATCTCGTTTCGAGGGTGGCCATGGCGTTCGCGGCCTTGATCTCCGGTGGATTTTCTTCGGTGAATGGAGAAGAACAGAGAGAGAGGAGTGGGGGAGAGAGCGAGACGGTGGCGGCGGCGCGAGAGGGGAAAGGAAGAGAGGAGGCGCTAGGGTTTGGAGAGGGGAGCGGCCGGGGGCTCGCTTTATAGGCAGGGAAAGGTGGTGGCGTGGCATGGGAGGTGGGCGACGGCGCACTCGCGAGTGACGGCAACGAGCGAGGGTCACACGCGAGCAACGCGTGCTCGTACGGAACAGACGACGGCAGCGAACCGGTATGGGCCTTGGGCCGTTTTCGGAAGGAAGTTGGACCAGGGGTAAGGAAAGGGAGAAGGAAGAGAAGAGGGATGCGGCCCAGATTCTACTTTTTTTTCTTCTTTAGCCATTTTCTTTTTTTTCCAGAGAAAATTAGAGAGAGAGAGAGGGAAAAAGAAATAAAATAGAGGCCAGATTTTATTTCTCCACAAAATATGTTTGGAACACAACATTTTTCAAACAACTTTTAATTGGTTTTTCCAAAAACAAATTTGGTTTAATTTGTTTGGTTCTCAAATTAATTAAAAGTGTCACATGTGATAATGACATAAAATAATAAGCCCATATTATTTAATTTGGTTTTTTGCAAAATCAACAAATGCAACAAAAGCATGATTATGTCATGATGATGCATGAATTAAAATTATCAAGCAAATCTAAATTTGGGGAAAACCCCGGGACATTACAACCGACACCACTAACAAGGGATCGTGCCCCCGCGATCCACGCTACCGCCGGGGAGGAGAAGAGTGGTGTTATACTATCGAATCTTCTTGCATCATGTTGATCTTGTCGACACCACTAACAAGAGATTCTTGCTCACGCCGATGGTGATGTTCATCTGCCGAGATTGTGTTGTAGATCGAACCTATTAGGTAAGAGGGAAGAGATCGTCCTCCCACGAAGATGCTATGACTCGGAACATAGGTAAGAGACAAGACGGAAAGCGCGTAGGCAAGAGGGGGAATAGAATAGAGGTTGTCGGAGAACTGTCCCAGGAACTGGGTGCTTCTCACTAGGTAAGGAATCGAGTAAGGGGCTGAACACGGAATCAAACAACCCTCAACGTGCCTCGGCGACGACGCTCGTCGAGATCGCTGTGGGACGGCACTGCAGAGATGAACACACGATGTTACCCAGATTCAGTTCCCCCTTAGAGAGGTAAAACCCTTACGTCCTGACTTGGTTGTATTGCACTGCTTGTGGAGGTTACAGTACAAGGAGAGCTTCGGGAGCTCGAGGTGGCTAACAATGGCTATCGCTAGAACAGCTCTCTAACCCCTCAACCTTCCAACCAAAGATCAACCACCCCTTTGCCTGAATGTGCTCCCCCTCCTTTTATAGGTGTCTTGGACTTCTTCCCCCACATATCTTGGCGGGAAGGGTTACCACATGGCGATGAAGGAGGAGGTCGGGTGCACAATAAAGGGGAGTCCATGGACGCGGTCCATGGCAGAGAGTGGCGTCACCAAAGCTGGAAAAGCCACCGTCCAGCCAGGACGGTGGGCTGGCGCTGCTGAGGCTCGGGAGGCGCCCCACGGTGACGTCGCCCTTGGAGTGTAGCAGCAGATGGTCTCCTTATCACCGAAATGGCAATTCTTGTAGCTCCTTTGCTTGGTGCAGCATTGTTGACTGCTTTATACACGAGAGTGGCAACTGCGGCGCTGTCATCACCGCGCGTAGGCGCGCCCTTGATTCTGCGGAGGGCGCAGAGCCCATGTGCGCTCTGTCGCGGAGACAGAGCTTGCTTTGTGGGGAAGGAACCCCGCGAGGCTGGAGGCCTCGCCGAGCCTTTTGGCTTGATCCTTGGCAGAATCGACGGCAGCATCCGAGATGCCCTCTCGAGGAGAGGTCCCTCGCGAGGGGAAAACCCTCGCGAGGCTCGCCAGGCTTGGAGAGCCTGGACCTTAGCGAAATCTTCTGAAGAGTGTCGTGGGCCCTGGCAGGCCAGCCCGTGGTACCCTGGTTTCCACTGTGCCGATAGTAGCCCCCGGGCCCACGATGGGCACGCCGAAGTCCGCGGATGCAGGCAAAGCGTCGGGGGCCCAACGATGCCTGCCTGGGCCGTGACACGTGGGGCGCAGCGGTTGCGCCCGAGGCCACGATCTCCTCGGCTCCAACGGGCGACCCGGTGGGGCCCGCCACGCCCTTGGTAACTGGTCGATAAAGCCTGCGCGCGATGATGGCGCCCATCACTTCGCCCTTTACTCCGCCGCACACTTCCCCCAAACGCCTCCTTCTTCCCAGAGCGCATCACCTCCAAGATTTTCTTCTCTTCTGCGACCATGGCGCCCAAGAGAGCAGCCGCACCCAAAAAAGACAAGGCTCCGATGCAGGCTGGCAAGCCCGCGGTGGCGTCGCGGAGTGCTGAACCCAAGGAGGCGCTGCTGAGGTCCCGCATGAACTCAGCGGGGGTCGACAAGGTGCGCCACCTGGCGGCCACGAAGACCAGCGAGCATGGCGCCACAAGCATGAAGCCGGCCGGCGGCAGCAAACTTCGTGAGGGGTACTACCCCATCTTCCTTCACACTCTCTTCGCCGGTCTCGTTCCTCCTTTCTCCGACTTCCTCATGGGGGTTTTGGAGACATACCAGATCCAACTCCTCCATCTTCATCCCAATTCCATCCTCATCCTCTCCATCTTCGCCTACCTCTGTGAGGCCTACGTCGGTATCCGTCCTTCGGTGGAGCTCTTCCGCAGCTTCTACGCGCTCCGGTCCTCCGCGCAGAATGAGCGGACCGGATGCGTCTCCTTCCGCATCGCCGATGCCAGGAGCAAGAGCTACATCCCCATCGCGTGGAGCGGTGAGAATGCCATCACCAAGGTGACGAAGAAGGTGGAGGATTTCCGCCAGCGGTGGTTCTTCGTCGACACCAAGGTGAAGAACCCTCTCCTGGATATACCCGTGGCGCCCCCGAAGAAGTGGGCGTGCTGGGCGAGCGAGGGCTTCGAGGGCCCGAAGCTTGACGCGGTGTACGAGTGCCTGCGGGGGCTCCGCGACGCCGGACTCGCCGACCAGATGGTGGCGAAGGACTTCACGAGGCGCCGCATCACCCCCCTCCAGTGGCATTCAGAGCCGATGTGGACGTACACAGGCCCGGAGGATGGGATGCGCCTATGCACGGACAGCTTCACTCCGGAGGTATTGGACAAGGTCATGGGGACCCTCTTTGCTACGGCGGCCATCCCAGCCCTAGCCGTCGACGAGGCCCGACCGCTCTTCACCTTTGGGGAGGAGAAGGTGGTCGAGCACTGGAGGAGCCTACCCATATTCGATGAGTGGGGCATCGTGCCCGAGGGACACCGCGGGCCCCGCAGCAACCCGTGGGCGGTGGAGCTGGAGCTGGTGGACGAGTCGTCGGAACCGGACGAGGCGGAGGACTCTGGCGAGGGCGAGGCCTCGGGAAGCGCTGACCCCTCGGGAGGCCTCGCTGGCTCCTCAAGGAGCGTACCGCCTGAAGGGGACCTCCAGGTGATTTCCTCCAGCAGCGACGAGGATCCCTCTCGCGGAGCTTCCTCCCGACGCACCGCGGAGGAGGAGGAGAGCAGCGGCAAGGGAGGGCGCCGCGAGCCCCGCTCCAAGTCCGCACACGACAGGGACGCCGTGGCCGCGAGGGGCGCTCCTCGCGAGGAGGCAGGAGTGCCTCGAGAAGGAGCCAGAGCAAGCAGCCCCCAGCCGCCGAAGGCGAAGAAGAGGGTGTGGAAGATGGCTGACAAGTAAGCCCTGGTCCTTCCTCTTTCCTTTAGGATTTTGCTTTCGAATACCCTCCTGAAGGATCTTCTGTTTGTCTTTCTTTTTAGCAACCTTGCGGCGCCGAAGAGGCGACGGCTCTGCAAGCTTGGAGAGACCGTCGGCGCCACCGTGGCGACGCCTGCGGTTGACGAGCCGCAGCGTGTGGTTACTCCTCCCGCGGATGAACACGGCGCAGAGGGGGAGGTTGAAGAGGTGGCGTCGTCGCCAGCACGGGCCGCCACTCCTCCCATACAGCACGAGGCAGCGGAGGACGAGGCAGCGACCGAGGCCGCGCGAGCCTCGGAGAGGCCAGACGAGGCGTAGGCCCAAGAGGCCACCGTGGAGTCACCTCCGGAGGGAGAGGCCTCCACAAGAGGGCCTGACGAGCCCGAGGACGCGGCAGACGCGGCTACCACAGCAGGCTGAATCTGCCCCCGGAGGGCAGGAGGAGGAAACGCCTCCGGAGCCCACGGACGCCGGAGCCGGGGACGAGAGGACGCCCATTCCCCAGAGGGCTCCTAACACGGGCGGCGAAGGAGGCTGCCACACGAGCCCCCAGGTCGCATCAGGAGCAGCTGCCTCGGTTGCCTCGCCAAGCGTCGAGGCCTCTGCACCCCGCGACGATGCGGGGACCTTGGCGCTGCGGGAGCCGCGCCGTCACACAGCTCGCCGCAGCTCCGTCTTCAGTCAAGCGCGGCAGATGCTCGACAAGCTGGAGACGCAGTACGTCGAAGAAGAACTCGCCATGGCGCAGGAGCGGGCGGAGTTTGATGAAGCCTGGGCCCTCCTCCGCGAGAGGGTGGAGAGCTGCCGCCGGCAGGATGCGGCGGCCCGGGCGGCGCGCGAAGAGGCGATGCGCTTCGCCAAGGAGACCCGTGACAGCGTGAAGCGGGAGGCGGCGGAGACCATGGAGCAACTGGACGCCGCGCGGGAGGCGCTCGAGGCAGAAACCGCCTCCAAGCATCAGGAGATCTGGGCCGCAGAGCAAAAATTCATCATGGACTCCAAAGTCGTAGAGGACAGCTTGAAGGAGCTCCGCGAGAGGCTGGACGCTCACGGGGAGCAGCTGACACAGCGCGAAGCAGAGCTGACGTGACACGAGGGAGAGCTCTCCCCCCGCGAGGAGGAACTGCGCCGACACGAGGAGCAGGTCCAGCAGCTCGAGAGGGATCAGGCCACCTCCGAGGAGGCGCTGCGGGCTCGCGAAAATCAGGTGGCCCAGGACGAGGCCACCTATGCGGAGCGCCTCGAGAAGGCCAACGCCAGCCTCGCGGCGAAGCAGAAGAAAATGCAGGAGGAGGCCGACGACAGGGTCAAGCTCATCCGCCAAGATCTCGCCAAGAGTTTTGACGAGAAGGCCAAGAAGCAGGAGGAGCGCTTCACGACGAAGCGCAATGAGCTCCAGAACCGCATCAAGGGGCTCGAGAAGGGGGAGAAGCAGATGGCCTCCCACCTTCAGAGCGCCAGGGACGCTCAGGCTCGCGCGGAAGAGAAGGCCGCCGCCCTGAAGCAGGAGGAGCACTTCACGACGAAGCGCAATGAGCTCCAGAACCGCATCAAGGGGCTCGAGAAGGGGGAGAAGCAGATGGCCTCCCACCTTCAGAGCGCCAGGGACGCTCAGGCTCGCGCGGAAGAGAAGGCCGCCGCCCTGGAGAAGGACCTGAGCGAGCTCCACCAGCAGGTGGGGCCGGTTGCAGACGCCGCGGAGGAGGCACAACGCAATGCGCAGATCGCCCGAACCATGTCGCGCCAGCGCATGCTCCAAGACCTGGTGTCCCGTGCGCGTGCTGTTGGGGTCCGCCTGGGGACCGAGGTCCCCTCCTTCACCGCAGAGGGGAACGACGACGAGGCCGGGTACGCGTTCTTTTTCGAGCGATTCCTCACGAAGCTTGAAGAGACCACGAAGAGCCTCGACGAACGCATCATGGAGGAGAGTCGCGATCTCCTCGTCCTCGCCACTTGCCGCATCTTCTCCAACCTCGCGAGGCTTCAGCCTTCCCTTGACCTCGAGGCCGTGACGGCACCCGTCGACCTCAGCTGCCGCATCGCGGTGAGCGACAGGATGCGGAAGGCCGCAGAGGCGTATGCCAAGAAGTTCGACCAGGTCGAGGTAGAGGAGGACGAGGACGATGGCGAGGAGGACGCCGTGGAGGAGGAGGAAAGTGCTGCTGCGGACGACGGGGGCACCTCAGGAGGCCTGAGCTCTTTCCTGCGGCTGGATGTGCATGGGGCACACATTATCTTAGTATTTTGCTTGTAAAGCCTTGTAAAGACTTGTTTAAATTTTACTTGAATGCGCTTGTGAATGTCCCTCGGGAGGCTTTTATCTTTCCCTTCATGTCTTTTTCGCTCTACGTCTTAGGACCCTCTCTTAGCGCTACACCACCGCCGCTTCGGTATGTGAGAGTCAGGGCTCCATAAGGCCGGGGGGTGCGCGAGGCCTCGAGAAGTAAGAGCTCCCGAGGCGCGATGCTCGGGGCTCCCCTTTAACGCGCAAGCAGCCCATGAGGCATAGGAGAGAGAAAAGAGGCTCGAGGGACAAAAACCAGCGAAAGGAAATTTAACCAAGTGGGACTTAGCTTCGCGAGGCGTTTTTGCCTTGGAGAGGGTGTTGGTTCTCTGATGAGGCGTTTTTGCCTTGGAGAGGGTGTTGGTTCCCTGATGAGGCGTTTTCCCTCCCAAGGTAGCCTGAGGCTTGTTTTGAACCTGCTTTCCTGCGTTTGGACAGATAGGCATACCCACAAGCAATACATAGCTAGATAACTCATGCGCGCTCGTAGGTTCCTTCATGTGTGTCTCGCGAGGAGGACAGGCACCAAGGTCCTTGGTGAGTTGACGTGCACGGGAGCCGGCCCATGAGTTCAGAGCTCCTTGGGAGTTGACGTACATGAGAGCTGACCCGTGAGTTCAGAGCTCGGATCCCTTGGGCTTGAGGCGCTGCTGGGATGCTCCCGAGGCACAGACACCATGCTCAGCCCCCGCTCGCGAGATGCACAGGAGGGATCATATGAACAAGGATGAAATGCAATAATATAACTGCTTACCGAAGCAACAACATATGCTGGCGCGAAGCGCAAATGTTCAAAGTGACCTGAAACAAGGGTTCATTACACTGGCGTGGCCAGAAGTACAAAATCCGCCATGTCTGGGCATGGGGTTCCACATGGAGTGGCTGAGACTCTCGCGGCCCGAGGCGACGCATGTAGAGAGAGCTCAGAGGGGGCCCCTATGTGGGGGTGGCTTCGTAGTGCCTGTGGTCCGCCATGTCTGGGCATGGGGATCCACCTCGCCAAGGCATGGTGCTTGAAGAAGTCACCTTGCCGAGGCGTGGTGGCTTGATAGTCTTCTCGAACGGCCCGCGACAACGTATAGTAGAGAGGGGAGCTCGAATATTTTCCTCGTGGAGGATGATGGCGCGAAGCTCTCCCTTGACGCAAAAAGTTGCTCGTTGTCGTGGTGGGTTGCACGGCATATCCATCAGAGATGGAAAAGATTGTGGGGCAGGCGACGATGGATGCTCGCACGGGATTGGGCAACAAGCACGCAAACACACGCTAGTTACCCAGGTTCGGGGCCCTCTTGTGGAGGTAACACCCCTACGTCCTGCTCTTCTTGTTCTTATTGCTTGATCACAGAGTCGGGCTACAAAGGAGCTCCTTGAGCTATTTCGGGTGGCAGCCGGCTGGAGATCCTAGCCGGCTAGTGGTTGAAGATGATGCTACGGGTGTTCGTGTGTCTCTAGCTTCCGTGCTGCATGGCATACCTCGCGCAGGAGGTTCTAGCCCGCTTTATATAGGCAGCGGGCTAGGGTTTTGGGTTACAGGGAAGTTACATGTTTGCCCCTATGACATCACTACGGTTTCGAGCCGGCTGGAGCTTGTTGTCATGATTCGGTACAGGAGATGCCCGACAGCGAGTACTGTTCACCAGGAGTGGTTACGCGATCCGGGCCCACCCGTACGGAGTTGTCGGTTGTTCGCGTCCGGCTCCAGCCCAGCCGGATGTCGATCCAGGCGGCCTTCTTCAGGCGGCTGGCTTCAAGCGGCACTTGGAGCTTTGAAGAAATGGACCTCTTTGGGATATCCGGGGTTCATATCCCCGACACTAGTCCCCGAGATCGTGGAGTCTTGCTAGCTTGCTGGAAGACTTCTCGATCTTCTCCCCTTTGTCTTGAATCGTTGTGGTTGAAATGTAGAGGTTGGAGTCGGCGCCGGGTGGAATCGAAGCTTGCTTGTGGGGAATGCTCAACGGGCGCTCCTGTCCTTGGTTGTGTGTCGTTGAAGTTATTGTTGAATAGTCCGGCTCGAAGACTCGGGTCGTGGCCTACGTCAGCCACGACCTGCCGCCTTGGGGAGCCGTTGGTGTTCTGCCCGAGGCCTGGCGCACGTCGCCTCGGCTTCATCGGGCCGGATTTTCTGTGGCAACTGCTTGCTTGCGGGATCGTCTGCGGAAAGTGCGGCACGGTTGCCCGCCACGCGGCGTGACGAGCGGGGCGGTTCCGCTCGGCTTCGGCTTTAAAGTGGAAAGAGGGGGAACGGCCGGGGGTTACCGTTCCCCATTCATGCTTCGTCTTCCTCCTCGGTTCTTACGCACTCTAGCTCTCGCCCATCTTCTCTCTCTTGCGTGCCATTCCCACACTCGCCTCGTTCAACACGGGGAACCGATCCTCTATGGCGAGCTCAGGCGCGTGGATGGGCTCCACCGTGGACGATGATTACATCTGGGAGCTCCGTCGGAGGATGTTCTTGGGGACGATGAGCGAGGTGGAAGCTCGCGCTCCCCCTGAAGAGGAAGTTTCTCCGTCGCCCAAAAAGGACGAGGTCGTCGTATTTTCCGCGCATTTGGAGCGGGGATTGGGGCTCCCGGTGAGTTCCTTCTTCGCGGAGTTCCTGCGCTTCTATGGGCTGCAGCCCCATCATCTGGGGGAAAATTGCATCACCCAGCTGTCCTGCTTCGTCGTGCTGTGCGAGGCGTACTTGGGCATCTGGCCCAGTATGGAGATTTTTGGCATGTTCTTCTTCCTGCGGTCTCAGACGACCGCCGGGCAGCAGCGCGACTGCGGTGGCGTCTCCATCAGCGCGGAGAATACGCCGCTGCCCAAGATCAACCTGCCTGATTCCATCAAGAAGTGGCAAGGTACCTACTTCTACGTCCGGAATCTTACGGACGCCGACCGGATCGGCCTTCCGGCCTTCTCCAATTCGCTGCCGGCGTCCAAGTCTTGGCTTCCGGAAGCCGCCTGTGGACGGGGCCCTCGAGAAGGTCTTGTTTAGCCGGCTGAAGATGTTGGTGGCGGGCGGCCTAACGTCCAGGGACCTGACCCTGACGTGGCTGTCGAGGCTGATATATCCGCTACAAGCTCGCCCGCACAAGATGTGCTTCTACTCCGGCATCCGGGATCCCAGCCGGACCTGCTTGGAGTTGCCAGGCCAGAAGGTCCTCCGCAAGTTGGCTGCCCGCCTCATCACCGACAGGGTCGAGGTGGAATGGGATTTTGGGGTCGAGCCGTTCACCCGCGAGGAACGTGCCCCCGAGGTTAGTCTTTGCAATTTCGTCCGTCTTCGATTTTTTCGTCCGGCTGCCGCCTGACTCAGCCGGCCTGTCGCGCAGCTTTGCGAGCTTCAGAAGGTTGAGGACTTCGAAGTCGTCTTTGAGCCCGACGTCAGTGGTCCCTTCACCAGGGCACTGACGAGGTTATTGGAGGAGGAGGAGTCCGCCGACGTAGAGGCGGAAGGAGACGCGGATGCCGCCGCTGAAGATGAATCGGGCGGTGACGCCCATGTCGCCGCCGAAGATGAATCAGGCGGTGGCGCCCGTGCCGGCCCGGATGGGTGCGGCGACACCACCGAGTCGTCTGGTGGGGGCGCCGATATTGATGAGGAGGGCGGAGGCGATGACGACGCCGCCCACACCGCAACAAGCCCTGTCCCCTCCGCCAGTTCCGACTCCGATCTGGTAGCCGACCGGGGCGAGGACCTCGAGCGCGACGTCCCTCCTCCCGTCTTGCCGCCTCGCGGTAAGTCTCCCGAGCCCGGCGTCGCCGGGCAAACTGATGATGTAGTGCGCGTGGTAGTAAATCTTTCCAGCGGTTCCGAGCCGGACTCTGAAGGTTCTTCTTCCGTGCCAGCCTCCAAGCCGGCGACGTCCTCCCGCCGGACCAAGGAGTTGGAGGCGGCGGCGCGGAAGAAGGTGGTCCTTCCCCGGCGGATCCAGAGTGAGAGGCGGTCGAAGTCGGCCGCCGATGTTGATGCGAATGCCGCGCCACCCAAGCGGAAGGGCGCGTTCGAGAAGCGGGGCGTGCTGCACGCCAAGAAGTTGGCTCTTTCGTCGTCCCGGCCTACCACGGCCGGCTTGATGCCCGCCGAGAAAACAACGGCGGAGGCACGGGCGGATGAGATCGTGGCCGAGGTTAGGGCCGAGGTCGACGCCAGGATGGCGGAGAAGGCGGATGCCCCCATTGGTGGGGTCGACAATGAGGTGACTGGTCACGTTCCAGGTGGTGATTTTATTTATGACTTGAACCAGGGTGATTTGGAGAGGGAGTTTTATGCTCAGACGACGCAGGCGGTTTTGGCTTTGGAGACGTCTGACACTGGTATGACTGTGGAGCAGCTGCTGGCCTCGAAGGAGGACGAGGAGAGGGCGAAGGCGGCGGACGTGGAGAGGGCAGAACCTGCCGCCAGCGGGACCCGCGCCCAGGTGGTTAATTTTTCTCTTCCTGTTGATCTTGGTTATGACTCGGGTATCGAGGATATGGAGAAAGCTGTTTACGCGGAGCTGGCGCCGGCGGATTCGATCCGGGCGGCGATGGACGCCAAGGCGGCCACAAAGCAACCAGCGGCTGCCAAGGCGGCTGAGGAGAGGGCGGGAGCGGGCGCAGATGCCCGCAAGATCGCGGAGGCCGGTGCTGGGGCTGAAGTAGTGCCGGCCGGCGCGGAGCGGCCGGTTGAAGACTCCACTGTTCCGGCGAAGGGCGGCGAGGCGCCCTCCGGAGGCGTGAAGCGCCCGTCCGACGATGTGTCGTCTCCCCCACCGAAGCGCTTGAAGAGGAGGACACCCAGGGTCCTGGGCTCATGTGACGGGTAAGTCTTCGTCTTGTGGTAGAAATCTTGCTACTTGTACTTGGTGGTGACGCTTTTCTCGTTTCGTAGGGCGCCGCTTCCAATAGTGGAGACGACACCTGTCGCGGTGGTGGAATCGGCCTCGGTGCTTGTCACCGAGACCCCTGTGGCGCAGGCGGCTGATCCGCCTTCGGAGGCGGCGACGGTGACGGCGAATGTGGAAGTGGTCGACCCGGTGTCGGCAAGCGCCGTTCCTCCCGCGGTCGACTCCAACCCTCCAGTTTTGGCTGGTGCTGCTGAGGCGTCGGTGGACTCCTTCCAAATAGTTCCCCGGCCCGGCGCCGGGGCCGGGTATCTCGCCTTCCCTACTCCTTCCTCATCGGTGGCCGAGACGGCCAAGGACAAGGCCATTGCGGGGGCGACGACTTCGCTCCCTGGTCCTCGCCAGTCGATCTTGGTGTCTTCTCCGCCATATTCTGGGCCGGTGCCGGTTCGGCCCGACGCGTCGGGGAGGATTCCCCTTGCCGCGCTGGCGGAGCAGACGGCCAGGGAGAACTTGGCCAACATAACGTTGCTCTGCTCCTCCGTCGAGCAAGGCTTCGCCGAGGCGGCTAAGGAGGCGGCATTGCTCAAGCGAGAGCTTGAGGCGGCTAAAGGTCTAGCTTTCTTTCTTGCTCGCACTCCGTCTTGTCGTTCTGCATTTTCTCTTGCATGTCTTGGTTTGACGATGATCCGATCTCCACAGGCGATGCCACTTCCCTCGCCGGCTTGGAGAAGCAGCTGAAGGAGAAGGACGCCGCCCTGTCCTTGGCCAAGGCCGATCTCCAGGCGGCGGAAAAGGCGTTGGAGGAGCGCCGCCTCGAGGTCGTCCGGCTGGACGAGTAGGCGGCGAAACTGCGGGAAGCTGAGCGTCGGAAACAGAGCGAGATTGAGTCCCTCCGCGAGAATGCGACCGAGCTGAGGATTCTGCTGAAGGATTCCGTCAAGAACAACGACCAGATCGTCCAGGCGGCCAAGGCACGTGAGCTCGAGCATGAGCGGCTGGTGGGCGGCCTGGTCAAGGAGGTCGAGCGCGTGAACGAACTGATCCTCGGTAAGTGAGGTCTCCTTTCTCCTTGATTTCTTGCTTGGGGTCTTCTACTCGGCCTCACTGGTTTGAAATGCAGGCCTCTATCCCGAGGTAGACGCGCAAATCCAAAGATATGTTGCCCGGGCTCATTCCCGACCGGAGTCCTCCGATGCTGTTGCTGGGTCTACTCCGACAGCCGTCTCTCGTCTTCTTCAATTCGGCCAGGAGTTCGATCGGCTGAAAGAAGCAGCTGGCGGCATGCTCGAGAATCTGTGGCCGGATGCTCCCTTGCCCGCTGCCCTCCATGATTTGTCCGCCCGGCTTGAAGGGGCGCCAGTTGGCATCAACGAGCAGGTGGAGATGGCGGCGCGCGGAGGCACCGACATGGCACTGGCCGTGGTGAAGTCATGGTATCCTGGCGTGCAGATGAGCAGGCTGTTGGATGGCTTCCGCACTGGGACATCCCTCGCGAGCTTGTGTCCGGAAATCGCCATAGCCTCCGGGCGAGTTGCCGAGGCGGTGGACTTGACGAAGCTTGTTCCTGCTGAACCGTCTTCGGCGCCACAGCCAGCTGAAGATACTGGAGCCGGCGACGCCGCTGGTGCCACTGATGCCGCTACTGCCTGATTTACTTGTCTCCCTGGAATGCCGGGTGTAACTGTCGTTCTGTACTATCAACTGTCCTGCCACATTATTCACCTTGTTATGTCGCGCACTTTTGAAGATTGCCTTGTAAAAATTCGATATTCTGCTTCCTGCCGTAGACTGTTATTATGAGTGCCGCTATCCCTGTGATTGCTGGGTCTTTGCGCCGGAATTCGTGCTCGTTTTGGTGATGATAATTACCATGCCTAGCCCCCGAATTTTGGGCCGGCTTGAGCATCTAGCCGGGTCGAAATTTCACGTCTTTTGTTTGTCTTTCGTTTTTCTTCTGTCGTCGTTATGTCGCGCAGCCCCCGAGTCCGCGACTCGTGGTGTTGTAGTTGTAATGCGTCCGGGTCTGGGCAACCGACTTGGCGGGTGCGCAGCCCCCGGGTGTCTTATGCCGGCTGATGGCTTGGCAGCCCCCGAGTCCGTGACTAGGGGTGATATAAATACGCGTCCGGGTCTGGGCAGCCGACTTGGCGGGTGCGCAGCCCCCGGGAATTTTATGCCGGCTGACGGCTTGGCAGCCCCCGAGTCCGTGACTTGGGGTGATATATATATGCGTCCGGGTCTGGGCAGCCGACTTGGCGGGTGCGCAGCCCCCGGAAATTTTATGCCGGCTGACGGCTTGGCAGCCCCCGAGTCCGTGACTTGGGGTGATATAGATATGCGTCCGGGTCTGGGCAGCCGACTTGGCGGGTACGCAGCCCCCGGGAATTTTATGCCGGCTGACGGCTTGGCAGCCCCCGAGTCCGTGACTTGGGGTGATATAGATATGCGTCCGGGTCTGGGCAGCCGACTTGGCGGGTGCGCAGCCCCCGGGAATTTTATGCCGGCTGACGGCTTGGCAGCCCCCGAGTCTGTGACTTGGGGTGATATAGATATGCGTCCGGGTCTGGGCAGCCGACTTGGCGGGTGCGCAGCCCCCGGGAATTTTATGCCGGCTGACGGCTTGGCAGCCCCCGAGTCCGTGACTTGGGGTGATATAGATATGCGTCCGGGTCTGGGCAGCCGACTTGGCGGGTGCGCAGCCCCCGGGAATTTTCTGCCGGCTGACGGCTTGGCAGCCCCCGAGTCCGTGACTTGGGGTGATATAGATATGCGTCCGGGTCTGGGCAGCCGACTTGGCGGGTGCGCAGCCCCCGGGAATTTTATGCCGGCTGACGGCTTGGCAGCCCCCGAGTCCGTGACTTGGGGTGATATAGATATGCGTCCGGGTCTGGGCAGCCGACTTGGCGGGTGCGCAGCCCCCGGGAATTTTATGCCGGCTGACGGCTTGGCAGCCCCCGAGTCCGTGACTTGGGGTGATATAGATATGCGTCCGGGTCTGGGCAGCCGACTTGGCGGGTGCGCTGCCCCCGGGAATTTTATGCCGGCTTGGGCTTGTCTCCTTGGCTTCTGTGCGTGGACCCGGTTGCGGTTACTGAGGAGTTCCGTCATTTGCGTCTCACTGCCACGTGTAGACCGTGGGATCGTGGGTGACGGTTGGGTCTCCCACGTTGTCCCCTGCTTCTGCTATAAAACTCGGCCGCTTTCTTCCCTCTTCCTCACTTGCGCTTGCTTGCTCTCCCTTCACCTTCTTCCTCTTGTTTCCTTGCAGCTCCGTCATGGTGAAGTCCGAGCCTCTGGACATTGCTGCCGAGGGGACCGCCGCTGCGCCTCCGGCGAAACGTCCTCGCGGCCGTCCTCCTAAGAGGGGCGGTCGGGGACGGGGAAAAGCGATCGCCACCGTTGCCGCCAGTAGCAGCGCTGGCCGCGGCAAGGGCGACGGCCGCTCTGGTTCGAAGAAGGCGGGTACCGCCGGTGGCGTCGTTGGTGGTAGCGTTGGTCGCGGCAAGAGTCTCCTTGTTCTTCACGACTCGTCGAGCGAGGAGGAGGCCACCCCTGTTCTTCCTCCTCCGGGTTTTGACCCGATTCCCAAGTATGCTCCCTCTGCTGTCGCTGACAGCGAGGAAGACAGCGCGGCGTTGTCTTCCGCCTCTTCTGATTCCCTGGAGAATCCCTGGCGCCTGGGATGGGATGTGTTCCCCATCGAAGAGTTCCTCCTGATCCTGCACCCGCCGGTTATTGGGCCGGTGCAGAGGCTTCCTGATGCCTTCGCCGACGCGCTGCCAGGCGTTGGCCACTTCCTGTTCAAGCTCTTCCGTGAGGTTGCTACCCAGGGCCCCTGGAATGCCACTGTGCGATTCACCTCCCAGGTGGAGGGTGACGACATTGTCAACAAGGTAGAGTTCGTCAGGGGGTGGGACGAGTTTGCCGATTTCTACGAGCTCGAAGCCGGCTTCATCCTCAGCTTCCGCCTTCGGCGTGACCGAGGCATCTTCTATGTGAAGGTGTTCGACGGCACCCTCTGCCTCAAGCCCTGGGTTGGCAAGAAGAAAGGTGGAGCCGGGAAGTCGACGGATGCCGCCTAGGGAGCCCTTTGCCAGCTTGGTCTTGTAGTTGCGCGGGGAAAGTCCGCCTGTGGACTTCCCTCTTTTGTTTTGTTGTTCATCTTCCATATGTAAGATTTTACCCTTGATGTTGAATGCCACCCGCTTTTGTTCCTGTATTTGTTTACTTGCACGCCGTTATAATTTCCTGCTCGTCATGCTTGTGTCCGGCTTGAACTCTCGAAGTCGGTTGGCGGCATTTTTGTGTGTAAAATGAAACGACGAAGTGGTTAGCCTGCTCTTTTAATCACAGACAGCATTTTTACTTAGCGTTGATTAATTTCGCACTCGCCTGTAGCCTCTCCCAACGTCTTTCGTGTGCACTTCACCGTCTGGCGGGATCATGCACACTACTACAACGTTAGGGTCCAGTTTGTTGGGCCAGAGTTTTTTCAGCCGGCGACGATTTCTGTTTCTTACGTCTTTCGCATACAGTCGGCCTCCAGCTTGTTCTCTTGCCGGCCTTAACCGAATCCGAAGAGTTAGCCGTTTAGCGTCGTGTAGTTAATCGTCCGTAATAGAAGAAGCGGTTGCCGACTGCCGGCTTGGCCGAGTTTATAGAACAACATTTTTTCAGCCGGCAGTACTTCCCTTTATGCGTTTTTCACGTTGTTGGCCCCCTCCAGCTTATTCTCTTGCCGGCCTTAACCGAATTCGAAGAGTTAGCCGTTTAGGGGTTAGTCACGCTACACGGCTGCTAAAGGCAAGCTTGCCGGCTGCCGGCAAAACCGGAAAGAGAATGCAGAAAAGAGTTGCGAAAAACTGCTCATGCGCTCATCATTATTATTTCTTTATTGATAGCATAGGTGATACATACATGGTTCTTTCTCAGGTGTAGAATCGACGTAAGAGCGACGCGTTCCATGGCCTTTCCATTTCATCGCCTTCCTTGTCCATCGTGTCCTTCTTGTGCTCACGGGCGTCGATCAAGTAGTATGCGTCGTTGATGAGTGCCTTGCTTACGATGAATGGTCCCTCCCAGGGTGATGAGAGCTTGTGCATGTTCTTGGTATCCTGGATGAGCCGAAGCACGAGGTCGCCCTCGCGAAAGCGAACATGCTTGACGCGCCGACTGTGGTAGTTGCGTAGTTGTTGCTGGTACATCGCCGACCTTGACTCGGCGATCTGGCGTGCTTCCTCGAGCAGGTCCATTCCGTCCTCGTAGGCTTGCTTAGCTTGTGCTTCCGTGTACAACACGATCCGGGGCGCGTCGTGCTCGATGTCAGTTGGCATGACGGCTTCAGCCCCATGGACGAGGAAGAAGGGGGTGAAGCCGGTTGAGCGATTCGGTGTCGTCCTTAGGCTCCAGAGGACAGAAGGTAGTTCTTCTTCCCACGCGCCGGCTGCTCGCTCGAGCGGTTCGAGCAACCGAGGCTTGATGCCGGATAGGATGAGGCCGTTTGCCCGCTCAACCTGCCCGTTTGACTGTGGGTGTGCAACAGAGGCCACGTCGAGCCGGATGCCGGTCCTACCGCAGAACTTGGCGAATTCTCCCTTGACGAAATTCGACCCATTATCCGTGATGATGCTGTTGGGGTAGCCGAAGCGGTAGATGATGCTCTTGAAGAACTTGACTGCTGTTGGTCCATCCAGTTTCTTGATCGGCTTGGCTTCAATCCATTTTGTGAACTTGTCGACTGCTACTAGCAGGTGTGTCATGCCTCCACTGGATCTTCTCAACGGGCCGACCATGTCGAGTCCCCAGACAGCAAACGGCCAAGTGATAGGAATTGTCTTGAGTGCTGAAGCCGGCGTGTGCTTCTGCGTCGCGAATCGTTGACAGCCATTGCAGAGCCGGACCAGCTGGTTCGCATCTGCCAGCGCAGTCGGCTAGTAGAACCCGTGCCTGAACGCCTTAGCCACAATTGCCGTTGAGGACGCGTGATGACCGCATTCGCCTTGATGGATTTCTTTGAGTATCTTGATTCCTTCTTCTTGGCTCACACAGCGCTGGAATATCCCAGAGACACTGCGCTTGTATAGCTCGTTGTTGATGATGGTGTAAGCACTTGCCCGACGTTTGATTTGCCTGGCGGTGAGCTCGTCCGCCGGAAGCTCGTCGTTGGCGAGGTAGGCGAGGAAGGGTTGGGTCCATGGCGGAGCTTCTTCGATGACGAGGACCTCGACGGATTCCGTCTCGCCTGGAGCCGGCCCCGCCGACTCCGCGCCAGGCGGCATCCGGATGGAGTCGGAGCCGGGACACGGCGTGATGGATGGCTTGTAGAGCTTCTCGAGGGCGACGCCGGGTGGGATTTCCTCGCGGAGAGAGCCAATGTTCACCAAAGTGTCAGCTGCGTCGTTGTTGGAGCGGTGTATGTGGTGAAATTCACACCCTTCGAAGCATCCCGCGAGCTGTTGGACGAAAAAGCGGTAGGCGGCCATGTTGGGGTCCTTGGCGTCCCAATGGCCAGTAGTCTGTTGTACCACCAAGTCGGAGTCGCCGTAGCAGAGGATTCGCTTGATGTTCATGGCCTTGGCGAGTTTGAGGCCGTGCGCGAGAGCTTCATATTCAGCTACATTGTTGGACGCCGTGAAGTGGATTTGTAGCACGTACTCGAGTCGGCCCCCCTTAGGTGAGGTGAGGACGACTCCGGCGCCGAGTCCCCAGTATCTTTTGGAACCATCGAAGTGCATGAGCCAATGCTCGCCGGAGTCGGGTGGCGGTGGAGTGTGGTCCGTCTCCGTCCAGTCGGCTAGAAAGTCCGCCAGCTCTTGTGACTTGATTGCCGTTCTTTTGTCGTATTCGACTCCGTGCGCCGTCAGGTTGATCGCCCATTTCGCTACTCTGCCGGTTGCGTCCTTGTTGCCTATGATCTCGGCAAGCGGTGCGTCGCTTATCACTTTGATCGGATGCTCTTGAAAGTAGTGCTTCAGTTTCTTAGTGGCCATGTACACGCCGTATACGAGCTTCTGGTAGTGTGGGTAATTCTGCTTCGACTGAGAGAGCACCTCGCTGAGGTAATAGACTGGCTGCTGAACCGGCCGCTGCTTGCCGGCTTCATCTCGTTCAACCACCAGGACGACGCTGACGACTCGGTTGGAGGCGGCGATATACATGAGCATGGGATCCTTTGGAGTCGGAGGTGCTAAGACTGGGGCGGTGGCCATCGCACGCTTGAGTTCCTTGAAGGCGGCGTCCGCCGCGTCGCTCCAGACGAACTTGTCAGTCTTCTTCAGCAAATGGTAGAGCGGGAGAGCCTTCTCGCCGAGCCGGCTGATGAAGCGGCTGAGCGATGCCAGACAACCGGTGAACTTTTGGATGTCCTTGACGCTTCTTGGTTGTCGCATGTTGTCGATGGCGGCGATTTTCTCTGGGTTGGCCTCGATCCCTCGTGCCGACACGAGGTATCCAAGTAGCTGTCCGGCTGGAACGCCGAACACACACTTCTCCGGGTTGAGCTTCATCTGGAAGCGGCGCAGGTTGTCGAAGGTTTCCTTGAGGTCGGCGAGGAGGGTGTGCTTCTCCTTGGTCTTGATGACGACGTCGTCGACGTATGCATGCGCGTTGCGACCGATTTGGTCGTGCAGACATTTTTGCATTCAGCGCTGGTATGTCGCTCCCGCGTTCTTCAAGCCGAACGGCATGGTGGTGTAGCAGAACGGGCCGTAGGGGGTGATGAAGGCGGTCTTGAGCTGGTCGTCCGGGTTCAGTGGAATTTGATGGTAGCCGGAGTAGGCGTCGAGGAGGGAGAGAAGGTCGCAGCCGGCCGTGGAGTCGATCACTTGGTCGATTCGTGGCAGTGCGAAGGGGTCCTTGGGGCAGGCCTTGTTGAGGTGTGTGTAGTCAACACACATTCGCCATTTCTTGTTCTTCTTTTCCACCATCACCGGATTGGCTAGCCACTCCGTGTGTTGTACTTCTTTGATGAATCCGGCTGCAAGTAGCCGCGCTATCTCTTCTCCTATCAACTGTCTTCTTCCTTCTGCGAAGCGGCGCAGGGATTGCTTCACTGGCTTGACGTCTGGACGGACGTGTAGAGAGTGCTCGGCGAGTTCCCTCGGTACACCTGGCATGTCCTTGGGGGACCACGCGAAGATGTCCCGGTTCCCACGGAGGAACTCGACGAGCGCGCTTTCCTATTTGGGGTCCTGGCTCGCCCCCACGGTGACGAACTTGGACTTGTCGGCTTCGTCGAAGTAGATCTTCTTCGTGTCTCGCGCCGCCTGGAAGCTCGACTCGCCAGCCGGCTTGGCCGACTCCGGAATCTCCAGCTTCTCCTCGTTGGCCTTGCGCTTGAATTGCTTCATCTCCTCATTGCAGACCATGGTCTCGGCCACCTTCGCGCTATCGGAGGCGCAGGTGATGGAGCGTTTGTAGTCTCCGGCGACGGTGATGATCCCGCGTGGGCCTGGTAGCTTCATATTGAGGTAGGCGTAGTGGGGTACCGCCATGAACTTGGCGAGCGCCGGCCGCCCGAGGATGGCGTGGTAGGCGCTGGAGTGGTTGACCACCTCGAAGGAGACAGTCTCGCGGCGGTGGTTGCTCTTGGTGCCGAATAGGACGTCCAGCCGGATGAGGCCCATGGATGAGCCGGCTCGCCCCAGTACGATGCCGTGGAAGACCGTCCGGCTCGGCGTCAGGCTGGACTCGGAGATTCCTAGCTTCTCCAGCGTGTCGCGGTAGAGGATGTTGATGCTGCTGCCCCCGTCAATGAGGACGCGTGAGAAGGTGCAGGCGCGCTTGGTGGAGATGATCATGGGCTCTAGGACTAGAGCATATCTGCCTGGGTTGGGCATCAGCTCCGGGTGGTCTCTGTGGTCCCACGTGATTGGTTCCTGCGACCAGTTGAGGTACTGGGGGACAGGTGGAACCACCGCATTCACCTCCTTGAACCGTTCGCGCCGGCTTCGCTTGTCGTCGCGCTCGCTGATGAACACGATGTAGGCGGCATCCGGATTCTGGTAGCCGTCTGGACCCCTTGGAGGCGGAGCTGGAAGGCGTTCCCTCCTCTCTTCCTCGCGTTGGCGATCATCGCGATTCCTATCTTCGCGTCGTCTGTCGTGGCGTCCTCGATCGTCCCGTCCAGCCTCATCCCGAGGCGGAGGCGGGTTTCGCCGCTCGTACGGTGGTGGCCTTGGGCGGCCGAGGGTGCATTGCCGAACGGTGTGGTTCGCCGGCCGGTCGCCATGGTTCCTACACGGTTGATCGAGCAAGTAGTCGTAGTTGTTCCTCATCCTCGTTCGGCGCATGTCGCTGCTAGTCCTCATGCGGCGGTTGTCGAAGCCTCCTGCCGGCCTTCCCTCGGTCGTGGCGACGACCTTGGACTCGACGCGGTCGTCTGCGGACTTGCGCTTGCCGGCCGCGTCGGAATCACGCCGGGTTGATTTTCCTCCTTCTTGGTTCTCCGTCCGGCTGCGGCGTGCAGCCGGCTCCGTTGTGATGATTCTTCCAGCTTCGTCGAGTCGGATCGGGTTGGTCATGCCCGCATCGGCGGTGGCGTACTCGTCGGCGATTGCCATGAGTTCTGCCATGGCCTTCGGGCTCTTCCTTAGGAGCCGGTGCTTGAGCAGCGTCTGATTTCGGCAACCTTGGATGAAGTACTGGACGGCTTGGAGCTCGAGAACCCCCTCGCAGGAGTTGCGTAGACTTGTCCATCGGGTGAGGTAGGCTCGGTCCGATTCGCCGTCCTTCTGCTTGCACAGCGCGAGCAGCTGTGCGTTGCCAGGGCGCAAATAGGTGCCGGTGAAATTGCGGTTGAATACTTCCTCGAAGTCCAGCCAGCTATTGACGCTCTCCTTTGGAAGGCTGTTGAGCCAGGTCCGTGCCGATCCCTGGAGCATGAGTGGCACGTAGCGCACGGCCACCCGCTTGTTGCCGCCTGCGATGTTGACCGCCGTGACGTAGTCAGCGAGCCAGTCTTCCGGCTTCGCGGTGCCGTTGTACTTGGGTGTGTCCCTGGGAAGGGTGAATCCCTTCGGGAATCGCTCGCTCCGGATGCAGGGTCCGAAACAACGATGGGTGGCGATGTCTTCTTCCTCGAGGATGCTTGACAGCTTGAGCACGTCGATGCGGTGGCGTGCGTCGTCGCTAGTCTCGGGTCCCAGCGGCCCTAGGCGTTCGTCGATGGTGACCTTGTGGCCGACTCGCTCCTTGACGCTGCGGCCGGTTTGCGGCCCGTTCCGGTTGCCGTCTTCGCGTCGTCCAGCCGGGTCGCGGCCGTGATCTAGAGGATGCGAGCTCGCGCTCCCCTCGCGATGAACTCGTGGTTTCTTGTCCTTTACCCTTCCGCGGCTCGTGGATGACGCCTCAGCGCCTTGCTTGGATTTGCCGGCTGCATCGTAGCCTGGAGGCGGCTCATGATGCTCCCGGCTCGCCGTTATCTCGGTTTCGCGTTGCTGCCGGTTGGCCGCAGCGATAAGCTCCTGGACTCGGCGCGCTTGCTGGCGTAGCTCCTCGCCTTGGAGATGGGGTAGTTCCGCTGCGGCCGCCTCCGCAGCCTTCATGTTTTGCACCGGGTTGCTGTACTCGGGCAGGATGATGTCCGAATGCTCGTGCGGCTGGCCAGCACGGTTCAGGACGCCTCCGAGATCCCCTCCTTTGCGTCGGACTTCATTCAGCTTCTCCGTGTTGCCTCTTGCCGGCTCGAAGCCGTGGACGGTGTTGTACTCGCGCATCGTAGCGTTGAGTCGGCGCTGTGTTGATGCGAGGTGAAGAGCCTTGTCGTATATCTGTTGACGCATCCTCTCGAGTTCAGCTGCCGCCTTGGCTGGATCCGCACCCGGCGTGATGGGGGTGCTTAGCAACTCGAAGTCGGCCTCCAGATTGCGCTGGAAACGAGAAGGTTCGCCAGATTCATGAACAGTAGCGGCGACGGAGCCTCCTGCCGCCGCGTGCTCGACCATGTGCACCTCGGCGTAGACGTTGAGCTTGGCGATGTCGCGGTCCGCGTCGCCGGAGTTGAGGTAGCCGGAGGCGGAGTCGTCGTTGCAGGTGCTGGCGTCGAAGATCGAAGGAGCCAAGCTAGAGTAGACCACCTCCGGGTACTCCTGGGCGGCGACGGCGACGTAGACGTGGAAATCGCCAAGGGTGACGACCGCTCCTCCGCTGGTGACGTCCACGTCGGCGAAGCTGTTGGTGTTGTCGAGGACGCAGCCGATGGAGCCGATGGAGAGCATGAGGCCGGAGACGATCCGCCGATCATCTACAGTCTGGGATCCCGCGCAGAACGTGACTCCGCTCGCCGCTCGCCCCACGGTGGGCGCCAAATGTCGTGGTGGGTTGCACGGCATATCCATCAGAGATGGAAAAGATTGTGGGGCAGGCGACGATGGATGCTCGCGCGGGATTGGGCAACAAGCACGCAAACACACGCTAGTTACCCAGGTTCGGGGCCCTCTTGTGGAGGTAACACCCCTACGTCCTGCTCTTCTTGTTCTTATTGCTTGATCACAGAGTCGGGCTACAAAGGAGCTCCTTGAGCTGTTTCGGGTGGCAGCCGGCTGGAGATCCTAGCCGGCTAGAGGTTGAAGATGATGCTACGGGTGTTCGTGTGTCTCTAGCTTCCCGTGCTGCATGGCATACCTCGCGCAGGAGGTTCTAGCCCGCTTTATATAGGCAGCGGGCTAGGGTTTTGGGTTACAGGGAAGTTACATGTTTGCCCCTATGACATCACTACGGTTTCGAGCCGGCTGGAGCTTGTTGTCATGATTCGGTACAGGAGATGCCCGACAGCGAGTACTGTTCACCAGGAGTGGTTACGCGATCCGGGCCCACCCGTACGGAGTTGTCGGTTGTTCGCGTCCGGCTCCAGCCCAGCCGGATGTCTGCATCCAGGTAGATCCAGGCGGCCTTCTTCAGGCGGCTGGCTTCAAGCGGCACTTGGAGCTTTGAAGAAATGGACCTCTTTGGGATATCCGGGGTTCATATCCCCGACACTCGTCGAGGACGATCAGGGGTAGAACTTGCGCAGGTGTTGGATGTTCCAGGGGTTGGCGACAGGAATGCCATCCTCCGTCTCGAGCCGCGCGGAGCCAGGCCTGGCGATGTGCACGACCCTGTAGGGTCCTTCCCACATTGGCGAGAGCTTGTGGAGGCCTGCCCCTGGAGAGGATTCTCCTCAGGACAAGGTCTCCTGCTTCGAGAGTGCGCGGGCAAATGTGGCGGCTGTGGTAGCGACGGAGGTCTTGCTGGTACCTTGCCGCTCTCAGGGCCGCATTGCGGCGGTGCCCCTCGAGCAGCAGCAGGTCGTCGGTGCGGAGTTCGTCCAGCTCAGCCTCCTTGAAGGCCAAGACTCGTGGAGAGCCGTGGGTGATCTCGCTGCGGAGAACAGCTTCAGCGCCATAGACGAGGGAGAACGGCGTCTCGCCAGTGGGCTTCATTGGCGTGGTGTGGATGGACCAGAGCACCGAGGGGAGCTCATCGATCCAGTGCTTGCCGCTGGCCTTGAGGCGGTTGAAGCTTCTCGTCTTGAGGCCCTTGAGCACCTCGGCGTTGGCTCGCTCAGCCTGCCCGTTGCTTCGTAGGTGAGCCACCGAGGCGTAGCAGATTTGGGCGCCGAGGCTGCCGCAGTAGGACTTGAAGGCGCCGTTGATGAATTGCGAGCCGTTGTCGGTGATGATGCAATTGGGCACGCCAAAGCGGCAAACCAAGCTCCTGATGAATTTTACCGCTGATTTCGCCAGGATGGTGCGCACGGGTTCTACCTCAGGCCACTTCGTGAATTTGTCGATGGCGACGTAGAGGTAGCGGTAGGCCCCAGGTGCTCGCGGGAAAGGTCCCAGAAGGTCCAGCGCCCAGACCGCGAACGGCCAGGAGAGCGGGATAGTTTGGAGTCCTTGCGCGGGCTGGTGAATTTGCTTGGCGTGGAATTGGCAGGCGTCGCAGGACTGGATGATTGCGGCTGCATCTTGAAGCACTGAAGGCCAGTAGAAGCCACTCCGGAAGACCTTGCCTGCGAGGGTGCGTGAGGATGAATGGTGGCCGCACTCTCCGCTGTGGATGTCGTTGATGAGCTGGCGGCCTTCCTCGGTAGGGACGCACCGCAACGCAACCCCATTGGGGCGCTTACGGTACATGTCTCCGTCATGGAGGCAGTAGGACTTGGCCTGGCGAGCAACCCTCTCGGCCTCTGCATCTTCTTCGGGAAGGACTCGATCTTGCAAGTAGCTCTTGATCTCGTCGATCCAACTAGTGTCTTGGTGTACCAGGGTCATCAGCAGGCGATCGCCTGAGGGCAGCCCGCAGTTTGGTGCTCCACTTGATGGGGCTGGTGGGAGCTCCTCACTGATGCTCATGTTGACCGCTGGTTGCTTGACCGAGGACCTGTCGAGTCTCTCCTCGAACACTCCAGGCTTCTGGGCTTCCCTTCTTGCCGCTCGCCTGGTTGTCGCTGTCTTTGAAGCACAACCGGACGGCGTAGAAGAGCTTGTCGCCTGTTGGTGAGGTCAGGACAGCACCAGCCCCTGCACTCCGGGCCGCGAAGGCGCCGTCGAAGTGCATGGTCCAGTGGCTGGGCTCCGTCCCTCCTGAGGTTGTAGCTTCCTCCTCTTGAGGCTCTTCTTCACGCGTGTCCGTCCATTCAGCCATGAAATCAGCCAGCGCCCTGCCCTTGATGACCCTTATGGTGTCAAACTCCAGCTCGAAGGGTTGCAGCTCGATGCCCCAGCTTGCGACGCGATCTGTTGCGTTTGGGTTGCGTAGGACTTGCTCCAGGGGGTACGAGGTGACCACCTTGATGGGGTGACCCTGGAAGTAGTGGCGTAGCTTCCTGGAGGCGCTGAGGAGTGAGAAAAGGAGATTCTGCTGCCGCTCGCGAGCGTCCCGCAGCACTGTGCTAACGAAGTACACGGGATGCTCGACGAGGGTGGTTGTTGACGTGGCAGCGGTTGGCTCCTCTCGAGGCTCGGTGGAGTCCTTGTCGAGGTTCTCTTGAGGCCCCACTTGTAGAGGCTCGGCATGAGGCTGGAGGCTTGACGAGGCTGCTTCCTTGTCATGGAGTTCTGGGCTTGGCGAGGCGGAGCTCTGCTTGGCGAGGACTGGCTCTTCCCTTTCAGCCACCAAGACCGCGCTTGTCGTCTGAGGAGTGGCTGCAAGATACAGCTTCAGAGGCTCGCGAGGGCGTGGGGCAACCATGATGGGTGGGCTCGCCAGATACTTCTTCAGGTCCTCGAAGGCCTTTGCCGCTTCAGGGGTCCACTTGAAAGGACCGGACCTCTTCATGATCTTAAAAAACGGCAGCACCCTCTCGCCGAACTTGGAGATGAAACGGCCAAGGCTGGCCATACATCCCGCTAAGCGCTGCATGTCCTTGAGGCGACGAGGAGGCTGCATCTCTTCTATGGTCCTGATCTTGTCGGGGTTTGCTTCGATGCCACGATGAGACACCAGGAACCCGAGGAGTTTGCCTGAAGGGACCTCGAAGACGCACTTGGCGGGGTTCAGCTTGATGTTTACCTTGCGTAGGTTGGCAAAGGTCTCCTCGAGGTTGTAACAGCCCAAACTTGGTAACAAAAAATACGAAGAATTTTTCCACTTTTTGATTTCGATGTTTGCATCATCGCATCCATATGCATTTACCATTGCAAGCTTTCTTTTGGAAACAATTGAAATGGGAGGCCTAAACTTCCCAACAGCCAACAAATGAAAATGTCAAACTTAGAAACCAGTAAATGAATTTCCAAATTGATGAGGAAGTTCCAACCTTGCAGGTTATAACAATTCCTCGCTTTTCAAATTTTGCTAAATAAGAAATGACATGAGATTTGAAATTGGCTGAATTCAATTCCTATTTTTGGAACCAAGTTAGGCTTTCCAAAAATTCAAAATAAAATCATGTGGAGTCTCCATATGGTTGTGAAAGTCTCCATGAAAATTCTCATGATTTCTGGAATTGTTAAAATGCCCCAATGAAATACATTTTGGAAATTGCCCATTTTTACCCTAACTAAAAGCTATGAACAAAGGTTGGGCAAAATAATTTATTTGACCTCACCAATTTTTGTGGTGGTTCTCAAGGTTATTTCCAGCTTATATGAATTTTTCTGGGATTTTAGAAAGTGTCCTTGTGCCCCAAATAATTTGTCAAAGTTGTTCTGGGGACCTGTTTGCTTTTGTTTTAAAAGTTCCAGGGACCTTCTCGCGAATCTTTTTCCCTCTCTCACCTCTCCACGGTGGCCATGGCGCACTGGCGCCATGCCTCCAGGCTGGCCGGCGCCATGCCGCGCTGCCCCCCTCTCTCTGGTGGTCAAGGTCCTGATGAGGACGCCCACCTGCCCCAGCGACCTGCTTTCCCCATTCTCCTCCCCGCGAGCCAACCCTAGCCCTAACCTGCGTCCGCCGCTGTCGCCGCTGTCGGCCCCCGCGTCCCGCCGTCGACTCCGGCCACCCCGAGGCGAACCGTCGCCGCCATCAGCTCCGCATCGCCGAGCCACGCCTCCCCGCCATAGGAATCGGGCTAGGGAGCCCTAAATCGAGCCGTCGTCGCCGTCGTCTTCCTCCCGGTCCGGCGGCCGACCGGCACGATTGCCTCCGCCTCAGGCCTCCCCTGCCTCCGACGAGCAGCCCTACGTGTCCGTGGTGAGTTCGCCGTCCTGTTGGACATCCTTACTCGCCTCCTCCCCCTCTGCATCTCCGCTTCCGTGCGGAGGCCGCCGGCCGTTCGCCGCGGCCTTGCTCTGCCGAGCACGCGCACGACATCCGGCCCTTTCCCTGCCCCCGCAAGCACACGCACCGCATCGGCCCCGCAATCGCACGTTTTTGTCACACTCGCGCAACCACGGGGCGCCGCTCCATCCTGGTCGCCGCCGGCCGCCGTCCACTGTCGAACACCGTCGCCGCACACCCCGGCCTCCGCGGTCACCGCGTCCCGGCCTGGGCACCGGCCAGAACCGGCCAGCAGGCCGGTTGTTTCCGAGGGGTGCCCGGCCCTCACCCCGGCCTGGGCCGGCCACGAGGCCGGCCTGTTCGGGCAGTGGCCCGGCCTAACGCCCGGTTTGGGCCGGCTCTGAGGCCGGTCTCTTCTGGCACCTCCCCGGCCTACAAACCGGCCTGGGCCGACTTACGGGCCGGCCTGCACAGTAAAAGCAGTTTTTGATAAATTCAAATAATTGATAACTTTTCAAATGTTGGACCAAATTTAGCAAATCAAATACCGTTTGAATCAGGAAAACAAACCCTACAATATGAGATCATTGTGACTTTCTTTTGAAACCATATTTTTGCTGTTTAAGTAAGAATTCTTAAAATGGGTTAAATAATCCCAAATTAGAAAATTCATAACTTATTGAATAATTGTCCAAAAATTATGAATTAAATATCAAAGTGATCAACATGTCATATGCTATCAACCCATGCACTTATCACATCATGATCACAAACTTTTATTTGATGTTATTCATAATTTGTTTAAATTAATTAAATTCAATTATTTAATTAATTTGCTAGTTATTCATCGGTACTCCGAAAATTACAAATAAATTACCGAAATGATCGGAAGAACAATACCTATCCATTCATGTCATGTTCATGCATAATGATCCACTTCTATAATAATTTGATAATTTATGAAGAATGTGGTCACTAAGATAAATATGGAGTGGTGTCCAAATAATTGCACTAACTATTTGGAACTCCATTTAATTTGTTAAATAAATTAAATGATATTGTCTTTGCATCAATTGGACATGCCATCATGTGTTTGCGCATTGCACCCTGTGATCGTGTGATTTATGTGTTCCTTGTATTTCTCTTTTGGGTATCGATAGATTCTGGAGTCGAGGGTCTCTCTAACTACCCCGACGAGCAGTACTTCACTCCCGGGCAGCAAGGCAAGAGATAACCTAACCTTCTTGGCATTTTAGCATCCTATGATTTTATCAAATTATTTTATCCACCATAATATTGCATGCGATTCAAATGTCTCTTTTGGTAAATATTAGAATATCCTATGAATGCATGTTCTTCCCCGAGCCAATCACATGTATCCCTACCTATAGAACCTAGGGTTGAAGTGTTGGCCGAGATAAAGATAGATTTGTTGTACTCGTTTGCTTAGCTATGCTTAGCTATGCTTAAATAGATGCTTTATGTCCGTTATAAATTCCATACTTGTTGATGTTGATGGAATGATTCGGGCGTGGTGGATAATTGTGATGCTTATTTAAAATGCTAAGACGGCTTGGGTGAGTTGCCATCGGGGATGGTGTTTTGCCTCACTCTAGCCCCTAGGTGCGAGTTCTTTACCTCTTGAACCAAGACTGAGCGTGCTTCCGGAGGTGGGGGCATATGGAACCCCCTTTGACCGAATAATTTGTGAGGGGCTTGTCAAGGGTCCTCTAGTTTGCTATTTCCATTTGCGCGTGTGTGGTGTGAGTGGAAAAAGGAACGAGGATGATGGTGTGTAGGACGTGACGGGGGGGCAGGGCGCTGGGAGCGCTGAACCTGTCCTTCCGCCACTGATGGTCCTTGAGTAAGCCTCATGCAATGTAAAGGTCTAACCGCGCCCGTTCGCCGGCCCTCCCCGGAAGAGGGCCAACTAGGTGAGCCGGACGGTACCGATGGGTAAATTAGTACACCCTTGCAGGGTTAATCTTTTCGAAAAGCCGTGTCCACGGTTATGGACGACTTGGGAATAGACGATAAGATCATAGAGAATATCTTATATTTACTAATTGGAGGCACCATACGAGCTCCCACGTTAATCCTGGAGAATTACTCCACCGTGTGAAAATATGTCCCTCCGATCTGGACATGAGCAATTTACAGCCATTAGATGAAGTACACCTACCGCATCATCGCCTTATTCCATACAGACTCTCCTCGCCCCTCCGCATAGCCGCCAGCCTCCTGCACGTCTACATCTCCCCCTCACGTACGCCGAAGCTCCATGTTTCTACGTGCCTCCATGACTCCATCTAGAAAAGAACTCAAATCAAGTCCAGCCTCGCCAAAATCCATCATTATTATCTTGGGAAATCAAGCCTGCAGTGGTGGCTGTCGTCGGACCCATTCACCTAGCCAAAGCTCCATGTTTGCACGTGACGCTCAAATCCAGTCCAGCCTCGCCAAAATCCATCGTTATACGTTTCGAAAATCAGCCCTGCACTGGCGATCGTCGTTGCTCAATCGGCGCTGCAGATCGCCTTTGCTCACGAAGCTGGCCTGTAATTGATTTCCTCCTGATGCGTGCAGGTATAGCACTTCAGAGCAGGGATGGCCTAATTGATTTTCTCCTGATGCATACAAGCTTTCAATGGTAGCCCTGATGCCAAGCGTCTAGCTTAAATAATTGATCTACTGCTGCTAAGATGAAACTCGACCAGTGAGGACATCTTGAGCTAGCTTGCGCTACGTATCGAGTCGCCAGACAAGGAATCGATCTATTTCATCTCAAGTGCATGTGTGTATCTCAGCGTAAAACTATTCGACGAGCTACACCGGTAAGAAGCTGTAGCGCCCCGACCCCAGAACTATACAGTGGAACGTTGTGTAACCGGTCATGCTACACAATCGAGGGTTACTGGGTTTACCAATCCCAGGCCAAAACTCATTGGCAGGTGTGCTCGGAATGGATCATCGGCACACAACACCCCGATCATGCCATAAGCTCAGACATCGCTTCCATGTATAGTAAAGAGACCAAGACTTGTGGAACAACTGGCACATTGCATGATTCTACGACACAAAATCATATAGCAACTCATATAACGAGAAGAATACAGATATTACACATCAAAAGGTCGTAGACCATCAATTCAACAAGCGGAAGCGGGTAGCGTTGTCTAATACAACAAGATGCAAATTATGGCCTAAGAGGCCTACAGATAAACAATTCCCAGCCAGCTTGTTCCACGGTCCCAAGCTGCCACCTGGGAACCCCAGACTACTCGTCGAAGTCAACGTAGAACCCACCTTCCAGTTCGGTGGCGTCCTCCTCTGAAACAAAATAATAAACAACAAAGCAAGGCTGAGTACGACGTACTCGCAAGAATTAGTAGGGCGATATAGGCCCGATGCTGACGGAGGCTTCAAAGCTATATAAGTGGTTGTTTTGCATAAAGCTAGTTTTGTTTCCTTCCGAAGACTAGGACTCATGGCATCGTCTAATCAGAAGGTTTTCAGAAGGGGTTAAGAGGGTAACACTTTTCTCTTCGGTTCACATGGAACCTACTGTATTCAGAAACACTACTTATCTCCACCAAGGCACTCCCTCGAATCACCCTCGAGGAAATGAACCTTTATCACACGTTGATTATGCAACCTCTAGCTGCCATTTGATTAAAGGTTCAGGTTATCTATGATCTTATCGTCTATTCCAAGTTGTCCATAACCGTGGACACGGCTTTTCGAAAAGATTAAACCCTGCAGGGGTGTACTGTTTTTACCATTGGTACCGTCCGACCCCTTGCCTATGCAATTTAGCTCTCTTCCGGGGAAAGCCGGCAGGGCGGGCGCGGTTAAACCTTTACAAAGCATGAGACTATCCAAGGGCCATCGTGACGACAGGACAAGTTCAGCGCCTATTTCAACACCCTGCCCCATCGCCACTCCTATCACATCCATCATCATCATCACCATCATCACCGGCCACACACTCACAAATGGAAAGCGCAAACTAGAGGACCCTTGGATACGCCCGCACTAATTATTCGGTTAGTAAGGAGCCCATACTCCCACCTTTGGAAGCACGCTAGTCTTGGTTCAAGAGGTAAAGAACTCGCACCTAGGGGCCAGAACGAGACAAAACACCATCCCTGATGGCAACTCATCCCAGCCTTCTTAGCAATTAATTATCAACACAAGTCTCCACCACTGTCCGAACATTCCATTCACTTCACAACTATGGAAATAATCAACGGACAACTTAAGCATTCGACTAAGCATGGCTAAGCATATCTAAGCATAACATACAACAGATATGATTGATCTCCAGCCAACACTTCAACCTATGGTTCATAGGTGGGGAAACAGGTAATGGTTCAGGGAGCATGCAAGTGATAGGATATTATATATACTGACCAAAACTTGTCACCAGAATCGAATGCAATAATATGGTGGATAAAATACTTGGGTAATATAAGATATGCCAAGAAGGTTAGGTTAGCTCTTGCCTTGCTGGTAGTACTGGTCGCGCTGGTTGTCAAGGTATTGTGGTGGAACCTCGACTCCAGAATCTACCGAAACACAAACAACACAAGAAGGAAATAAATAACAAGAATACAAGGTGCAATGCACAATCATGATGATATGGTCATATTATGCATTGGAAAGGTATTGGGCATCTCCCACAAGTTAAATGGAACCCCTAAAATAAATATTGCGATTAACGGGTCAAAACTCCATCTTTAACTTAGTGAATTAGGTGAATATCCAAAATGTCCAGTACTGAAATATGAGGTAAATATGCATGAAAATGACATTATTTGATAGATATTAACCCACTGATCGTTTTGGTATATCGTTTGCAATTTTCTGATTAACGATGAATAAATGGTGATTTAAACGGTTAAGCAATTTAAATCAATTTAACCAATTCGCAAAATGACATCAAGGTAAAAGTTATTTCCATACTGTGATTTTAACATAGTTGAATAGCATTTGAGTTGCTGATCAAAATGATATATCATTTGCAATTTTTGGATTAATATTGAACAAGTTATGACATTTCTAATATGTGATTTAATTCTGCCATTTATTTATTTTTAAGGGGCAGCACCAAAATTAAATCTACAAGCCTCTCAATTGTCATATTATGGTAGCTTAAGGCTTGCTGAACATTTTGAGCTATTGTTCATAATTTTTGGACAATTATTCATAGAGTTATGGAATTTCCAAAATCAACCCTATTTCTGCCATTTTAGTATTCAGCAAATAAAGACAATTTATTTTGACAAATTAAATAACCAAGGTACTAACAGATAGAAATTTTATTGCTGAGCATTTTGACATATTATTTGCAATTTTTGGACAAGTAGTTTAAAAGTTATGCTAATTCAAAGTTTGAATCATTTTTCTGCCATTTATTTTAATTTCCAGAAAACGGCCGAAACGTTTTTCACCGGTTAGCTCCATACCCGCCAGCATCTAGGGTCACTGACCGGTGGTCCCGGGCCACATCGGCTGCCAGGCCAGCAGCCACCTCAGCGCCCACGTCAGCACGCCGGAGCGGCGGCACGGGCGTGCACGGTGGCGGCGCTGCCGTGCCCGAGGGCACGAACGAACCAGCCCTACGGAGACTACGCGTCACGGGCTACCAAATGGTGGTGGTTCCGCCGTTTATTGGTCGCCGGAGCGACGTTTACGTCGGCGACAGGCGGCGGCCGGCGACAGGCTATGGCGCATCGACGCGCTAGGGAAAGAGGGGAGGGGCGGAGATGTCCAAATGGACGGCAAGCTCACCAGCAAGGTGATGCCGTGGACGGCGAGGCGGAGGAGGGACGGAGTCGACGGCGAGGAGCTCGGCTAGGTGCGGCCGTTGCCGGAGAGGGAGGAGACGGTGGCGTCGATCCCGCGCTTCCGGGACCGATTCCTCCTAGCCGAAGAGAGAGGACGATGAGGCGGAGCGGATGGCGGCTTCAGCTCTGGCTCCGGTGGCCGGAGACGACGGCATGTGCGACGGCGGCGAGCGGCGGCATCCGGTCGATCTAGGGTTACGGTTCG
Source organism: Puccinellia tenuiflora (assembly GCA_012064385.1). NCBI lineage: Eukaryota > Viridiplantae > Streptophyta > Magnoliopsida > Poales > Poaceae > Puccinellia > Puccinellia tenuiflora. The sequence continues at coordinate 203,625 of QRDG01000345.1, forward strand.
GTGCAGGGGTCAAACGAGGGGGGAGAGAGAGCGGAGGGGCGCGGGGTGCCCCTTTAACCACGCAGGGGGGCCATGGCGCCAGTGGGGAGCGAGGGGAGGCCACGGCGACGACATGCTCGTGGCGGCAGTGTTTCCACTGTCGCCACAGGAAGAAGAAGGAGAGGGAGAGAGAGGCTGACTGGTGGGTCCCCCCTGTCAGGGATTTATTCATTTATGTTTTTCCAGAATTTCCAGTAGCATTTTGTATTTAATTGAGGCATTTAAACAGTTTCAAAAATTCTGGAAAAATTCACAGAGGCTCCCCATGTTAGTTAGAAGCTCCACAAAAATGGGTTATGCAAAATAAAAAGTTTTGCATCACTTTTGCTCATAGTGTTTAAATATGGCAATTTGATAAACTCCAAAATGTATTTTAATTGGAGCAATTAAGAATCTTCAAAAATAAGGAAAATATTCATGAAGGCTCTCACAATAATATTGAAGCTCCCCATGATTTTATTTTGAATTTTGAGAAGTTGAACTTGGAGTCAAAATTCACCATTTGTTTAAACCAATTTGAATTCCAAATATTTATTACTTTGCTTAACAATCCATTGTCTTTGACAAAGATTTAAACAAATATATTCTTGGAACTTCCTGGACAATTTGGAAATTCTAGAATAATTTGGTTTCACCAATTGAGCAATGCATTTGGTTTAGAATTTGGGAAAGTGTCTGTTCCCTTTTAATGTTTTCCATTGTTCACAATATTTAACTTAGCAATTTAAATATGTATGCCATGATGCAATGAAAATAAAAAGTGAAAATTTGGCCCATATTTTAGGGTACCAATTCTGGGCTGTTACAATTCTATCCCCCTTACAAGAATCTCGCCCCGAGATTCCTAGAGTAGGAAGAGGGATGAGGGAAACACGGCAACCCTTAACTTCAACGATCTTCTCGATCCCACGATGATCTTCCTTGTTGCAGAGAAAAGGTAACGAGCATGACGTGCCGACGAGAAAGTCAGAAGATAGTTCAAGGGGACAGACAAGTTCGCCCCAAGGGTTGGAAATATGAACTTTGCACTAGACCATAAGCCATTGAGGAAAACTAGGAACAACTTGACCAAACAAAGGTCGAGCAGAGGATAGGAGAAACGACCGAGAGAAATTTTTAGCAACACCACATTAATGTTCTCCTCGATGTTCTAGATACCACTATCAGGCTTCGGAAGAGCCTTCAATAGGTCATCAAGTGGAGGTTGGACCTTTAAGATTTCAAAGAGACCATAAGGGAAACTTCTAGAACAAGTCGCACAATATCCTCATGGAGAGTGGTTTGATTTTACGAAAGGCAAGAGGATATCACAATAGACCTTCCAGTTAAGTAGGGCAACCACCACCTCAAACTTGCCGGATTACACAAGGCCTATGTCATACTCTTAAGGACACCAACCATCATTTCTGCTTGAGATTCAGATTTGGTTAAGCGTGCGGATATTTCAGACTTGACATGTCCGAGGGAGGAGTTTCAACAGCTAACGAGAGGTAAGGATCTCAAGAAGTGAATACAGCGTCAAGCTCCAGAACACTAGCTAGTTTGCGAGAGGAAGATTTGCTTTTCCAAGCGAAACGCCGTGATCTTTAGAGTTTTGACACGAATCTAACTTATTGACCGAAAGTGGGCACCTGAACAAGGGACTTGGCAGCATAGTCAAACTCGGCTTGATGATCTTAGTACCAATCGTGCTAAGAGCGCCATCAAAGTCCTTGGATGTCAAAGCAATATCAATTGCTAAGAATGTCCGATTTCCACATCAATATGCATCCTCAACAATCTCGAGCCCGAGTAGCTCGGAGGTAGATGGATGAGGAAGGGTAAGAGCATCACTTCATCGAGTACGTCATGAGACTAAGCACGACCTCTTGATATGAAAGAGTGTGACACTCTAAGGTTGAACAGAACCAAAAAGCTGGACAAGCCTCTGATTCTGCTGATTACAATACTTTGACCCGGTCCGAGAAATGGACAAGGTACCGGAGTTTGTTTCTCCTAACATCCCGATGTGGAATGTATTGACGGGCCACAAGGGTAACATGCATCGGAACACACCAATGCACGACAACACTTGACTGTCGACAGACAGACACAGGTCGAACAACAGATTAAGAGTAAGGAACATGCTTTAGGAGGAATCCCAAGATGTTACAGAAGCACAAGATAGCACTCTTCCAACAACTCGTGCTGAAAGGGTTTCACTAACAAGTGTTATTGGAGGGAAAACACAAACATTGATAGAAAACTCGCGAAGAACAATCTTGTTGTGATCCAGATGGTTTCATGACAGAAAGTCTAGATACGGCTAGTGACAGAGAAGAGCATTGTTGCCGCAATTCAATTACGACTACACCCACCAAATTGAAGATTAACTTCAAACACGGCCAACCTGATATAGGGTTTGACAATTAACATAAGGTTTCAACGGGAAGGATCTTGGGTTAAAGATCAGCTTCATGTACTGGGACTCACAAATAGCATAGTGCTCACATGGGTGACAACCCTCATGAATCAATACACCAGAATTCCAGTACAATCCGGGACCTTCGGTTCAAGACCATGGGCCATAACTCAAAGAGAGGAATACCCTATTAGGTGCGGAATGTTTTCAAGGCTTCGGATGTCTTGCACCTTCTTCTTCATTGGGTGAGAACAACGGAGTTTACTTCGGTTTCTAGAAACGGAAACAACCTAACCAGTAGACTAAAGGTAGGAACCAACCCCGTGAACCTAAGCTTTGACCCAACTTCAAAATCAAATAGAGGTAAGGTGACTCAGAGTTAGAGCGAGTTGGGTAAGGAGTAAAAAGAAACCTAAGAGGGTTTTCACAACTCATTTTCAGTTCATAAATAACTTTTACTACACTAGACTCAACTTCGACCAATAGAACGGGCTTCCTACAGGCAGTACTGCTCTGATACTAACTTGTAGCGCCCCGACCCCAGAACTATACAGTGGAACGTTGTGTAACCGGTCATGCTACACAATCGAGGGTTACTGGGTTTACCAATCCCAGGCCAAAACTCATTGGCAGGTGTGCTCGGAATGGATCATCGGCACACAACACCCCGATCATGCCATAAGCTCAGACATCGCTTCCATGTATAGTAAAGAGACCAAGACTTGTGGAACAACTGGCACATTGCATGACTCTACGACACAAAATCATATAGCAACTCATATAACGAGAAGAATACAGATATTACACATCAAAAGGTCGTAGACCATCAATTCAACAAGCGGAAGCGGGTAGCGTTGTCTAATACAACAAGATGCAAATTATGGCCTAAGAGGCCTACAGATAAACAATTCCCAGCCAGCTTGTTCCACGGTCCCAAGCTGCCACCTGGGAACCCCAGACTACTCGTCGAAGTCAACGTAGAACCCACCTTCCAGTTCGGTGACGTCCTCCTCTGAAACAAATAATAATCAACAAAGCAAGGCTGAGTACGACGTACTCGCAAGAATTAGTAGGGCGATATAGGCCCGATGCTGACGGAGGCTTCAAAGCTATATAAGTGGTTGTTTTGCATAAAGCTAGTTTTGTTTCCTTCCGAAGACTAGGACTCATGGCATCGTCTAATCAGAAGGTTTTCATAAGGGGATAAGAGGGTAACACTTTTCTCTTCGGTTCACATGGAACCTACTGTATTCAGAAACACTACTTATCTCCACCAAGGCACTCCCTCGAATCACCCTCGAGGAAATGAACCTTTATCACACGTTGATTATGCAACCTCTAGCTGCCATTTGATTAAAGGTTCAGGTTATCTATGATCTTATCGTCTATTCCCAAGTTGTCCATAACCGTGGACACGGCTTTTCGAAAAGATTAAACCCTGCAGGGGTGTACTGTTTTTACCATTGGTACCGTCCGACCCCTTGCCTATGCAATTTAGCTCTCTTCCGGGGAAAGCCGGCAGGGCGGGCGCGGTTAAACCTTTACAAAGCATGAGACTATCCAAGGGCCATCGTGACGACAGGACAAGTTCAGCGCCTATTTCAACACCCTGCCCCATCGCCACTCCTATCACATCCATCATCATCATCATCACCGGCCACACACTCACAAATGGAAAGCGCAAACTAGAGGACCCTTGGATACGCCCGCACTAATTATTCGGTTAGTAAGGAGCCCATACTCCCACCTTTGGAAGCACGCTAGTCTTGGTTCAAGAGGTAAAGAACTCGCACCTAGGGGCCAGAACGAGACAAAACACCATCCCTGATGGCAACTCATCCCAGCCTTCTTAGCAATTAATTATCAACACAAGTCTCCACCACTGTCCGAACATTCCATTCACTTCACAACTATGGAAATAATCAACGGACAACTTAAGCATTCGACTAAGCATGGCTAAGCATATCTAAGCATAACATACAACAGATATGATTGATCTCCAGCCAACACTTCAACCTATGGTTCATAGGTGGGGAAACAGGTAATGGTTCAGGGAGCATGCAAGTGATAGGATATTATATATACTGACCAAAACTTGTCACCAGAATCGAATGCAATAATATGGTGGATAAAATACTTGGGTAATATAAGATATGCCAAGAAGGTTAGGTTAGCTCTTGCCTTGCTGGTAGTACTGGTCGCGCTGGTTGTCAAGGTATTGTGGTGGAACCTCGACTCCAGAATCTACCGAAACACAAACAACACAAGAAGGAAATAAATAACAAGAATACAAGGTGCAATGCACAATCATGATGATATGGTCATATTATGCATTGGAAAGGTATTGGGCATCTCCCACAAGTTAAATGGAACCCCTAAAATAAATATTGCGATTAACGGGTCAAAACTCCATCTTTAACTTAGTGAATTAGGTGAATATCCAAAATGTCCAGTACTGAAATATGAGGTAAATATGCATGAAAATGACATTATTTGATAGATATTAACCCACTGATCGTTTTGGTATATCGTTTGCAATTTTCTGATTAACGATGAATAAATGGTGATTTAAACGGTTAAGCAATTTAAATCAATTTAACCAATTCGCAAAATGACATCAAGGTAAAAGTTATTTCCATACTGTGATTTTAACATAGTTGAATAGCATTTGAGTTGCTGATCAAAATGATATATCATTTGCAATTTTTGGATTAATATTGAACAAGTTATGACATTTCTAATATGTGATTTAATTCTGCCATTTATTTATTTTTAAGGGGCAGCACCAAAATTAAATCTACAAGCCTCTCAATTGTCATATTATGGTAGCTTAAGGCTTGCTGAACATTTTGAGCTATTGTTCATAATTTTTGGACAATTATTCATAGAGTTATGGAATTTCCAAAATCAACCCTATTTCTGCCATTTTAGTATTCAGCAAATAAAGACAATTTATTTTGACAAATTAAAATAACCAAAGGTACTAACAGATAGAAATTTTATTGCTGAGCATTTTGACATATTATTTGCAATTTTTGGACAAGTAGTTTAAAAGTTATGCTAATTCAAAGTTTGAATCATTTTTCTGCCATTTATTTTAATTTCCAGAAAACGGCCGAAACGTTTTTCACCGGTTAGCTCCATACCCGCCAGCATCTAGGGTCACTGACCGGTGGTCCCGGGCCACATCGGCTGCCAGGCCAGCAGCCACCTCAGCGCCCACGTCAGCACGCCGGAGCGGCGGCACGGGCGTGCACGGTGGCGGCGCTGCCGTGCCCGAGGGCACGAACGAACCAGCCCTACGGAGACTACGCGTCACGGGCTACCAAATGGTGGTGGTTCCGCCGTTTATTGGTCGCCGGAGCGACGTTTACGTCGGCGACAGGCGGCGGCCGGCGACAGGCTATGGCGCATCGACGCGCTAGGGAAAGAGGGGAGGGGCGGAGATGTCCAAATGGACGGCAAGCTCACCAGCAAGGTGATGCCGTGGACGGCGAGGCGGAGGAGGGACGGAGTCGACGGCGAGGAGCTCGGCTAGGTGCGGCCGTTGCCGGAGAGGGAGGAGACGGTGGCGTCGATCCCGCGCTTCCGGGACCGATTCCTCCTAGCCGAAGAGAGAGGACGATGAGGCGGAGCGGATGGCGGCTTCAGCTCTGGCTCCGGTGGCCGGAGACGACGGCATGTGCGACGGCGGCGAGCGGCGGCATCCGGTCGATCTAGGGTTACGGTTCGGTGCAGGGGTCAAACGAGGGGGGAGAGAGAGCGGAGGGGCGCGGGGTGCCCCTTTAACCACGCAGGGGGGCCATGGCGCCAGTGGGGAGCGAGGGGAGGCCACGGCGACGACATGCTCGTGGCGGCAGTGTTTCCACTGTCGCCACAGGAAGAAGAAGGAGAGGGAGAGAGAGGCTGACTGGTGGGTCCCCCCTGTCAGGGATTTATTCATTTATGTTTTTCCAGAATTTCCAGTAGCATTTTGTATTTAATTGAGGCATTTAAACAGTTTCAAAAATTCTGGAAAAATTCACAGAGGCTCCCCATGTTAGTTAGAAGCTCCACAAAAATGGGTTATGCAAAATAAAAAGTTTTGCATCACTTTTGCTCATAGTGTTTAAATATGGCAATTTGATAACTCCAAAATGTATTTTAATTGGAGCAATTAAGAATCTTCAAAAATAAGGAAAATATTCATGAAGGCTCTCACAATAATATTGAAGCTCCCCATGATTTTATTTTGAATTTTGAGAAGTTGAACTTGGAGTCAAAATTCACCATTTGTTTAAACCAATTTGAATTCCAAATATTTATTACTTTGCTTAACAATCCATTGTCTTTGACAAAGATTTAAACAAATATATTCTTGGAACTTCCTGGACAATTTGGAAATTCTAGAATAATTTGGTTTCACCAATTGAGCAATGCATTTGGTTTAGAATTTGGGAAAGTGTCTGTTCCCTTTTAATGTTTTCCATTGTTCACAATATTTAACTTAGCAATTTAAATATGTATGCCATGATGCAATGAAAATAAAAAGTGAAAATTTGGCCCATATTTTAGGGTACCAATTCTGGGCTGTTACAGAAGCTAGGTGCAAGTACGAAAGAAATATTTACTGGCATCATTGACAGAAACAGTACGTGCGTATCTGTTAATTATTTCCCTTTCAAATATCTAATTTAGTTACACTGTCCTTCAATTTAGATTCATATAGTCTACACTTCATCCGACTAATTTGCGTATATGCATACGAAGGGTCGATTCCAGCAGCATCATTTGTTGTATCGCATAATTTATTGGTTTGTTGTTTTAGCTTAGTAAGTCGTACATGCAAAATAAACCACAGTATATGCTGATAGATCTCGCCTTTGCTCACACATCCGGTTGGTCGCCACCACTCCTGTCCGAAATAAACAGGTAAGTAATTTAAATCCCATGTTTACCGCTCTATATTCTCCATCCCATTGAGTTCATCACAAAATCTCAGAAAATCACATTTATCCGTAGTTGCCTCATCAAGAAAATATAGAGCAGATGAAGTGAGTCTAAAATCCTAAAACTATTTGACGAGCTACACCGGCAAGAAGCTAGGTGCAAGTACGAAAGAAATATTTACTGGCATCATTGACAGAAACAGTACGTGCGTATCTGTTAATTATTTCCCTTTCAAATATCTAATTTAGTTACACTGTCCTTCAATTTAGATTCATATAGTCTACACTTCATCCGACTAATTTGCGTATATACATACGAAGGGTCGATTCCAGCAGCATCATTTGTTGTATCGCATAATTTATTGGTTTGTTGTTTTAGCTTAGTAAGTCATACTTGCAAAATAAACCACAGTATATGCTGATAGATCTCGCCTTTGCTCACACATCCGGTTGGTCGCCACCACTCCTGTCCGAAATAAACAGGTAAGTAATTTAAATCCCATGTTAAACGTCTATATTCTCCATCCCATTGAGTTCATCACAAAATCTCAGAAAATCACATTTATCCGTAGTTGCCTCATCAAGAAAATATAGAGCAGATGAAGTGAGTCTAAAATCCTTGGTTACAGTTGGTGGATTTTGCAGCACCGAGGAATCACTGATGTGCCGAATTAGTTATAAGTTGTGTCCATTCAATGAAATTATTGAATTCAAGGAAAGTTAATCAATCCGGTGATTAGAGTTGTTTCTTATGCATTCGTAGGAAATATTTGGTACATCGTTGATTCGTTATGGAACTTTCAATACAGATGAAATTGCAATGGATGAAGAGGTGAGAATATGGGACTTAATTGGTTAGGAAGTTGTATATAATTTTTGAAATATCCATGGTTTCCCCCCAATGAATTTCGTTCATGTTATTGATTAATATCTCTTTTTTCTACAAGTTTGATCAATATGATGGGAAATTAAAGATATACCTGAGTTGGATCCAATGCGCGGTTCCTGTATTTAAACTACTTATCTTATTTGTTTATTTGAATTAGTACGTCGAAGATCTCACATACAAAGCGCTCAATATGCATTGGTACATACATACACGTTCCAAGTATGCAGATCAATATATTTTAGGATGTGTTGTTCATGTTATTTGTGTATCTCCCTGCTAAGATTACAGAGGTCATGCTATTGAACATTATTTTCTAATTTTTGCATTACAATGTCAACTTGCCTCTATTAAAGCCATATAAAGACTATAAAGACCACATGACAAACCATCATTCCTGGAGCTATGTTTTTTGCACATAAAGCACTAAATGGAATTATGATTCCTGGAAAAACTGACAGAAAAAATATATATGTTGAGCAAGCGATGGAATTATATGGCTTTTTAATAGAAGCACTATATAGAATTTTGATTTTTCCTGTCAGTTCTTCCAGAAATTATTTATGTTGTGAACATGCCAAACCATCATTCCTGGAGCTATGTTTTTCACACATAAAGCCATATAATTCCATCGTTTGGGCTCAACATATATATTTTTCTTACGTGCCAAGCTACTCTATTTGTGCAACTATTCTCTGCCCAAGTTTGCTGTGCGTTCAGGATTATTATAATATTTTCTTTCAGGCCTATATCCTATAATTTATATGGCTCGGTTTTCTTCAAATTTGCACCTAGGTTTCTTCACGACTAGACAACTTGACGGCATAGCTGCAAGTTATACATTTCGAGAAATCAAGCTTCCTAAGTATATCAGGCATGACGGCATTTGCTCGAGGTTGGTTTATTCCTATGTATTTCCAGTTATTGCTTTTCCAGTTATTTGCTCGAGATATTGTGGTGATGCTTACTTATTTGAGATAAGACAGTTAATAAAAGACATGGTACACAAATAACTTGATTAGGAAGCAATTGAAGAATTTTTTTATGCTCTACGGATTATCAATGCCAAAACTAAATGTTCCGAGAACTAATATTTGTACTAAACTCCTCCTATATATCAATCCAGTAATATTTTCATCACGTAAATGTGGTGTATATTAATTTTAGGTTCACATGTATCACAAAATATCTAGCCCGTGCAAGCGCACGGGTTAATGACTAGTTAACCTAATTGATATGGCAGCTAAAGGTTGCATAATCAACGTGTGATAAAGGTTCACTTCCTCGAGGGTGATTCGAGGGGGTGCCTAGGTGGAGATGAGAGTGGTTGGTTACAAAAGGGTTCGATGAGAACCAATGATGACAAATGTTACTCTCTTACCCCTTTTGAAAAGTATTCTGAGTAGACGAATGCCATGTGTCAATTATATTTCTGTTTATGAAACTTCGCTTTATGCAAAAAGAAACACATATACAGCTTTAGAGCCTCCGTCAGTCATTGGGCCTATATCGCCCTACTAAACTTGCGAGTACATCGTACTCAGTCTCTCTTTGCTGCCTCTATGATTTTGTATTTCAGAGGAGGACGACACCGAGCAACTAGGTGGGTTCTTCGTTGACGTCGACTACTAGTCTGAGGTTCCCAGGTGGCAGCTTGGGACCGTGGAACAAGCTGGCTTGGGTGATGTTTATTGTAGGCCTCTTAGGCCATATATTTGCTTCTGGTTGTTAGACAACACTACCCGCTTCCGCTTGATGTATTGTTGGATCCGTGATCCTTTTGTTGTGTAATATTTGTATTCTTCTCATTATATGAGTTGCTATATGTTTTGTGTCGTAGAGTCATGCAATGTGCCAGTTTGTTCCACAAGTCTCGATCTTTGTTTTATACATTGATGGTTGTGCCAACGACATAGCCTTTCTGTATAATTCCGGGGTCGGGGCGCTACAAGTTGGTATCAGAGCAGGACTGCCTGTAGGAAACCCTTTCTTTTGGTCGATGTCGAGTCTAGTGAAAATTATTTTCAACCTAAAAATGAGTTGTGAAAACCTTCTTAGGATTCTTTTTGCTTCTCATCCAACTCGCTCTACTCTGATTCTTACCTCTATTTGTTTTATGCTTGGTGTCGATGTTTAGGTTCTCGGGGTTGGGGTTCTTACCGTCCAGTTATGCCTCGAGTCTGTTATATCCGCTTGATATCGCCTCGATGACGTGATGTCACCGTGGCTGACTAAATCTGTCTTTGGTGTTTATTGCTTCGTAAATACCTATATATAGGAGCAACCTTTGATCTATCTTGTCTGTCAGAATCGGTTACTAACTTGTCGTTGTTCCAATTCTTCAGAATGGCTCCTACCCGTCGTGGGGAACATAGCAGCCCTGATCCACCACCGCCCCCTTCGATGGCGGAGGTTATGATGGCAATTGAACAAAACCGTCTGCGCAATGAGCGGTTGCTCGAGCAGCTGGTCCAGCAAGGGGCCAGGAGGAACACGGACTGCACCACCCTCAACCAATTCTTGCGGTCCCAACCTCCTACCTTCTCTGAAGCTAAGGAGCCGCTTGATGCGGATGACTGGCTTCGGGCTATCGAGCGCAAGTTTGCCGCTCTTCATGTCCCGGCGGCGGAGCACGTCAACTTCGCCACCTACCTTCTGGAAGGAGCCGCCGGTTCCTGGTGGGAGAGCCACGTGACGATGGTTGCCGCGGGCCATGTTGTCACTTGGGAGGAGTTCCGCACCGCCTTCCGTGCGGCGTACATCCCCAAGCCCATCCTCGAGCTCAAGAGGCGGGAGTTCCTGGACCTAACCCAGGGACGCATGGACGTCCAGTCCTATGGACGGGAGTTCAACCACCTCTCCCGTTACGCCCCTCGGGACGTGACGAATGATGAGGACAAGCAATACCTCTTCCGCAAGGGGCTCGCACCTCGCCTTCGATACGAGCTCCTACCCTTCAAGTTCACCTCCTACCAAGAGCTCTACAACCAGGCTCTCACCATGGAGCAGGGTAGGAAGGAGCTAGAGGCTTCTAAGAGGCCCGCTTCCACCGATCACCAGAGCTCCTCCTCCTCGGAGGGCAAGAAGCGCAAGGTATTCGTGCCTTTCAGCGCTGTGCCAAAGGCGCCCTTCGCGCCGAAGCCCACCGGGTACCTGCCACCTCCGCCTCGCCCAGCTACTTCGACCTTGGGTGCGGCTGGAGGCGGGTTTCGACCTCGACTACCTGCACCGCCGGGGCTCACTTGCTTCTCTTGTGGCCAGCCGGGGCACTACTCCAGGGAGTGTCCCCAGAAGGCACCGGCTCCCTCAGCACCTGCACCAGCACCCTCTACCCCAGCCGCCAAGGCTACCACCGTCAGCCGTGGCCGCCTGAACCACGTCTCGGCTGAAGGCGTTGAGGAGGACCCCGGAGTTCTCATGGGTACGCTTCAAATCAATACTTATCCAGCTTCAGTGCTATTTGATTCTGGAGCTTCGCATTCGTTCATATCCATATCATATGCACACAACCATCAAATACCGTTTGTGATGATGGATCCCCCGTTAGTGGTCAAGACCCTGGGTTCTAGTTGGCGTACCAATTGGATATCTCCCGATGTTCAAATAGCCCTAGGGTCAGTCCCTTTTCCGTTCTCATTGATAGCCCTGAGGTCAGAGGGTATCGATGTTATTCTGGGCATGGATTGGCTAGTAAGATATCAGGCCAACCTGGATTGTGCTGCCAAGACTGTCACAGTGTTCCACCCAAGGTATGGGGAAGTGCGTTATTGGTCCCCAACATCTGCAACTCCTTCCGCGGCTACTCCTCTCTCGCCGGAGATCAGTCTTTATTTCCTGGACGGAATCACCCCGCCTGATATGTCTGAAGTCGCTGTGGTGTGTGATTTCCCCGATGTCTTTCCGGAGGAATTGCCCGGCATGCCACCCGATCGCAGCGTGGAGTTTGTGATTGAGTTGGTTCCGGGAACCGCCCCAGTTTCCAAGACGCCCTACCGTATGCCAACGGAAGAGCTAGCTGAATTGAAGAAGCAACTTGATGAGCTGCTGGAAAAAGAATTCATCCGGCCGAGTAGCTCACCTTGGGGCTGCCCGGTCATCTTTGTCAAGAAGAGGGATACAAATGTTCCTCGTCTGGTCGTTGACTACCGCCCTCTTAATGCGGTGACCATCAAGAACAAGTATCCAATTCCTCGAATAACCGACTTGTTCGATCAACTGGCTGGTGCCACGGTATTCTCCAAGATGGATTTGAGGTCAGGCTACCATCAAATAAAAATCCGAAAGGAGGATATTCCGAAGACGGCCTTCACTACCCGCTATGGGTTATATGAGTACACCGTCATGTCCTTTGGCCTCACAAATGCTCCGGCTACATTTATGAGGCTGATGAACTCCATCTTCCACGAGTACCTCGACAAGTTCGTCATCATTTACATCGATGACATCCTTGTGTACTCCAAGACCGAAGACGAACATGCTGAACACCTTCGGCTAGTTTTGACCAAGCTCCGTGATCATCGCCTCTATGCCAAGTTCTCTAAATGTGAGTTTTGGCTGAAGGAGCTCATTTTCCTCGGTCATGTGGTATCGGCTGCTGGAGTAGCGGTGATACCTGACAAGATTCAGGCCATCCTGGATTGGCCAACTCCCAAGTCTGTTAAAGATATCCGAAGCTTCCTTGGATTGGCGGGTTATTACCGCCGATTCATCGAGGGCTTCTCCAAAATAGCCAAGGCACTGACTGACCTCCTCAAGAAAGGCAAACAATTTGTGTGGTCAGACAAGGCTGAAGAGAGTTTCCAAACACTCAAGGTCAAGCTCACTACCACTCCGGTACTTGTCCTTCCCGATACCGGCAAGGACTTTGTTGTCTATTGCGATGCATCTCTACAAGGTTTGGGATGTGTCTTGATGCAAGAGGGCCATGTGGTCGCTTATGCTTCCCGTCAACTCAAGCCACACGAGCAAAATTATCCCACTCATGATTTGGAGCTTGCCGCCGTGGTACATGCTCTGAAGCAATGGAGGCCCTACCTCTTGGGCAACCGTTGCGAGATCTACTCCGACCACCAAAGTCTGAAATATCTATTCACCCAGCCGGATCTGAACTTGAGGCAGAGGAGATGGCTGGAATTGATAAAGGACTATGATGTGACTCTCAATTATCAGCCCGGCAAGGCAAATGTCGTGGCGGATGCTCTGAGCCGCAAAGCCTATTGCAATACCGTGATGGTTGAAAAGGCGCAACCGGCTCTCCACGAGGAGTTTGCTAAATTGAATCTGGAAATTGTTCCTTCGGGTTTTCTAGCTAACCTTGAGATCAAATCCACTCTCGAGGATGAAATCAAGGCCGCCCAGCAAAATGATCATGGCATCCTCAAGATCAAGGAGAATGTCGCAAATGGAAAGGCCAAGTGTTTCTCTATCGATGACTCCGGTGTTGTCTTTTTCGAAGGACGTCTTGTGGTGCCCAAGAGTGGAAATACCAAAGGTTTAATTCTCCAAGAGGCACATGGATCTCCCATATCCATCCATCCCGGTAGCACCAAAATGTACCAAGACCTCCGTCCCAAATTCTGGTGGACCCGTATGAAGCGGGAGATTGCCAAATATGTTGCCGAATGCGATGTCTGTCGCCGGGTGAAAGCTGAACATCAAAGGCCAGCTGGTACCCTTCGCCCCATAGCCGTTCCCGAGTGGAAATGGGATGAAGTTGGTATGGATTTCATCACCGGTTTTCCAAAGTCACAAAAGGGAAACAATGCTATTTGGGTCATCATCGACCGTTTGTCAAAGGTTGCCCATTTCCTTCGGTCCGCGATGATATTCGAGCAAGCCAACTTGCCGACTTGTATATGGCCCGGATTGTCCCTTTGCACGGGGTTCCTTTGCGGATCATCTCCGACCGTGGAAGCTTATTTGTGTCCAAGTTTTGGCAAAGTTTCCAAACGGCTCTTGGAACCCGTCTCAATTTCAGCACCGCCTATCACCCTCAAACCGACGGGCAAACTGAGAGAGTAAATCAAGTTCTTGAGGATATGCTTCGGGCTTGTGTCATCTCCTTCGGCAAGGGTTGGGAGAAATACCTCCCTCTCGCCGAGTTCTCCTACAACAATAGCTATCAAGCCAGTTTGCAAATGGCTCCCTTTGAGGTTCTTTATGGGAGAAAATGTCGGACTCCTCTCAATTGGTCTGAAACCGGGGAGAGGCCACTCTTCGGTCCGGATGTGATCAATGAAGCCGAAGAAAAGGTCCGTGTCATTCGGGATAATCTCAAGGCTGCTCAATCCCGTCAGAAAAGCTATTATGACAAGCACCACCAGGAGGTCCACTATGAAATTGGTGACAAGGCCTATCTTCGAGTCTCTCCTCTCCGAGGCGTTCGTCGCTTCGGAATCAAGGGCAAGTTGGCACCTCGCTATGTTGGCCCTTTCACCATCCTAGCCAAGCGAGGAGATCTCTCCTATCAACTTGAGTTGCCCTCCAATTTCCCGGATGTCCATGATGTGTTCCATGTTTCCCAACTCCGCCGGTGCTTCAAGGATCCCATCGTGGGGTTGATCATGAGGCATTGGACATCCAGGAGGATTTGACCTATCGCGAGCATCCTATCCGCATCTTGGATGAAGCGGAGAGGAAAACCCGCAACAAGTCCATCAAGTTTCTCAAGGTCCAATGGTCTAACCATTCCGAGGAAGAAGCCACATGGGAGCGAGAAACTAGTCTTCGTCAGGAATACCCCGCCTTTTTCACTCAAGCCTAGAATCTCGGGACGAGATTCCTGTAAGGGGGGTAGATTTGTAACAGCCCAAACTTGGTAACGAAAAATACGAAGAATTTTTCCACTTTTTGATTTCGATGTTTGCATCATCGCATCCATATGCATTTGCCATTGCAAGCTTTCTTTTGGAAACAATTGAAATGGGAGGCCTAAACTTCCCAACAGCCAACAAATGAAAATGTCAAACTTGGAAACCAGTAAATGAATTTCCAAATTGATGAGGAAGTTCCAACCTTGCAGGTTATAACAATTCCTCGCTTTTCAAATTTTGCTAAATAAGAAATGACATGAGATTTGAAATTGGCTGAATTCAATTCCTATTTTTGGAACCAAGTTAGGCTTTCCAAAAATTCAAAATAAAATCATGGGGAGTCTCCATATGGTTGTGAGAGTCTCCATGAAAATTCTCATGATTTCTGGAATTGTTAAAATGCCCCAATGAAATACATTTTGGAAATTGCCCCTTTTTACCCTAACTAAAAGCTATGAACAAAGGTTGGGCAAAATAATTTATTTGACCTCACCAATTTTTGTGGTGGTTCTCAAGGTTATTTCCAGCTTATATGAATTTTTCTGGGATTTTAGAAAGTGTCCTTGTGCCCCAAATAATTTGTCAAAGTTGTTCTGGGGACCTGTTTGCTTTTGTTTTAAAAGTTCCAGGGACCTTCTCGCGAATCTTTTTCCCTCTCTCACCTCTCCACGGTGGCCATGGCGCACTGGCGCCATGCCTCCAGGCTGGCCGGCGCCATGCCGCGCTGCCCCCCTCTCTCTGGTGGTCAAGGTCCTGATGAGGACGCCCACCTGCCCCAGCGACCTGCTTTCCCCATTCTCCTCCCCGCGAGCCAACCCTAGCCCTAACCTGCGTCCGCCGCTGTCGCCGCTGTCGGCCCCCGCGTCCCGCCGTCGACTCCGGCCACCCCGAGGCGAACCGTCGCCGCCATCAGCTCCGCATCGCCGAGCCACGCCTCCCCGCCATAGGAATCGGGCTAGGGAGCCCTAAATCGAGCCGTCGTCGCCGTCGTCTTCCTCCCGGTCCGGCGGCCGACCGGCACGATTGCCTCCGCCTCAGGCCTCCCCTGCCTCCGACGAGCAGCCCTACGTGTCCGTGGTGAGTTCGCCGTCCTGTTGGACATCCTTACTCGCCTCCTCCCCCTCTGCATCTCCGCTTCCGTGCGGAGGCCGCCGGCCGTTCGCCGCGGCCTTGCTCTGCCGAGCACGCGCACGACATCCGGCCCTTTCCCTGCTCCCGCAAGCACACGCACCGCATCGGCCCCGCAATCGCACGTTTTTGTCACACTCGCGCAACCACGGGGCGCCGCTCCATCCTGGTCGCCGCCGGCCGCCGTCCACTGTCGAACACCGTCGCCGCACACCCCGGCCTCCGCGGTCACCGCGTCCCGGCCTGGGCACCGGCCAGAACCGGCCAGCAGGCCGGTTGTTTCCGAGGGGTGCCCGGCCCTCACCCCGGCCTGGGCCGGCCACGAGGCCGGCCTGTTCGGGCAGTGGCCCGGCCTAACGCCCGGTTTGGGCCGGCTCTGAGGCCGGTCTCTTCTGGCACCTCCCCGGCCTACAAACCGGCCTGGGCCGACTTACGGGCCGGCCTGCACAGTAAAAGCAGTTTTTGATAAATTCAAATAATTGATAACTTTTCAAATGTTGGACCAAATTTAGCAAATCAAATACCGTTTGAATCAGGAAAACAAACCCTACAATATGAGATCATTGTGACTTTCTTTTGAAACCATATTTTTGCTGTTTAAGTAAGAATTCTTAAAATGGGTTAAATAATCCCAAATTAGGAAAATTCATAACTTATTGAATAATTGTCCAAAAATTATGAATTAAATATCAAAGTGATCAACATGTCATATGCTATCAACCCATGCACTTATCACATCATGATCACAAACTTTTATTTGATGTTATTCATAATTTGTTTAAATTAATTAAATTCAATTATTTAATTAATTTGCTAGTTATTCATCGGTACTCCGAAAATTACAAATAAATTACCGAAATGATCGGAAGAACAATACCTATCCATTCATGTCATGTTCATGCATAATGATCCACTTCTATAATAATTTGATAATTTATGAAGAATGTGGTCACTAAGATAAATATGGAGTGGTGTCCAAATAATTGCACTAACTATTTGGAACTCCATTTAATTTGTTAAATAAATTAAATGATATTGTCTTTGCATCAATTGGACATGCCATCATGTGTTTGCGCATTGCACCCTGTGATCGTGTGATTTATGTGTTCCTTGTATTTCTCTTTTGGGTATCGATAGATTCTGGAGTCGAGGGTCTCTCTAACTACCCCGACGAGCAGTACTTCACTCCCGGGCAGCAAGGCAAGAGATAACCTAACCTTCTTGGCATTTTAGCATCCTATGATTTTATCAAATTATTTTATCCACCATAATATTGCATGCGATTCAAATGTCTCTTTTGGTAAATATTAGAATATCCTATGAATGCATGTTCTTCCCCGAGCCAATCACATGTATCCCTACCTATGGAACCTAGGGTTGAAGTGTTGGCCGAGATAAAGATAGATTTGTTGTACTCGTTTGCTTAGCTATGCTTAGCTATGCTTAAATAGATGCTTTATGTCCGTTATAAATTCCATACTTGTTGATGTTGATGGAATGATTCGGGCATGGTGGATAATTGTGATGCTTAATTAAAATGCTAAGACGGCTTGGGTGAGTTGCCATCGGGGATGGTGTTTTGCCTCACTCTAGCCCCTAGGTGCGAGTTCTTTACCTCTTGAACCAAGACTGAGCGTGCTTCCGGAGGTGGGGGCATATGGAACCCCCTTTGACCGAATAATTTGTGAGGGGCTTGTCAAGGGTCCTCTAGTTTGCTATTTCCATTTGCGCGTGTGTGGTGTGAGTGGAAAAAGGAACGAGGATGATGGTGTGTAGGACGTGACGGGGGGGCAGGGCGCTGGGAGCGCTGAACCTGTCCTTCCGCCACTGATGGTCCTTGAGTAAGCCTCATGCAATGTAAAGGTCTAACCGCGCCCGTTCGCCGGCCCTCCCCGGAAGAGGGCCAACTAGGTGAGCCGGACGGTACCGATGGGTAAATTAGTACACCCCTGCAGGGTTAATCTTTTCGAAAAGCCGTGTCCACGGTTATGGACGACTTGGGAATAGACGATAAGATCATAGAGAATATTAACCTAATTGATATGGCAGCTAAAGGTTGCATAATCAACGTGTGATAAAGGTTCACTTCCTCGAGGGTGATTCGAGGGGGTGCCTAGGTGGAGATGAGAGTGGTTGGTTACAAAAGGGTTCGATGAGAACCAATGATGACAAATGTTACTCTCTTACCCCTTTTGAAAAGTATTCTGAGTAGACGAATGCCATGTGTCAATTATATTTCTGTTTATGAAACTTCGCTTTATGCAAAAAGAAACACATATACAGCTTTAGAGCCTCCGTCAGTCATTGGGCCTATATCGCCCTACTAAACTTGCGAGTACATCGTACTCAGTCTCTCTTTGCTGCCTCTATGATTTTGTATTTCAGAGGAGGACGACACCGAGCAACTAGGTGGGTTCTTCGTTGACGTCGACTACTAGTCTGGGGTTCCCAGGTGGCAGCTTGGGACCGTGGAACAAGCTGGCTTGGGTGATGTTTATTGTAGGCCTCTTAGGCCATATATTTGCTTCTGGTTGTTAGACAACACTACCCGCTTCCGCTTGATGTATTGTTGGATCCGTGATCCTTTTGTTGTGTAATATTTGTATTCTTCTCATTATATGAGTTGCTATATGTTTTGTGTCGTAGAGTCATGCAATGTGCCAGTTTGTTCCACAAGTCTCGATCTTTGTTTTATACATTGATGGTTGTGCCAACGACATAGCCTCTCTGTATAATTCCGGGGTCGGGGCGCTACAGAGGTCCTTGATGAGCGTGTCCTTCTCGCGGTTCTTGACCACGATGTCGTCGACGTAGGCCTCTGCATTCCTTCCCATTTGAGCCCCCAAGGCGATCCTCATGAGGCGCTGGAAAGTGGCACCGGCATTTTTCAGGCCGAAAGGCATGCAGACGTAGCAAAACACACCACAAGAGGTGAGAAATGTTGTCTTCTCCTCGTCCTCTTTCGCCATTTTGATCTGTTGATAGCCTGAGAAGGCATCCAGAAAACAGAGGAGTTCGCAGCCGGCGGTGGAGTCCACGATCTGGTCGATCCTCGGGAGGGGATAGGTGTCCTTGGGGCAAGCTTTGTTGAGGTCAGTGAAATCGATGCAGAGGCGGCTTCCTCCGGTGTGCTTGGGGACGACCACACCATTGGAGAGCCAAGTGGGATGGACAACTTCTTTGATGATGCTAGCTTTCTTCAACTTCTCTACTTCTCGAACGATGAAGTCTTGCTTCTCTGGCGCCTGGCGCCGCGCCTTTTCCTTCACGGGGCGCGCGTTTGGACACACGGCTAGGTGGTGCTCGATCACCTCCCTCGGTACTCCGGACATATCTGATGGTGTCCATGCGAACATGTCAGAGTTTGCCCTAAGGAAGGCGACGAGCGCGCTTTCCTATTTGGGAGGCAAGTTGGCGCCGATGGTGACGCTAGCCCCCGAGCCGTTTGTCTCAAGAGGCAGCTGCTTTGTCGCGGCCTTCTCTTGAGAGAACAGCTGCTTCTTCTTCGCGGGGGGCCTCGGGAGGGGTTCCTCATCCTCGCAGNTGCTCAGGGTGAGTCTTCATCCGATTCGGCAGTTTCCCGCCCCCTTTTCTCCCTCTCGCCGTCGTTGGCGTCATCGTCGCCGCCGGTCAGCGCCGGCCGACGCGGTCACCGCGTCCCCGGCCTGGGAACCGGCCTGAACCGGCCAGTAGGCCGGTTGCTTCCGATGGAGGCCCGGCCTAAAGCCCGGACTGGGCCGGCCACGAGGCCGGCAGCCTCTGGCTAGGGCCCGGCCTGACACCCGGTCTGGGCCGGCTCTGGGGCCGGTACCCTCGGCCACTGGCCCGGCCTGCGCACCGGCCTGGGCCGACCTGTGGGTCGGCCCGCAACAGTAAAAACTGTGAAATTTTGGAATTAAAGTGAAATTTAAATAATTAATATCTTTTTGAGAAATGCTTCAAATTCGACGATTCAAGTTTCAAAATGTTCAGAAAACAAAACACTACCACTCGGACTCATTGTGATCTTCTTTTTGGAATTATTTATTTTGGTTATTTAAGAATTCCTAAATTGGGTTAAATAAGCCAAATTATGAAAATTCATAACTTATTAAATAATTGTCCAAAAATTATGAATTAAATATCAGAGTGATCAACTTGTCAAATGCTATTTCCCCATGCTGATATCGTGTCATGATCACAAATTCTTATTTGATGTTATTCATAATTTGTTTAAATCAATTAAATTCGTTTGTCTAAAATAATTTGTCATTTAATCATCGGTGCTCCGAAAATTACAAATAAAATACCAAAATGATCGGAATGACCAAACCTATCCATTCATGTCATGTTCATGCATAATTGAACCACTTCCCTAATAATTTGATAATTTATAAAGAATTGTGGTCACTAAGATAAATATGGAGTTGTGTCCAAATGATTGCACTAATTATTAGGAACTCCATTTAATTTGTTAAATAAATTAAATGATATTATCTTTGCATCAACTTGACATGCCATCATGTGATTGAGCATTGCATCTTGTGTTCGTGTGATTTATGTGTTCTTTTTGGGTATCGATAGATTCCGGAGTCGAGGTTAACGCGACTTACCCCGACGACCAGTACTACACGCCCGAGCAGCAAGGCAAGAGATAACCTAACCTTCTTGGCATTCTAGCATCCTATGTTTTTATAAACTTATTTTATCCACCATAATATTGCATGCGGTTCTAATGTCTTTTTGGTAAATATTAGAATATCCTATGAATGCATGTTCTCCCCCAAGCCAATCACATGTATCCCTACCTATGAAACCTAGGGTTGAAGTGTTGGCCGAGATAAAGATAGGATTGCTGTATTCATATATCTAGCCATGCTTAGCAATGCTTAGTTAAATGCTTTATGTCCATTATTATTTCCGTAATTGTTGATGATGATGGAATGATTCGGGCATGGTGGATAATGGAGATGCTTAATTAAATTGCTAAGATGGTTGGGGTGAGTTGCCATCGGGGATGGTGTTTTGCCTCACTCTAGCCCCTAGGTGCGAGTTCTTTACCTCTTGAACCAAGACTAGCATGCTGCCATTGGTGGGTGTATGGGCGCCTCACTGACCAAATAATTTGTGAGTGGCTTGTCAAGGGTCCTCTAGTTTGCTATTTCCATTTGCGCGTGTGTGGTGTGAGTGGAAAAGGAACGAGGATGGTGATGTTTAGGACGTGACGGTGGGGCAGGGCGCTGGGAGCGCTGAACCTGTCCTTCCGCCACTGATGGTCCTTGAGTAAGCCTCATGCATTGTAAAGGTCTAACCGCGCCCGCTTGCCGGCCTTCCCCGGAAGAGGGCCACTCAGGTGAGCCGGACGGTACCAATGGGTAAAATAGTACACCCCTGCAGGGTTAATCTTTTCGAAAAGCCGTGTCCACGGTTATGGACAACTTGGGAATAGACGATAAGATCATAGAGAATTTTAACCTAATTGATATGGCAGCTAAAGGTTGCATAATCAACGTGTGGATAAAGGTTCATTTCCTCGAGGGTGAGTCGAGGGAGTGCCTTTGTGTGAGATGAGTGGTGATGGTTGTAAGTAGGTTCGCCGAGAACCGAAGGTGATAATGATACTCTCTTACCCCGTTATAAAAATACTCTGAGTAGACGAATGCCATGTGTCTTTTATGTTTCGGTTTATGAAAGTTGGCTTTATGCAAAAGAACTACATATACAGCTTTAGAGCCTCCGCCAGTCATTGGGCCTATATCGCCCTACTAAACTTGCGAGTACGTCGTACTCAGTCTCTCTTTGCTGCCTCTATGATTTTGTATTTCAGAGGACGACGACACCGAGCAGCTAGGTGGGTTCTTCGTTGACGTCGACTACTAGTCTGGGGTTCCCAGGTGGCAGCTTGGGACCGTGGAACAAGCTGGCTGGGAAATGTTTATTGTAGGCCTCTTAGGCCATATTTTTGCTTCTTGTTGTTAGACAACACTACCCGCTTCCGCTTGTTGACTTGTTGGATCTGTGATCCTTTTGTTGTGTAATTTGTATTCTTCTCGTTATATGAGTTGCTATACTTTTGTGTCGTAGAGTCATGCTTTGTGCCAGTTCTGTTCCACAAGTCTCGATCTTTGTCTTATACATTGATGGTTGTGTCGGATTCATAGCCTCTCTGTATAATTCCGGGGTCGGGGCGTTACAACATCAATATCAAAGAAGACGGCGAAACCCATCTTATTAAGTGCACAAACGGAAAGTAAATTAAAGCCAAGGTCTTTGACAAGCATGACATTCGCTAGGGTGATATCCTTAGCGACTACCACCTTGCCAAAGCCCAATACCTCGGATTTTGATCGATCTCCATAAGTGACGGTTGCTTCATTTAGATTTGGTCTCAACTCCGTCATTAACTCCTTGCTTTCGGTCATATGTTTTGTGCATCCACTATCAAGCACCCATTTTGACCCACCGGAAGCATAGTCCTACAAGAAATCATTGCTTTGATTTAGGTCCCCATTTTTCAATGGGTCCTCTTTTGTTAGCAACAAGGGTCTTAGGAACCCAAATAGAACGAGCAATAGAAACATTTCTAGGACCAATAAACTTAGCATAGACATCCCCATAATAATCAACATATATAATATAGTGGGGGTTAGTATTTCCCGCAAAGTCATCACTAATGGTTTTACCCCTTGTGGCACCACCACTAGCAATGTTGACCTTCATCTTTGCTTGAGGGATCCTCTTTGCTTGAGGAGCACTAGTAACGTTGGCCTTCTTAACTTGAGGAGCTCTAGCATCCTTCATGAAGCTCTCTTTCTCCTTTTCCTCCTCAACGAACCCAAGACCAACTCTCCCTTTTTGTGAAGTTACAAAAGGTTTCTTACCTAGGGAGATGGCCTTAGCAAGATTGATCTTCAACCTAGCATTTTCCTCAATGATATGCGCATGATCACAAGTAATTGGAGTGGAGGAACTAGGCTCATCATTTTTAGGCGGTTGAGCTTGAAGTTGTTCATACGACTTAGTGAGGGTAGAGAGTTCACTCTCCAATGCTTTGTGGGCCTTAGAGAGCTTCTCTAGCTCCTCGGTTAGTCTAGAATGACCAACACCAAGCTCGACCTTTTCTTTCTTACATGCTTTGTATTTAGCAATTGCATGATCACGTTCATTAATGAGTTTAGCAACAATTACATCATTTGATTCTTCTATAGATTCTAGTTGTTGCTCTAGAGAAACTCTAAGCTCATGCTCTTCTTCAAGATTGTCTTTCAAGGATGCAATTTCCATACCATCCTCTCTTTCAATCTTACCCATGATCTCAAGCATTTCTTGAGCTTCACCATATTGACTCATAAGAGTCTCAACATGCTTCTTTGTTTCACCTTGCATGTTAGTGATAAAATGATCGAAAGCAACTATTTCCTCTTTGATTTTAAGACTAGTAGCATCATCCATATTACTCATTGCCTTAGGAGATGAGGGAGATGATACCTCGGTGGTCTTAGCCATGAAGCATCTTGCGGAGGATTTGGAGACATTCTCATTGGGGGATTCAAATAGGGAAGGAGATGATGAAGAAGCAATAGCAATGGCGGCAACTTCATTTGTGGGCTCTTCTTCTTCCTCCCCGGATGAATACTCTTCTTGAGCAAGAAATATAATTCTCGGAGGCTTCTTGTTGATAGCATTCTTCTTGAAGAAGGGTTTCTTATGGATGTCCTTTGACTTGTCCTTCCTAATAAGCTTTCCTTCATGAAGTTCCCGATTCTCAAACGGACACTCGGCTACAAAGTGATATTTATCTTGGCAATTGTAGCAAGAACGAACTCTTTGGCCACCCTCCTTCCTTCCACTTGCCTTGTTGACAAAATCCCTTGCCTTGGACGGACTCTTCCAAAAGACTTTAGATGTGAGAGCCGCATAGTCCTTGAGAGTATCTTCAAGCTCTTTGGGATCCCAATTTGACACATCTTCTTGAGCCTCATCATCATCGTCTTGCTCCACAACCTTGGCCTTCAAAGCAAGTGAAGATCCTCTATGCATTCCAATGGCTCGGGCTCGAGCATCTCCGGCGTTCTTGGCAGCCACCTTGTATGCCGCCATCTCTTGCATGACCTCATTAGATGACATGAGGTGGTAATTGTGTCTTCCTTGGAGACTCTTCAAGTCGATGGATTCGAACGGCCAAAGGGCGCTCACATACTTCCTCTTGATCCAAGCATCATCGACATAAGTTGCACCAAGGGCTCAAAATTGAGTAGCAAGGGTCTTGAGTCTTCGATACATTTCTTCATGATCTTCACCCTCTACCATGAAAAAGCCCTCGGCTTGGTTGCTCAAGGCTTCAAATCTATTCCTTTGCACGCTCTCATTACCGACAAACTCTTGAGTGAGAATATCCCAAGCTTCTTTGGCGGTGGTGGCAAGCTCGATGAGAGACATGTGCTTTTGTCCCACGGCGGTATGAATCATGTTGAGAGCCAAGTCATTGAGTTGACCATCCACAACTTCTCTTCTTGTCATGTTGTTTGGGTCGACGGCCTTGAACCCAACTTGAATGATTCTCCATAGCTCGCTCGAAGCGCTCTTGATATGAGATCTCATAAGAAATTGCCAGTTAGAAAAACAAGATGGATTAAACTTAGGTGGATCAACCCTGTTGTTTATATGAGGATGCGGGATAGGTGGGTCGACGGAGTACTTAAATGGAACACCATGGTACTCCTCCTTCCCATTATCAATTTTAGGAGGGGATTCATTAGTGTGTTGTTCGCCATCCCCACTATGAGCGGCGGAAGCATTAGCCTCTAGGGATGGTGCGGCGGGTGGTTTATTGCCATTCAAGAGTTGCCTCATCATAGCATGCAACTCCTCCATTTGAGTGTTCATGGATGATGTCAAGCTTGTTTCCAAATTCTTGAGATCATCCATGGACACCGGGGGAGTGCTACCACCCGTAACACCATCACCGTCACCAATACTCTTTTAGGCGGTGAAGCCTAACTTAAGAGCCAAGGCTCTGATACCAATTGAAAGGATCATATGGGCACCTAGAGGGGGGGGGGTGAATAGGTGCTACACCAATTTTTAATTCCTTTTCGATTTTAGGCTTAATACAAAGGTAAATTCTCTAGATATACAACTACGGTGAATTTACCTATATGAGAAGCAAACTAGGACAACTAGGCAATTAATGAAACAAGTAAAGACAACTAAGGGAAAGAGATAACCAAAAGCGGAAGCATGCGGAGACAAGGATGTATTCCCGAGTTCCTCCTTGTTAAGGGAGTACGTCTCGTTGGAGGGGTGTGAGCTCGCCACAAGAGGCCTACTCAAGATGCCACAAAGGCCTCACCCTATTCTCCGATGAACCGCACCCGAGGGTTTGGTTCAACTTCCACTATCGAAATCATTCGAGGCGGAATCCGGAGCCTTTATAATGTTTTTGGGGCACACACCCACAACTTAATTGGGGGCTCCCAAATCAACACATCTGTCACAATTACAACAATTAGTAAGTACAAGAATTCTAGGGTAACACAATGCTAACCCTAGAAACAAGAATCCTCAAGTGAATGAGGGGGAAATGAAGAACGGCTTGGTGAAGATGTAGATCCGGGTCTTCTCCTTCAATCCTCCAAAGATCAACGAGTTTGGGTGGAGGAATTGGGAGATCTAGCGATTTTGAGCTCTCAAATATTAGGGTTCATAAATGCTGGACGAGCTGAGTGTCCTGAGGTAGGTGGAGGGGTATTTATACCCCTCTGAAATTTCTGACCGTTGGAAGTCACTTAGACCAGAGACTCTGGCCTAAGTGGGCCGGAGACTACGGTCTTCTTCCAGGGTTCCTCCGGACTGACTCCAGAGACGCACCACACCTTGCACGCTTGGGGAGGGGCCGGAGACTCCGGCCAGGGGGGCCGAAAACTCCGGTGCAGGCGGAGACTCCGCACCCGGGCGGAAACTTCGTCGATGACGCTGGATAGGCCGGAGACTCCGGTTACAAGGGGCCGGATACTCCGGGCACCCGGAGACTCCGGGCACCCTCCGGTGATACTCCGGAGGGACACCAGAGCCGCACCACAATCTGGCGAAAGGCAGGAAAATCCAGGGGGCCGGAGACTCTGGCCCTGACAGACCGGAGACTCCGGCCAGGGATTGTTCTGCAGCAAATGAACTCAGCCAATTCTTCCCTTTTTGGTGGTGGATGCTTAGGGTAAAAAATATGACTATTAACCTACAGCACTTAGCATCACATTAGATGATCACTAGTGTTGTTAACTAACACACAAAACCAACGGGGTTTAGGAAATGCTCTTTCAGAAGGCCGACGGCGACGGCGACGCCACACTTGCTTGGATTCCTTGGCTTCCTTGGGTTCCCCACGTGCCGGGCGGCAAATAGAGGCCGTGCGGCGCAAACAGAGGCGACGGCGTAGGAAATCACGGTTCCCCCCGCTCGTCTGCTGCCGAGGCCGCCGCCACCAGGTTCGACATCGATCGTTGTGCCTCCTTCGCCTCCTCCGCCTCCTTGGCCTTCTACCTCTCGCCCCTTCCCTTGCGGTCGGCGGTGACTGTCTTCCTTCGCTCGACTTCCTCCAACCACTCGGTGTTGCTCACGCCCGCCGGCCGCCCCCCTCCCCCTCCCGACGGCCGCCCCGTCCTCTTCGCCGTTGGTGGTTCTTGGCCGGTGACTCGTGGGTTGTTGAATTTCTTCGGCGCCATTTGGAGGTGGTTCTGGCGCGAGCGGCGAGAAATGGCGGGAGGTACGGGATATGGAGAAGGAGGAATGGAGGGAGCCGAAAAAATACGGCGGGAATCAGTGTTGTCTCGCCGACAGGGCTGGCCCACGCGGCTTTTCCCTTATGCCGGCGCCCCCAGGCCGAACCCAGCGCGGTGGGTTGGGCCTGGGAACGCCGGATAACTTTTGGGCCAAATCCGGCGAAAAACGAGACCCTGGGGGGGGGGGGGCGACTGGGAGAAAAATCAACTGCCGGCGTCTAAAAGTGGCCCCGGGGGGGGGGGGGGCTCTTGGGGGGACGGCTGGAGTTGCTCTAATTCTCAACCATTTGAGAATTAGATCAATTCTCAATCACCATGGCAACCATTCTTTAACTATTCTTGGGGTATAACTAACAAAAAGCCGACCTTTGAGAACGTCGGTTGGTGTAGCATGGGATGCTCTCATGTTGACACGTGTCATACGCTTAGCGTCCCGCGTGGGTATACTTCTGAAAGTGCAGCGCGAACGTACTTCCGAAGTACTGAAAACCGAATTTAACTCTAACTTCTTATAGTAGGGACCCATTTTTATGCATATAAAAGTTTGGTTTCCGATCATATAACGAGGATGCAACGAAGAAGGAAGGTGTGCAAGGTCGCGCATGCTCATCGCTCGGTCCTCACTCTTTGGAGGAGATATGTGTCCACCTCGCACCAAGTTGCTACAAATTCATCTTGCGTTTCTACCTCCAAGTGTGCTGGCCAAATCTCCTCTCCACGCAGTTACACTTGTGAGTAGGTAAATTAATCATATGAACTTGCATTTATTTAATTTAGCCTTTCTATGTTTACACTTTCACACATGAAAATTCTGTATAGAATTTGAAGGGTTTTATAGCGCAGAGAGAGCTATTATCTATGCATGCATGCCTAGATGGTCTTGTGCTTTATCCTTCCGAGCGCCTCCTTGAGCTCGAGTCGACGGACGCCTCGAGTGAACGCGTATATTGTGTTATCTTCAGAGATCCTCTCTGCTGAGTTGCGAAGGAGGGTCCATTGCTAGATGTATTCGCGTAGTGTTTCGTCTGCATGTTGCTTGCAGGCTCGTAGTTGCTCGAATGACGTTGGACGCTTGTACGTCCCAAGTAAGTTCTTTGATGAAGTCCTCGCTGAAGTCCTCCCAGGAGTTGTATGAACTGCGGGGTAAGCTTTTGAGCCAAGCTCGGGCTGAACCCGAGAGCATGAGTTGTATGTATTGCATGGCAGTCGAAGTTGACTCCCTCTGATAGGTAACTGTCATCAAATAGTCCTCCAGCCAGGCGGACGGCTCATGCAGCCGTCGTACTGTGGCATTTCGGACGTGAGTTTGAACCCCTTGGGTATTCGGGTCTCTCGGATGCGGCGGCTGAAGCACAGCGCGCCACAAGGCTTGAACTTTCCCTCTGAGTAGGAGTCCTCGCTACTAGTTTCACGAGCGGCCCGCTTGGAGTGATTCTTGTCAACCTTGTTCTGTGTGATGACGTTGCGCGCGTCCTCTCCTTCCGCTAGGCGATAGCGGTCTTCACGGCCGTGGGTGGTACGGTTTCTCCGGTCGCAAGTGGCGTAGTCCTCCGGATCGTGGGCCCCGCGGTCGCTAAGGTGACGATTCCGAGGTTCTTGCCGCGGGCTTCGCTGATGTCGTGGAGGCGTCTTGTCACCAACTGCTGCGTCTTCGGTTGGCTTGGGGTCCTCTGGCACGAGTGCAGCCCCCGCCATAGTAAGGGATTTGATTTGTTGACGGAGCAAAGCCGCTCGAGGATCATCCTCTGGAGGCTGTGTTGACATCAGGTACATAGCGACCGACATGAGGGCGCCGGTGGCTGTCTTGGGGACAGGAATACCCTCCTCGTCCCATGATACGAAGGAGTTCTCCAGGTTGCGGGTGACATCGTTTCTCGCATCAGTGGGCATGCGCAGTTGTCGAGAGCGGTTGCGTGGGGGCTCAGACCATCCGGAAGACTGGACAGACAGAGCCGCTCGACGCGCACTCGATAGGCTGGCCTGCTTCTTATGCTCCTCGAGCACTTTCTCTGCCTCCTTCAGGTTTTTGCTCTCCTGCCATAGCAGGTACTGGTAAGCAAGCGGATTTTCGGGCGTGGCATCCTCTGACACAACGCCTTCCGCCACAGCTTTGATCGCCTTTTCCCCCATTGCCTGGGTGATGTGCAGTTGTGTTCGTCCGTTCGGCATGGCAACCGTAAACGGGTAAGTGCGCTGCTCCTCACGAGCGCTTGCCGACAGATCTGCCGATTTATCGACTCCCGAGGGCCCCCCGCGCACCATGTAGACTTGGATGGGAGCGGCACATGGAGTCTCCTGCTCGCTGGGAGCATCGGAGTCGACGATGTACGCGGACTAGAAGGTTGCTTCAATCTCATCGATGGATTGCGCGGAGCTCGGAGGCGAAGTCGACGAAGACGCGGGCGTGACCGCAGGCTCGGTCTTGTGCGCGGAGTCGACGATAGTTGGTGCAGATTTTGACATCGCAGTCGAAGGCGACGCAGGTTTGACGGGAGACTTGCCCGAAGGGTTGGCGACGGAGAGTGCAGGACGTGGCGTCGCAGTCGATGACGAAGCGGGTGCCGCCGCCGCCAGACGGAACACGCCGTCAGGTGAAACGTGCTCCACTGGTTGATGTAGAAGCGTAGATCACCGAAGTTCAGATCCACGCCCGAGTGCATATCGACGAAGGCCGGAAGCATGTCCGGCGAGCGTGGGTCGAATCCTAGTGACCCGAAGTAGATCGGTTTCTGCAGCGTCGGCGAGTTGCCGGTTGTCAATGATGAAGCCGCCGAATCCATAGATCCAGCGCTAGTCATTCCCACAGACGGCTCCAATTGACGTGAGGTTACCACGCAAGATCCCTCGGATAGCATCCTTGGGTTTCGTGAGATGGAGAAGAAGGTGGTAGCGCTGGTGGAATCGTCGACTGACAAGCAAGGTTTACCCAGGTTCAGTCTCCCGGAGGGTAAGAGCAACTCCAGCCGTTGGTGCCCCCCAGGGCGATTTGCCGGCGTGCTTGGGGGGGCACCGGCGGAGATTTTTTGCCTGGGGTGAGGGCGTTTCCCAGCCGCACCCCCACCCAAGACTCTGGAAGGAAGAGCAGTTGCAAATCGCGCGCTTTGGAGGAAGGGGATCCGCGGCCTCGACCGCCGCCAACCTCGCTCGCGCTGCACCAACGGCTGGAGTTGCAGACTTTCGCCGCCGCCGACGACCTCCACCTCCAGCCCGCTTGCCGTCCGCGTCCGCCACGAGGTCGAGGTCGAGGTCGAGCTCGAGCTCGAGCATGGGATGGAACGCCGCACGTCGGGGAGAGGCAAGGCCGGCGCGTGGGGAGGAGCGGGGCGAGGCAGATGGCGCACGCCGCACGTCGGCCGCCGCCACCATCTACTATCACCCGCACCACCAAGACAACGGGCGCCGGCCGTGCACGGTCCGCGGCAACGACGCGCTCGCCGAACGGCGGCTGCGTGGGGCAAGTCGGGCGGAGGAGGAGGAGAAGATGTGGTCGAAGCGGGAGTTGAAGGACGCGCCGGAGCCCCCCACCGCGCCGGCGGCGAAGGGCGGGTTAGGGATGCCGGTGAACTCCTGCACCGTCGTGGGGGCCCGCCGCGACGCGCGCGCCCGCTTCCGCGAGCCCCTCGGCGGCGCCGGCGCTGGAGCTGCCGCCCCCGCCGACGACGGATCAGACGCCTGGTGCGCGCTCGCTCCCCCGCCCATGCCCGCGTCGGCCGGCGCGGCACGCTGCGACGAGGAGGCCGCCCCCGGCGCCATGTACTGCGCGGACCAGCGCCGCACGCTTCCTGCCGCCGACGGCGCTTCCTCCCGCGGGCGGCCGGGAGCCGGGGCTGCGCTGTGCGAGCAGAAAATCGAGGCAGGAGGAGAGGGTGGGGGAAAAGGAGGAGAGAGAGGGTGGGGGAAAAGAAGGAGAGAGAGGGCGGGGGCAGTTTAACTCGCTGACAGTGGGGCTTTTCGTTGCATGCAAAGTTTGCCGGCGCCCCCAGGCCAAACCCAGCGCGCTGGGTTCGGCTTGGGACGCCGGGGGAATCTTTTGCGATTTGCCGGCGAAAAACAACGTTCTGGGGGCACGACTGGGAGGATTTTCGTCCGCCGGCGGCCAAAAAGTGCTCCTGGGGGGGCTCCTGGGGGGCCGGCTGGAGTTGCTCTAAAACCCTATGTCCTGCTTGTCTAGTATTGATCTCGAGGTGTACAAAGAGCTACAATGGCGATCTAGCCAGATGCAATCTAGCTAGGGCTTTGGGTGTCAAAGGAGTGTGTAACCTAGGTGGGCGGCCCTCCCAGCCTTTATATAGGAGGCTGGGTCTCGGGAGTTCTCTACCGACCCGGTTTTACAAGTAAGGAAAGGTAAAACCGCCTTAGGGTTTCTTCTTAGCTTGGGCTGTATTTTTCGTTGCGGGCCTCCACAATGGGCTGTCCCCATAGGCCATAGTCTGAATGTGCACCATGTATCCTCATCGTGGTACACCCGAAGGGTACGCCCACGTCAAGGTGCAACACCTGGTCGAGCTCCGAGAAGAGTAAATATATATCTTGGCGACGTAATTGATTAACCCGCTTTTGCCATACACCCGAACCAGCTTTTGTTGAAAATATATGAATAGGTGGGACACATTGCAATTGCAGGGCTCTACCTCCATCAACACACTGG
This sequence comes from Puccinellia tenuiflora, assembly GCA_012064385.1. Taxonomy (NCBI): domain Eukaryota; kingdom Viridiplantae; phylum Streptophyta; class Magnoliopsida; order Poales; family Poaceae; genus Puccinellia; species Puccinellia tenuiflora. The sequence continues at coordinate 235,224 of QRDG01000345.1, forward strand.
AACTACGATGTTTTGGTGAACTGCATATCACACATTTTTATTTAATAGTACCAAAATATCACGAACATTATTTTCTACAGGGTTACCTAAATGTTCTGAGTATGGAACTACAAGGGCATCTGCCCGAGTTTTGGTAAGACCGTGGCGGCCTGTATCCTTCGGAACTTATCACGGATTACATTATCTACTTTTGTGTATCCCTTTTCATTTATATAGCCAGTAAATGACATTTTATCGCAATCTATGTGCACATGTGGGTGTATGAAAATTTGTAGTGAAATTTGGTTGAGATGACTTACTGTTTTTGCATGAAATATTCATGATATGTGGTTGCTGTTAGACATAGTGCAACTTTGCAGCTGCTAGCAAGGTTCTATATATACTATCTATCCTCAAGAGTGGAGATTTTCGTGCTCCCGACTCCAGTGTTCCTAGTATTTAAAAAAAAATCAGAAATTTTTTTACGAGTTTAAAAATAATTGAAAAAAATCCCGAACGTAGCCAATGATGTATTCCATAAACATGAAAAAAATCAATTTCAGTACTTATATTCTGAGTTACACAAAAATAACAAAAATATCGATCTAGGAATGCATATTTTCCAACCTCCAAACTTTATCAGATTTTATCATTTTTGTGTAGCTTAGACTATAAAGTAATTGAAGTTGATATTTTGCATGTTTATGAGATACACCTGTCACTTCATTTTAAAAAAACTCGTAAATATTGTTTTTGAATTTTTAAATATACCGGGATCACCGGAAGGTGAGAGCCAAAGACACTTTTCGCAGCCTCAACTGCTAGTTGACCAGGGACAGAAATATATCAAAACACTTTTTTTTCCAAGTGGAATGAGAATGTGGATTTAAAATGTTTAGCACTCAACCGTCTTTGGTCAAATTTGCCAGCCAAACCACAAGTAAAGGCAGCTCAATTCTCCCAATTCCCAAAGGATAGTTACTGCTTCACTTGGAAACTTCAACAGTCGACTCCTTGGATTATGCGTTGCCGTTCCAAATTCCGAAATAGAGTTTTAATTATATAGGTCGATCAAGCTAGTACTCAGTCGTCACACTATTCCACTGTATAAATACGGGACCTACGTACACAACTACTCCTGCACTAGCCAGCTCAAGGCAGAGACAGCGACGAAGATGACCACCGCGCGCTACACCGTCCGCTTCGGCTCGGCCCAGATCGAGACGACGGTCACCAGCGACACCGCGGCCGCCGACGAGTGGGTCCGCAGCGTCCGCGCCTCCAACGCCGCCGGCAGCGGCCTGATCGTCGGCCTCGACTGCGAGTGGAAGCCCAACTACCACTCGTGGACGACCTCCAAGGTGGCCATCCTCCAGCTCTGCGTCGGCACCACCTGCCTCGTCCTCCAGATGTTCTACGTCAACCGCGTCCCTGCCGCCATCAGGAGCCTCCTCGGTGACCCCACGGTTCGCTGCGTCGGCATCGGCGTCGGCGAGGACGCCGCCAAGCTGGCCGACGACTACGGCATCGCCTGCGCCGCGGCGGTGGACCTTGAGGCCCGCTACAACAGGCACCTCGGCATTGGCGGCGGCAGGACCAGGCTGGGGCTCAAGGGCTATGCCAGGGAGGTGCTGGGGCTGACCATGGAGAAGCCGCGCCACGTCACCATGAGCAACTGGGAGAAGCGCCAGCTTGATGTGGCGCAGGTGCAGTACGCTTGCATTGACGCCTACGTCTCCTACAAGCTGGGCGAGCGTCTACTGGACAACTGATGGAAGAACTATATGGCTCTTTCGATACTTGCAAACTGGGCTACCTTAACCGTATTCTGCAACTTCTGTTTTGGACTTTACCTATGCGTGGTGTGTGTTACTACTTAGCTGTGTAAGGTTGGTGTTTCATGCAGGGTCAGTTATGTTATGTTCGAATCTCGATTATCAATTGATGCATATGAGGGAATGGTGCAAAATTATTGATTGGTATATTATTGGAAATGTAGTTGTATTTTTTTTTTTTTTGAAATGTGTCAGGAGCTCCGGAACCACAAATAATGCTTGAGCTATATGGAGCATTTTGTTTAAAAAAATTGAAACCGATATCAAAATATCGAAACAAAATCCTGCATGTAGACAATGATGTTTTCTGTAAACCTGTAAAAACTTAAATTCAAATAAGTCATTTTAGGCTATGAAAAAATGACAAAATCTGACGCATTTGGAGGTTTGAAAATTCACACTGTTCATTACTTTAGATGTCGGATTTTATCCTTTTTGTGTAGTCCAGAATATGAATTATTTGAGTTTACATTTGGCAAGTTTGTAGAATACAACATTATCTACATGCATGATTTTGTTTCGGAATTTGTAAAAGCTTTAAAATACTGTTTAAAATTTGGGAGCAACTAGGGCTCACTCGAGTGAGAATTAACTTAATTCTCACTCAGATGATGTCATCTACTCCCTCCGTCCCGATTTAATCTACATCCTGGCTACATAATTTGTCCCCAATTAGTCTACATTCTGGGTGGGGTCCACCTCGGTAATTGAGATGGAGAGAGTCCACACACCATGCATGCACCGGTTTGCTTTTTCCCATGCATGGATTGCATTAATTAACCTTGGTTTAACCAATGGGTGTTTTGTTTCTTATGAGACTATAATTATTATGCATGGTGGGGTGTGCAAAAGTATTACTAATAAATGCTAGCCTAAAATGTCTGAAATTTTTTAGGATGTACACTAAATCGGGACGGAGGGAGTAGTTGCATGTGCAACTCATGTGTATACCATGTGCAACTGAGAAATCTTAGTTGAAACTATGCATAATCCATGTGCAACTGAAGAAAATTAGAGTTGCATAAATGACATACCGCACGAATCACGATGCAAATCTGACGGGGTTAGAGTTGAGTGAGCTCTAACTTAATTCTCACTCGAGTGAGCAATAGCAAAACCGTTAAAAAAAATTCATATAAATGGCTCGCTGGAGCTCGGGCTCCATTTATCTGCTCTCCATGAGCTCTGCCTTTATGTGGTAGTATAGGAGAAGAGAATGACATTGGCCCAAGCCCCATGCATATGACTTATCACATCGAAAACGGAAAAAAAATATCAATCACCATGTATTATTAGCGCAAAATATTTAGCGCTAAAGGAGCCATGCCATCCGATTTTCGAATTTTGCCACCATCGATGTTGGCAGAAATATTTTGTTATCCCCTCAAACATCAAGGAGCAAACTTATGGTACTGCATGGTCAACAAGCTATTTCTTTTTTATTTTATCGGGTGAGTACACCTTTTTATATAAACAAGTTTAGCAACAAGTACACTATTTGTTATGGTATTACATAGTTAATTATTTTATTCTTAGTAGTTCAGTACCGATTCTTTCTTCTCTTTCTTTCTATATAAATATAACCGTGGGGGTAAACTTGTGAAAATAATTTGTTTAAGGTTTTATCATGTCATGCATCTACCAAATAATAAGCAGTTAAAAGTTTAAATCCGAGTCATGCAATAGTTACAATATGTTTCTTTTCGTTTGTTCCTTGGTCATGAATCCCTTCCCTCTAAAGTTATGCTACCATATGTTCTTACGACACATCTTATGCAATGACTTAGGCAGAAACTGAAAGTTATACACAATGCGGACCCTGGAATCAAGGACCTTCCTGCATTCCAGGTGATCCACCACAACAACGACGGCACTTGAAGCTACCACTCTTCTACTAATATTCTTTTTTCTTACTTGCTCTATTCGTTTCTTGACTGGTACAAGACCAAAAATAGCACTTGTTTAGGATGACCAAAATTACGGGTTGTTTATCATTGTTCGTGCATATTGGTTACTATTGCTCTCAGCCTGCAGGTTCTGAGGTCTTGCCATTGTTTCTCTCTGGTAAGTTTATCATGCTCTTCAGCGACTCTCTCATGAAATGATCTCAGAGTAGTTATGATTGATTTTTATGTGGTTAGTTGTTTGTGAAAAAATAAAAAATAAAAATTGGACATTCCTATTGCTAGAACTTAACATATATATTGTTGTAGTAAATCTATGGTTGTTTTGTAGTTTAATGTTGTATTAATCCAAAAGGATTGTTTTTAATTTGAAAGAAATAATGGTATATTGTCTATGTGCTAAGAGAATTAAGTAGGGCATCGTTGTCAATAATCAAGCAATTTCTATTATTGCCGACATAGATTAGATAGTTGATTGATTTCTAAAGTAGAAAGCATAATATGTGTGCCTTGCATATTGGTTGTTTCTGTGAACTTCCAAAAAAATCTTGCATCATCTCCCTATGTAACAAACCGACGAAATATTTGTTTATGTGTAACAAGGATAATCTTAAGTATAATTCATATCTTATTCTGTTGTTTTGCTTATGTTTGCCTTTGTAACGGTGTAGTAGTCATCTTGTGCAAGAGGATGCGAACCAATAATTAACCAGACTAGGTTTTCAGCTAATAATCTTGGTCCTGTAGAGATTGTGGAGTCGACCAGGAAATATTTTTTTCAATAGAAGAACTAAAAGGGCTTGGAGTGCATTTTGATTGGTAATTTATGTACTGAAGTTGAGGTTGATTTAAGATTATTGGATATGGACAGCGCTGGTCATTTGTTAAATGGTCATCTATGTACTTAAGTTTAAACATGATTAGATATAACTGCATTTCAGTGGGAGCCACCACCACTAGGAGTCGTTAGGAACATATGTACCACTACGGGAGACTCTGGCTTTGCCGTGTGGCCAAAATGCACGGCAAAGGACGATATACGCACGGCAAAGGCTTTGCCGTGCGTCGGCGGACGGCAAAGGCCGCACGGCGAAGCCTGGCCCGGCAAAGGGTTCTTTGCCGTGCGCCTCCACCAAAACGCACGGCAAAGCCGTTGCCGTGCGGCGTTTGCTTCGCCGTCTGCTACCACTCTCTGCCGTGCGAGGGACGTTGCCGTGCGCCGCCACCATCTGCCGTGCGAGGGGCTTTGCCGTGCGCCCTCCCCCCGCACGCACGGCAACGGACACCTCTTTGCCGTGCGCCCTCCCGCCCGAACGCACGGCAACGGCACTTCTTTGCCGTGCGCCCCCGTTCTCCCCGCACGGCAAAGAACATTCTAGGCACACCCAGGCCAGCAGGTAGCACTGCCTTTGCCGTGCGTATGCGCACGGCAAAGGCGCCAGCATTTTTTCACAGCAAGCTGATTTCACACCAATATTGACAGCAATATTCACACCAATATTGACAGCAATATTCACAACAATATAAAGCAATATTCACAGCAATATAATGCACCAAATTCACCAATATGCAACCAAATTCACCGAACCAATATCTTACACATTCACGAATGCTCAATCTTACAAATTCACCAAATAGCAACCATACAAATTCATCTACCAATATTACAAGTTCACCAAAGCAACATTACACCTCCGGAGTGAGATTCACCAAGCATCCTTCATCCACCTCCGGAGTGATTCCCCCTACAAAATCAAGATTCACTAATATAAGATGGCATCAACATGGTAAACAATATTAACAAGTAAGATGGCATCAACATGGTAAACAATATTAACAAGTAACATGGTAAACAATATTAACAAGCATTCTAATATTAGCAATCTACGGGAGAAGCAATCTATGATTCAACAAGTGGCATGGAATGGCTAAAATCTTCAACAAGATCAAAAAGAAAGGTCATGAGATATCAATCTTGCTTTCTATTTCATATACTCCATTTGTTCACTAATATAAGACATTATAATTCTAATATTAGCATTCTAATTCATATACTCTAAAATTTCAACAAGTGGCTAAAATTTTAACTATGTGATGGCATCTTCACCAACTAAGCAATATAATATAAGATGGCATCCTTCATGGTAAACAATATAAAATGGCATCCTTTACCAACTAAGCAATATAAGATGGCATCCTTCATGGTAAATGGCATTAACATGGCAAATGACATCTTATAGCATGGCATGGCAACATTTCCAACAAGTGATGAATGTAGAAGAACTAACCTTTATTGTAGCTAATGATGTGATGGTCCGGATCCATCTCCTTGTCCGGATCCATCTCCTTGTCCACCATGTTCTACTAGGTGAAAAGAAAAATAATGAGATTGCTAAATTTCCAACAAGTGTGAGACAATAGAGTAAATTATGCAATTTTCAAGTTATTTTTGGTACAAGTGTGATGGCATTCTACAACCTAGAAGTGCGTTGGTCACAAGTGTAGGAGAACTCACCTGGAAACTACGTCAAGTTTCGGATGATGTTTGGATTGTTGACAGTCATCTGAGGTGTCACCGGGCTCTGACCGGTCTGAGGTGCCTGGATGAGCTGCATGTTCGGTATCACCGAGCTCTGACCGGTCTGTTGTTGCAGCTGCATATGATGTTCGGGTTAGACAATAAGACAAGAGAAATAGGATGGAGATATTAGGTTAACCACTTACCCACGGAAAGGCGAAAGAAGGAGTAGGAACCGTCCCCGGTGTAGAAGTCAGAAGGGTCTGGCTCGCAAACCAGTTCATCATCTGCTGTTGCTGTTGGACCTGTGTGTCGTTTGAAGTCTGTGCCGTGCGCTGCTTCTTTGCCGTGCGTCTTTATGACGGCCGCACGGCAAAAATTGCTTTGCCGTGCGTAGACGCACAGCAATGCAGGGATGCACGACAGCGGCTGTTTTCCCCGTAGTGTACAAACCCAAATCAAGCATGCTATACGCACCACATAAGCAAGAACAAAAAACGGTGTGGCAAAGCGAGCGATGCTATTTTTATTACTTCTGCCTCACTTTGTCAACATTGAACTGGAATTAGTACACATTTTGAACCTCTCTCATTGTAGAATTGACTGTGAAGTATTAGTTCTCATCAATTTTACACTTACGTTTGTTTCTCTTTCGTGTACTGATAATACTAACTTAATTTCAGTTGTGCATTACCTTACAAGGTTCAACTGGTTGCTATTTTTTCTACTAAAAAAGATGTTCCCAGCTTTAGAAGCTGATGGCTAGCATGAGCCGGTGCTAAGCATATCCCGCAGCGCTGCGCCACAGCCCATCCAAGCTCACGCACAACGTCTGCAGTCGTGCAGGGCCAACGGACGATGGGGGTGCTAATGTAATGACGGGAGATCAATTTTGTCATAGCTTTGCCTTTGCTAGAGTGAGCATAAACTCAAAGTTTTTTTTTTTGTTTTGGGATTGGCTGATGTAGCTTTTTGTCTAGATTAATTGTCTTTACGGATGAGATTTGCAGGTTATAATTTTCCTTCCATATTTTATATAGCGATCTTTGCATGAGTTATTGACGAGCCAGTAATACTATTTTCCTTGGACTAAATGTAAGCTCAGTCAGCTTGCACAAAGAATTCCAAACAGTTGGTGTAATAGTTTTTATCTGTACTGAAATTGACAATGGATTCAGAATTATTTCCTGTTTCCTGATGTCAGATACTTGTGTCCTTAATAATATTACCACACCATGCTTTTCAAGAGGAATTATAGACCACAAGATCTGAGAAATTATCTTTAACTTTTATAGCTATCATGACCATTTATATTCAGCTCACCCGTTTAAAGATTTCTAAAAGGCTTTCTCGTTGAAACCATCTGTTAGTGTCGCCTAAGCTTTCCTTCAGGTTTTCCTTTTCTTCATTGGAATACTATAGCATTGTTTGTTTTCAAATGCTCATGAAAAAAGGGGAAGGCATAACTAAGGTTTTTTGTGGTCAGAACACTGTTATGCTTTTCTTATTCAACTCTACAGAAACATCCCTCTTTTTGTGAATGTCTACTAATTTGGCTTGATTAAACATTGCCGGTCATGCCACGAGATGAAACAGAAAGGAATATTCACAAATGTGTTACTGAAAATGGGTCCGCACTATGAATAAGAAAACAAAAGGAAGAACTCGAACATGTCTGGGTTTTCTCCATGGGATCACACTTCTGTCCTATAGTATAAATCAGTAAGTCTTGTGTAAACATGACTTTAGAGCTCTTGCAGTTCTACTTCCATACAAACATCATGCAGAGGTCTTGCAGCCTCGCTTACTTTTGTCAATTGGCATGTTTTATGTTTTCAGTCATCGTGTAGTGTGGTTAGTCAATCTACCAGATGCATAGTCCAACAAAAGCCATTCAGCCAAAAACAATTAGACAAAGTTAGAATCAAAACAGGCGCAGCAAAGCGCGCCTAACCCTTCTAGTTGACAATCTATTGTTCCACTTTTTCCATATTTTTCAGAAGAGTAGGGATTATAGTGGTTCTCAATCCCTTGGTGATTTGGACAGCAGGATCAGGATTTGGAGCCTCTCAAGCTGTGTGTCTTGTGTTTTCTTTTTTGCTTGTTGTTCCTTTTGCTTGTAAGCTGATTTCCTCAGCACCTGTAATCTCTTGCCGTACTGGCTTTATTAATTTAAAGTTGGGCGTTATCGCCTTTTATCTAAAAAAAAGGTGGGCCCAATTCATGGAAAGCCCCAAGATCCTGATCAAAACAAAGTTCTCTGTCAGTCTCGTTCATGCTGACTCCTCGAAGCGCCACTCGGAAGACGAGCTATCGAAGCGTCGCCTGGGTGTCGACTCTCGCAATCGTCGTCATCAAGACATGCATTACCGAACATTCAAGGTAGACGCTTTTAGTCGGTTCACTAGTACTATTATGATCTTGCCTCGTTAATACTCAATATTACCATTGTGACGGCCCGTGACACCCCATATAAAACACGACCCATGATCCACCGGAAAACCATCTTCTTTTCATATATCAATTGTTCTTCCATCCCCAAATCCGTATATGATCCCTTTCTAGAACTTTTTCATCCTTTAAAATTGCCTCCCAAGTATGAGAGCTTCGCCTTTTGTTCCTTGTCGTCATGAAAGTTCCATGGTGAAAATATTTCCCACAAAGAGTTCTTGCACAAAGGGAGTCCGATCTAGTTAGTAATCTCGAACCTTTTAGGTTCTAGCCCATCATTACTAAATTGAAAAGGTGGAGGTCACTAAACCCCATTCATGCCCATTGCTTTGTATGAGCTATTTCAGGCCATTTCCTCCCATGCATCTCCCTTTTCTCCTCATCTCCACCGACTCCAATCCAGAGATGGAAGATGTAATTTTCCTCTGTGGTCTTGGATAGTGTAGCGGAAAGTTGTTTTGAAACCTGGGCACCAGTGATCCCGCTTTTTACAAAAATCAAAAATCATACTTTTGTGTTTCAAAAAATTCGAGAAAAAAGTATGCAGATACATATACATATTTTCTACATACATACTAAATTTAGTTTAAAAATACGATATATTTTAGGCTACACAAAAATAACAAAATTCGGGACAAAATAGGGGATTTTCACTATACTTCATACAGCCACCAATTTGTTATTTTTCTGTAGCCCGAAATAAAAAGTATTTTCAACTGAAACTTTGCACAAATATATATATATATACCATGTGTATGTATTTACATTTAAAAAATTGGAATTTTTTCAAACTCCTAAATATCATTTTCATTTTTTTTTAGAAAAACCAGATCACCGGTGCCCAGGTGCACCAAATTCCTTCTCTGTGTGATACAGCCTGGCCCATACGAACGATGATGGCGCGCAGCCATTCCGTACCGGCCGAAAGTTTACTCCACGTTCCTTATCTGTTATCACGATTAACCTGAAAACGACTTGAACTTCTGACATTCTCAACAACCCTTCTAGTAAGACGAACAAACGCTGTCCGTTTTCCCCAAGGAAGAGAGACCTTTCTTTTTCTACTAATTGAGCTGTTATAAAATAGCGCAGCAGAAAGTAGATCAACAAATAACAAGAACACATATTTTTATGTGGAAAACTCTCACGGGAAAAACCACGATACGCACAAAGGCGTCTCACTATAATTGGGAGGAGTATTACATAAACGAGAGGACAAACCCTTCTCATGCTATCAATGAGGCTCTACCTGTTTTTCTCTCTCTCTAATCTATGACTACCTGGACCTATATATAGTGGGGAAAACAACTCTCTTTCTTGGCGGACACGAAACCGAGTTATAGTCAAATGCCGTAGTCCGGTAGGACTCCATCTATATTACAACAGGTACGTGGGATTCGGGACACAATAAAATAACACTCCACCTTGGACCGAAATCCCTTACAATAGTCATAGCTAGCATCAACTCCTCAATGAAAGTCATCACAAGTAATCCTTGTCTTGAAACGTCCATACGACTAATACACTTTCCACGAAGTCACATTGAGCAAATCAATCGGTAGGTCGTCCAGTAAACAACACAGTTGTCAACAAAGCAGACATACGAAGCTTGGGTCTTCCCAACAAAATTCTGAGTCTGTGCCACTGACCTCAAACACTGAAATTACTCAATCATCAAATGACATAAGTCATTATATCTCCTGTGGTGCCTGAACGAGCGCATAGCTCATAGTGCAACAACTTGGTGCACATATTACATCGATCTAGTCATCTGTGCCTTCGATAGGTACTCCACGGCGATTCATGCTTAACTCCTCGTACGGAATTAATACCGACTAGAGGACATAACACAAGCGTGAATCAAAAGGAAATCATACCGGACTTGAAGACTTTGACGTGGTGAATCCAACCACACAGACGGACGGATCGTCGAAGGCAGCGCACGGGACACCGTCGAAAACTGTGAACTTTAGTCTCAGATCAGATCTCACGAATCAATCTTGATTTACCTCGGTGAAGCTGTATGAGGCCGCAACTGCAGCCGTTGATCCAACGAAGATGAACTGCGCAATGCTGCCCCGGGAGCGCAGCAGAAAGTCTCCCGGGATAGCGGATCGATCTTGAAGCCTTCGGCTCTGATACCACTTGTTATAAAATAGCGCAGCAGAAAGTAGATCAACAAATAACAAGAATACAGATTTTTACGTGGAAAACCTTTACGGGAAAAAACCACGGCACGCACGAAGGCGTCTCACTATAATTGGGAGGAGTATTAAATAAACGAGAGGACAAACCCTTCTCGTGCTATCAATGAGGCTCTACCTCTTTTTCTCTCTGTCTAATCTATGACTATCTGAACCTATATATAGTGGGGAAAACAACTCTCTTTCTTGGCGGACACGAAACAGAGTTGTAGTCAAACGGCATAGTCTGGTAAGACTCCATCTATATTACAACAGGTACGTGGGATTCGAAACACAATAAAATAACATGAGCAAGAGGGAAATATGTGAGCATCTACCCTCCAAACTTGCTAGCACCTTGAGCTTCCTCCATGCTAACAACATTGCTACTATAGTTAACAATAAACTACTAGTCGATCATTAGGGGCGGACCTACCATGCATGTAAAGCACGCAATTCAGCATTGGTGTTAAATGATACAAATTGTTTTCTACTAACCTACTTCATAATTAGCCAATTACTCTCACAAACATGCCATGAAAGAGAGAGGCGTCAGGCTACATTTAAAAAAAATCAAAATCTGCATTTTGGAGTTTCAAAAAATTCGGAAAAAAATCCTAAATGTAGATAGTGATATGATCTAAAATTTATTGTATTTTGGGTTTGGAAAGGAAATTATAAATGAGTGGATCTGGGTCGGTGAACAATACACTTTTTAAAAAGTTGAAATTTTATCAGATTTATCATTTTTGTGTAGCCTAAAATAATATGAGTTTTGCATTAAGATTTTGCACACCGATAGATTTCGATACTACATCTAGGATTTTTGTTTCGGATTTTTTGAGACATAAAAATATTGACTATGATTTTTTGAGAAAAAAAAATTGCATATAGCCCGGACTCTATTTCAGTTTCCGTGCCATGAAACCATTATACTAAGTGACACCAACAAACATTTGTTGCTGGATTCGCCCTCGTCGGTGTGTTAAACCCCCGCAATATACAAAATTGAGATATCTGCTTATATGATCTCACACGTACTTTCAGATCAACTTATGCTACGCCACTATTGCACACGCCGTATTCCAGCTAATATTCCATCGCTACTCAATACAACAAAGACCGATCGAGACCGGTGAGCTCACGAGCATCGCTCTTACCATCTGCCCGCACGCGGACCGACGACGAATCAGCAGACAGCGGTAGTGTGGAACACATGGTAAGAAAAGATAAAGAATAAAGAATTGTATAATACGTATGCATGTCAGTAGTAGTTATATACTTCATTTATTTTCTCTTTTTGCTAATCAGTAGTTCTATTTTATTCCCCGTCAACAAAAAGCTATTACCAATACTAGCTATATACCCGTGCGTTGCTACGGAGTACAAACGCCACAAGAAATAATCCATGTTGCTTGTAGAAAACTCTGACATCTTTCTCCTTGATTCCTTCTCATCTGAGCATGTTAAAAACATCTTGTAGGAATCCCTAATGTGTTTTTCAAAAAGGAAAATAGCAATTGCAGTGGAGACGGGGAACAATAAGGATTTGGTAAATATATAGGTTGGTTTTTTTCTAACTTTCATGTTAGTGACAGATAAGCATATAAAAATTTATAAGAACAAGAGATTGCAACATTATCCAGTCCACTAAAATATGATATTCTTCACGCTTTTTTTTATCCTCTCATTAAGATTTCCTTGTAATCAAAATTTGATTACACTACTCTGTCAGTAGCTAGATTATATTGAAACAAACAAGCAAGACATACAAGAGCTATACCGTCTCCCATGTCCAATCAAATGAAAAGCACGTGAGTATTTTCTCATATGTAAACAAGGATTTCTTTAAGAAAAAGTAAGCACAACTAATGCGTGTTGGCCGTAGCATTCTCTGCACCTCAAATTTACCGCAGAGGAAGAGCTCGATCGTGATGCCAGCTGTCTCCTCGAGATGGCACATAGTTTTAGATATTGATCAGCTTCCCGACCATGCACCCATGCATCACCACTGACCTGCGCAGGGCATCATGGGTAGGCATTACGATCAAACAGATTGCCATCATTACAAGGAAAACAAAGAAGCTTCAACCGAAGTATTGAAGTATTTGTGCTTGGTAAATAGATGCAACCGGCCTTGGCTTGGCACCGGTAAGACGGGATTGCTCGTGCGCACTGCCGCGGCAGCCGGCTAGCAGCTATAGCGCCTCCTCGACTTTATCTCCGACCGTCTGTACGGCATCCTTGCAATGCAAAGCCGATGCAGAAGAATGGATGACACGGGATGGTGGATGGCTTTTGCCCTACGATAACGATATCGCAAACACGCGCTCATCAACGTCGAAGGCGTCGGCACTGATAAAACAGACACACTGGCCGGGCCGAGGGGCCGTCCCATCGGCACGTACGGCTTCGCCGTGAGCGCACACTACTTCCTCGTCGGAAAACAAGACTGTTATTTTGTGGTGATCCAAATTCATTTAAAGGGCGGCTAAGTTCTGACGGAGCGAAGCGAGCCTCGTCGCCGGTAGGCTTGAGCCGAAGCTGAGTTGTTATCCAGTTGGATTAGGGTTCCACTGTTACTGATCGGGATCAGGTTAGGACCACTATAAATACATCTTGTAAGCCGCCGCACGGGATAAGCCACACATTGTAAATCCCGGCGTGTTTGCTCCTCCTTGAAACAGGCTTTCCCCCCACTTTATAAATAAAGCAACGACCATGATACAACCATCGATACAAACGCCACACAACACATGCTGGGCAGCACACACGAACCCAAAGAAAAGAAAAGAAGAAACAGAATGGAGACAACAGCGGATCGACTAAACTACGATGAACCGCAACCGTTGCACCCTCCGAAGAAGTACCACCTCGCTCCTAGCGCCAAATCATCGAGTACCAAGCAGCACCTTGAAGAAGGAAAGCGCTTGTTGCTGCCCGGACCAGCGTACTGGCCCTAGGGTTTCCCCCGGCACAAAGGGAAGCGGACGAAGAGTAGCCACGATACCCTTCATGAAGGGATGATGCCACCCAAAGGCGGCACTGCGTCGACGCCGGCCGAGCCGACAAGGATTTCTCCCGAAAAAACTCTGTCTGCAAGCCCGAAGGATCGGGCTCACCAGTCCCTGATGTCCCGGCACTTCTACCTCACCAACTGCTGTTGAACGCGCAGCAGATCGAGCCCGCCCGGCCTGAACCAGATGGGGCCCGTAGGGCCCCGAGATCTGGGCCACTAGAGCCGCTGTCACACTGCTGCGTGTCGCCGCCCGCCTCCCTGCGCTGCCCGCAGGTCCGTGTGCACCGACGCCGCCACGCCGCCTCTGGGGCCGGAGCCGGAACCCAGCCGCCCGAAGCACACCGTCGCCATGCAGGCGAGCCCTGCCTCCACCTTCCACGGCGAGGGGGGGGGGACAAATCGCCGCCGTCGGCGTCACCCGGGCCGCGCCCCCTGGCGGCGGCGATTGGGGAGATAGAGGGAGAAGGGAGCCGAGGAGAGGAGCGGGGGGGGGGGGGGGGCGCCAACGCCGTGGGGGCGACAGTCGCGTGCGAGGGGGAGATGGGAGAGGGAGGTGGTGGAGGCGGCGCCGGCGGCAGAGGCGGAAACTCTAGGGCGCGGGGTCGCTCGCGGGAGGAGGGGGTTGTTTCGGCACCTTTCCCAACACCCATCCCGGCGTGTTTGTAAGCTCACCCGATATAGTGAAGTTTTGCTGGCCGGCGCCCGTGGTTTTTTCTCTTTCTTGTTGTAAGGGTTTTCCACGTTAAAATCTCATAACTTTATCGTTTATTGCCTATCGCGTGTAACAAAGACTAATTCATCAACAACGGTCCGATCCATCAACCTCCGCGCTAAGGTCCTCGCCAATTCTGGAGTCGTGTTACTCGTCGCCGTCAGGCTCCTCATATCATCCTTGTGGCCCTGTTCTTCGGCGTTTGGGCGCGATGCCTCTGCCGGTGAAGTGGCAGGCCGAGGTCGCTTGGGGTCGGACGGCAAAGCTGCTCGGCTAGATGGCGTTCTAGTTTTCCCTTGGCTATGAGGTCCAAGATGCATGGAGAGCCTTGTGGCGGACGACGTGGCCGCGTTGCCGGAATCTCACAAGGCAAGGCATCGACTTGCCTCTAGCCGAAAGGAACAAAGGCGATGAGCGTACATGGCCTGGTTCGTGGGTTCCGCGAGTTTGCCGTGTTGGGGCAATGTGCACATGGCCAGGTTTCGCGAGTTTGTCGAGTTCCACCGAATGGCTTTGGGGGGATGTACGTGGTGGTGCTTCCGGAGACGGTGCACAGAAAGATCGTCGTTCCTATCTCGAGCATGTACCCAGGATATGGAGTTGCACAGCGGGGCACTAATAGGTGCTAGTATTGCAGGGGCACAAATTCTCTGACTTAGCTAGGATTAGTTATTAGTCTATATTACCATTTGTTTTGACAAAAAAATATACAAGCTCACGAGAAAAAAAAAGCTTCGGAAGAAGACCTGGATGCTGGTCACGTACCCATGGGAAAGCAAGCCGCATCCTTCTTCTAGGGCCTTTTTTTGTGGTAGGATAAGGTTTGTAGCTATTTTTAGATAAGAGTTGTTAGCCATTTTCTAAGAAATGCAACCGTGGGATAAGAACCGAAGGAGGGAGGTTGTTGTGTTGTTAGAGAAAAGGAAGGGGTAGGCGTTCCAGTGGCATTTTTCTGTAATTAGTCACAAGTGTGACACTAGGCATTCACCACGGATCCATCCTTTATAGTAGTCTATATTACCATTTGTTTTGACAAGAAAATATACAAGCTCACGAGAAAAAAAAACTTCGGAAGAACTGAAGAAGACCTGGATGTGACCACGTACCCATGGGAAAGCAAGCCGCATCCTTCTTCTAGGGCCTTTTTTTTTTGTGGTAGGATAAGGTTTGTAGCTATTTTTTAGATAAGAGTTGTTAGCCATTTTCTAAGAAATGCAACCGTGGAATAAGAACCGAAGGAGGGAGGTTGTTGTGTTGTTAGAGAAAAGGAAGGGGTAGGCGTTCCAGTGGCATTTTTCTGTAATTAGTCACAAGTATGACACCAGACATTCACCACGGATCCATCCTTTATAGTAAAGAAAAGATAATATTCTCCATAGATAAAGCCGACTTGCCTCACATGATACGATCAACTAGCATTAGCATATATATCTTGCTTCCGCGGTGGCGCAATCACCAACGGCAACTTTGCACCTGACCCCGACCGAGCATCTTCAACATTGCCGATCAATGTTTAAAATGGACTCGACCAGATTCCTTTTCTTATGGGCTAGCTTTTACATATCTAAATAGAATGCATGAGTTACATGAGGAGGCACCTAACAAGAACCATTAGTTTTAAGAAAGAAAAGTTTCGTTGGAGACCATCAGATTTCAATTTCTTTCTTTAGAAAATGGAGGCTTCATTTGTCACTCACATCTAGAAGAAATAATGAAGGAATTTCGTTTCTCTCAGCCAGTCTAAGCACCAACTAGGGATGCACATAGCATTTAAGTATGAAGTAGTATGGTTTAAATTTTAGTTACAAGTCAAATCTAAATCATTTTCAAATTATAAGACGTTTAATTTTGTTTCTGAATCGTATGCATTTAGACGTATTTTAGTGTGTCTGTTCACTCATTTTAGTATTTATGTATTCCACAATTAAAATATATAATTTAGAAGGATAAAATACTAGTTATATCTTTTTTTTTACAAAATCTTAGTTATATTGTATTGTGCACCACCATATCTAAAAATTGTAGTGCAAATCAGTTTGCAATACCGAAAATATTTCAGGCAACTTTTTATAGAAAAAAAAAGTCGTCCTGACTTTTTAGGGACGTTATAACTTTAATTAGTCAAGTTATATGTATGAAGCGGACCCGTTTTTTAGCACGACTTTAAATCGGTTTATCGGAATGACGCATATGATACGCCGTTGGATAGCTACAGAAATTGCGCAACTTTTTCGTCTTTGAAGGTTTTCCAAATGAAGTACAGTTTTAAATCAATTTTAAATATACAAGATACAGTTTTCGAGAAAAACTGCGTTTTCGTACAGTTTTTTGGGCGCCATTTTCAAACCGCTCATCAGATTAATGCAAACGATATACCATCGGATAGCTATTGAAATTGCGCATCTTTGTTATCTCTACGATTTTATCGAAATTCTTTACAGAATAGGATCAGTTTTGAAAATACCTACTTCTGTTTTTCGAATTTAAATTTCCGGTGGACTGTTTTTTTTAAATTACTTTTCAACCGTTTGTCAGAACGGAACAAATGATATGGCGTTGGAAAGGTATTGACTAGACGCAACTTTTTCATTAATAATTTTTTTCAAATTCATTACGTTTTTTAATTTATTTTAAAAATACCAAAACGGATAAACGAGCCGACGCGTTAACGGTTTGAAATTGGCATAGTTTGTGGTGTTCGGGTGGGGTATTGCTGCATGGGATAGTCATATTAGGATCATATAGTATCTAATTGCATGTGAGAACGATCAATTTGGACAATCTTACCTCGTAGAGATGATTTATATATGTAAATTCCCACTTTTAAAAACATACCATTTCGAACTGCTTAAAGTACGGTTCTAAACTGCCCGTTATACGTTAGTGAACTTCCTATCGTGTTTTTGATTTGTATGATTTTTCATATCTGAACCACTTTTGAATTTTACTCGTCACGCCGCGGTGAGCTTCTTTTTCTGTGTTGTTGTTCAACTTTATAGATTATATATAGTGAACCTTAAAAAAAATCTATGTTAGTGAACTTTATGTGTGTAATATTCCGCTTTTCAAAAAACGGAGTATTTTGAACTGCATAAAAAATACTTGTGAACTTTCCAATATATGTTAGTAATCTTT
This sequence comes from Puccinellia tenuiflora, assembly GCA_012064385.1. NCBI lineage: Eukaryota > Viridiplantae > Streptophyta > Magnoliopsida > Poales > Poaceae > Puccinellia > Puccinellia tenuiflora. The sequence goes on from QRDG01000345.1 coordinate 252,960, forward strand.
CTGTCATGTTTTTTATTTGTATGATTGTCATACTTGAACAACTTCAGAACTTCCGCCGTCACGATAGTGGACTTACGCCCGACAGGTAAGTGAACTTCCTTGCGAAGCATTAGATGCACTTCCTTGTGAACTGCAACTTTTTTTTCAAGTTGGACTAACTACTCTTTTTTGCACAACAAAAAGGTGAACTTCGCACATCACACTACTTGAACTTCTTCTAAATAAAACTGAACTTCAGAGCAACACTGCATTTTTTATAATTTACCAACAACGTTTTTCACTTGAAAATCTGGCTCGCCTGCGTTGAACTCCCGGTACGGCAGGAGGTGGACTCGGTCGCGGCGGCTTGTGGACTCCCGTGACGCCGCGTCGTCCAGGGAAGGTCCGTCGAGGGAGGCCATGGCAGGCCAGCGTGCGGAGGGGAGGGAAGGGGGAGGGGCAGAGATGGCGCCCGATGAGCTTCCAGGAAGCAGCAGGGGGCGCGCCGGATCTAGATGGGAGGGCATGGCCGGCCGCGGGCGCTGGGAGGGATGCCCGGGATCTATGGCGGTGCTCGCGGTGCAGTGTGGCACCAGGGAGTCGTCCGACGGCGAGGCCTGGGGCGGGGCGCGATTTGAAGCCGCCGACGACGGGGTAGATGCACTGGATGCAGGGGACTCTCGTCCACTGCCGTGGCTGGGGAGGCCGGTATAGCCGGAGCTAACCGGGACGGCCGCTGGTGACCTGGGCGTTGGCCGCGCGAATTGAGGTGAGGCGTGGTGCAGAGGTGGCTCGCCGTGGTGGTGGGCCGGAGATGCGCGCGAGCGCCAGTGGGAGGACGAAGGCCGCGCGGCCGTGGGAGGTGCAGGGCCGAGCTCTGCGTGCCGGCAGAAGGTGGAGGACGATGGGGACGCACGCAGTGAAGGGCGAGGGTCCTCCCGTCGGCGAGCAGCGGGACGGAGAAGTGACCGGGAGGGCGGAGTGTGGGGCGAGGGCCCTCCCGTCGGCGAGCAAGGGCGGCGCGCGGCGGAGGCAGCCGGGGGCGAGACCGCGCATAGGGGAGGCGGTCGGCGGCGGGGGCGCGCAGGGGAGGCGGTCGACGGCGGGGGCGCGCATAGGAGGCGCGCGGGACGCGTCTCCGGCGGCGTGCGGCGGTGCGAGGCGTGCGGGGAATTGGGGAGAGAGAGAGCCAGGGTGGGTGCGGTTCGGGTTAAAAAGGTGATTTGGAGGGTTTCTGTTCGGAATAAGGTGATTAGGAGGGGTTCTAGAATAGCTATTCTAGAACCTTTTAAGGGGGTTGCAGAATAGTCCTGCTATATATATATTATATATATATATACTCTACAACTTATGAGTAGATCATAATTAAAATTTATGCATATAAGGTAGAAAAAAGGTGTTGTCTTCTACTCCATCCGTGCCACAATATACGACATTTTAGCATGTTAATTTAGTTAATAAAAAAATTAGGACGAGTACAATGATTGATAAGACGATTTTATCTTAGCCACGCCACATAATTAGATATTTTAATAAAACATGATATACAATGGTGATTTTTTTGTCTTATCTCTAGTAACCAGATATCTCTTAATTTGTGGTGAGATATCTCTTAGCTAAGAAAAGACAAGATTTTTTTTTTTCATTTCTTCTCCACCTAAACAATTATCTTACAAGGCAATTTTATGATATAACCATTGCACATGACATTATATAATGATGATACGGAGTACATAGGAAGTTCTTAGGTAAAAAGATAACTCAGATACAATCTTCTCTTATCCGACTCGCAGTAAGTGTAGGCGTGAGTCGAGATCCGTACGCAAACCGTCTTCCACACCTATATAGCTGCGCACCGCGCCATCGTCCTACTGAAGTCGAAGTGGACTCCACGTCGCAAACCAACCCACCGACCACACCGACAAAGGACTGGACGACTCGGGCGAGACCGTCCGTCCCTCCCCCACCGCCCCCCCTTGAATCTTTCCCGGGTCGGCCGCCCCTCCAAATCCGCGCCAATTCGGCCGATTGCCATGGGAGCCGCCGCCTGCGACGACGCCGTCGAGCAGCTCGCCCGCCTCCTCGACCAAGGTGCGGCCGACACTCTCTCCTCTACTATCCTCTCCTCTCTTCTGCGCGTGTGGTTTGTCTCTGAAGTTCCTGTTTTCTTCTGAGCTTCGCGAGAGCTGACCCTTTTTCAGTCGTCCTTATCATCCCCGGTTCTGAGATTTGCTTGGTGCTTAATGCTGATTAGCGTGCTTTCTGTGTGATTTCTTGCAGCCGAGGCGCCGCTGAAGAAGACGTTCCAGGTACGGTGGATCTTCCTGCGTAATTCAGTGCTTTCTGTACCTTGACTTGTTGTTGGTTCTCCCTTGTGATCATTTTTCTGTCTCAGTTGGAGTATACCATTGGTTAGTTCAGCTCAGTGGTCTGCAAGAAAAACCATTTTGGTTCAAATGAATTAGGAAAGACGGTTGGTGTTCGTGTTTGTGGACAAATTCCTGGTACTTTTATGGAATAATAGAGCATTTAGTTGATATGCTTGAGTAGGGGTGGTTTACTGAATATAATATATCGATGAACTTTGGTGCTAGGAATTTTTTTGTGTATCGAGTATGATAGGGTCTATGGGCAGGTTTTCGGTAGGGAAAGTCGGCGCACTATTGCTTGGATTTGGATGCAGCGGTGTTCTTTTGCTGTTTGGTGTAGGCCACACGTTTGGGAACTATTGGGAGTAACTTTGAGTGGTTGGACAATGATGTGAGGTGTGTGTCTCAGGGAATTGTTCTGATCTCAGCTCCACTAAGTCAACTAGTGGACATTGAGCCAGGTGCTCGCACTTTAAGCCTCCTGATCTGATTTTGGGGGCATCGAACCTCCCGACTAGCTGGTGGTAATGTCGACAGTTGTAGCCTTGGGTTGAAGCCACACCTTGACACACATCCTTATCGAAAACTGTGTCCACTTTTATGCGTTTAGGGTTACTGAAAATGCTCTCTAAAACTAAGGTGATCAGTAGGGGTGTCAACATATTCGAGAGCGGAATCTCTTATTTAGTGGAGCTGGAATCAAGATGGACAGTGATACTTGCAGCATAATTATTATGCTGAAAATTATTTCTTAGGCAGGCAAATTACTAGCGCGAGGAACTGCTATTTTTATGGAAAAAAAATGAACCAAATCCGGTCACAGAGATCAATACATCTGGTTGTACAAGTAACAAATGCATGTGAATTCGGTATGTTTTTTTATACTTTGTAGAAGATCTAAAAATTGCTTATCGTACAATGGATACACTATGCATAGTCTATTTCTGAGGCTTGTGTGGGAAAAGGATATTGATTCTTTCAGTGATAAGAAAACACGGCTTTTAAGGGCTAAGATTCTGTATTCCTTCTGTCCTATTAAAACCTAACTTTTATAGGCAGATTCCGCCATTGAAAAACAGATAAAAAAAAAGCTCGAGATAAGCATATACCTGTACAAGATATATAATTGCTACCTAACCAATGAATATATTATGCATAGTCTATTTTTGAGGCTTGTATGGGAAAAGAATATGTGTTCCTTCAGTGATAACAAAACCCGGCTTTTAAGGGCTAAGATTCTATATTTCTTCTGTCATAACAAGACCTGACTTTTAAAGCCAGATTCCGCCATTGAAAAACAGACAAAAAAAAGCTCAAGATAAGCATATACTCAGCCATATCTGGAATCATGCCTGCTATGATTGAACTAGTAGTATCTGATCGTGCCTGGTTACTCTGTTTGCAAAGTTTTTCCCTTCTAATATAAGGAACATGATCCAGCTATTATTGGTATACTAGCATATGGCAACACTAATTACGAGGTACTACTACAACTGCTTACAACAATATGAAAATAACAGCATATTTTAAATTTAAAATTAAGCTCAGTGTTCATACTACCATATCAGGAGTTAGTTGAACTTTTTTTGGAAAAGGGAAATTTATTAATGCATCAAGCTGATACAAATCAGGCCTCTGCCAACACACACCACAATACAAAGGCCAAACAAAAACAAGAAGAGCCTACGGCTACACCATTGTCTTCAAGGAAAACAGCACCTAGTAACTCTTAGGTTCATGGCGAAACTAACATGAACTGTATTTAGTGTATAAATACCATACTTGTAACATTCCACGTTAATCTCAGTGTTACATAGTACCACATATGGGAGACCCATGAACCATATTTGGTGCATTTCAGCTGTTTCAAATTTCTAACGAATTTGTTACAATGAGGGGTTGTAAATTAGCTTTTGTATGGGATTTGGGTTCTCAATTACACAATTTTCTTTTCCAGAATGTGCACCAGGGCTATCCAAATGAGACACTTGTGCGCTTCCTTAAAGCTAGAGAGTGGCATGTAACTAATGCTCATAAAATGGTAATGTTTTAGATTACATTTTCCCCTACTTGATTAATGCTGAAGTAACTGTTTTATGGATTAATTCGCTGATTAAGAATATTTTGTTTCTGCTAGCTTGTAGATTGTCTAAATTGGAGGATACAAAATAAAATTGATAGTATACTGGAGGTGAGCAATCATTCTTCTATAATAAGCTTGCCTATAACCTCTGTTCAACAAGGAGCTAAATCATTTTTTCTGTTTACATTTTCCTGTTACTGATCATCTGCATGTGTTGGACAATCGCAGAAACCTATAGTCCCAGTAGATTTGTATAGATCGGTACGAGAATCACAGCTTGTTGGATTATCAGGATACTCAAAGGAGGTATAGCTGTCTTATGCCAGTTATCTTTTATTTTTCGATTGCTGGTTCGCATCCTTTCACTTTTTGTACAACTTATTCCAGCAGAATGTATTTTTAAACATGCAATGTTCTGCATACCTAAACCAGATGTAGCTATTTGTTCGTACTTTTCCATTATTGTGTACTGGTACTTTTTTATACGGCTCCCTTTTGATACAAACATATGTTTGAATTATCCATTGTGGTTGCGTTTCTGATGGATAACATACGATACATTCACCTTAAAAACATAAGAAATATATCCAGTTGCACTAGTAAAACATATGTATATTGAACAATCAGTGGTAACAAAACTGAGAAAGAGTCCAGTTTTGAACTTCTTTGATCATAAATGTTCAGGAGATTGGTGTCCAGGTGACATGATGTTGCTTTTAAAAAACTACTGATCTCTATGGAAGTGGTACCTTCGTCATTGTGGGTCTTTATGAGATACAAACATTCGCGTCCTGACCATAATTAAATGTGATATAGATAGGCATAATCTTAAAATTATGTAATAAGTTTTCCTTTGCCTTTGCCAGGGCCTCCCAGTATTTGCCTTTGGTGTTGGACTAAGCACATATGACAAAGCTTCGGTAATTGATCATATACTTCTTACTTGTACAAATTGGATGTTTTCACTTTCTCCTCTGCAATATACAGAAGTGATGAGTGTTTAACTTGTCAGGTTGCATCCATTTCAATTAGAGAATGAAAATTGAGAATGCTGTATTTCTACTGGATTGATAGTCATGAAGATTTAACCTATCATTCTTTATGTGCATTAAAATGATAGCATGCTGCATTTTCAGGTCCATTACTATGTTCAATCTCATATTCAGATCAATGAGTACCGTGATCGTTTTATTTTGGTAAGTGTGCAACTAATCTTCCAGTCATTCAGATCATCCAGTTCATATGAGATTTCCTTACACGTGTTTTTTCTTTCTTTATGTTCCATCTAGCCTATGGCGTCGAAGAAGTTTAAGCGACCTATTACCACCTGCATAAAGGTTCTTGATATGACTGGTTTGAAGTTGTCAGCACTGAGCCTATTGAAGGTACGTACGTCCTACACAGGCATGTCATATTCTTATTTTATTTTTCCTTTTATGGCTACATATAGGAGTGGAAATAGTATTCTATTCTCCAGGTTATAAGCAGGCATGGGTGAACAAGGTCTGACCGCTGCGTACGCTAGTCTATATTTATGATGCTACCTGTTGTTGATTACAGATTTTGACTGCAATATCTGCTGTTGATGATCTGAATTACCCTGAAAAGGCCGAGAGCTATTATATTGTAAATGCTCCATATATATTCTCAGCGTGTTGGAAGGTATGTTGCCTAAGATTTCCGTTGCACTGGTACTTTGCTGATTTTCGTTTTCAAGACCCAGTAGTCATTTAGATCTGTTCCTAGGTTGTGAAACCCCTGTTGCAAGACAGGACAAGAAAGAAGGTTCATGTTTTGCATGGTTCTGGAAAAGATGAGCTCCTAAAGGTTAGATTACTTGCTAGTGCTATCTTTAGTTTGATCATTCATTGCTCAGCCTATCTTATTAAAAAAAGAAAAAAGATAAGACCTCCTCCATTGAATTTGGACATTTTCAGCTGTCGTGTTCACAATATGATTACCAATACTTGCATTTATTTAAACTGTGCAGATTATGGACCATTCCTCCATTCCCCATTTCTGTCTACGCGAGGGATCATCTAAATCTAAATGTCGATTGAGCAGCGCCGATGATTGCTTCTCGCTTGACCATCCTTTCCACCAAGAGCTCTACCATTATATCGAGCAGCAGGCATTGGACCAGGAACTCGTCAAGCAGTGTTCTTTGCATGTAAACATCCCTGACCAAGACCCCGAGGATGCCAAGATCGTGGAGGCCATCGAGGCTGAGTTTCACAAGCTCGGTGAGCAGAACGGGTCTGCCAATGGTGACAATAACATGACAGTGTCCGCATAAGATGATGTGCAGCCTGCATATCACGACAAATTTGCGTCGCTGTGATGAAACTGATGATTATTTTCGGTGTATGCTATGTTTGCTTGATGACCCTGCTGTTGTTTTGTGGGGTAACAAGTTATAGTCTCAAATCCTTGCAGCTCCATGGTTCAAGGCTGGGGCAGAAGAAGCAACCACTGTATACTAGATAGGCATGACCACCTATTAACCTGTTGTACACTTTTGCAATGTATTGTCCTGTATGTTCTCCGAGCTAGTAAATCATCCTAATAACTGGATGTAAAAGTAAACTTCAGGGAAGCACCACGCTTCAATCAGAAATAAACGGTTCATCTTGACCTTGCTTTCGGTTGCCACTTACCAGCTTAATTAGTTCTTGTGCTGATTCTGTCTTGTTATCTACTTGGAACTTCTGATACATGCATTTCAGAAGATGTTGCAGCTCACATAGGGCAAACACGGTTACACAATCACACATCAGTAAGTAGCATCTGAATTCTCTTACATGAAAAATGACATGGATATCAATGTCCAGTCACCCTACAATTCAATGGCCATTGATGGGCCTATGATGTAAGCTTCTGTGAGACGTTAGCCTTTTGGGAACGGATGTCGCCACCATCAACATTCTTGCTCTCCAGGTACCTGCCGGCGAGCATGTCAAAGAGGAGACCTGCTCCGACCCCGACGGCCAGGTCAATGGTGTAGTGCCCTCTGCACGCGAGCAGCCTGACCATCTGCAGCAGGTTGAGAACATCGTAGAGGGCAGCGAGCCTGTGGCGCCCCACGCGGCGCATGTCGAGAGATGCTATCACTGCGCCCGCGACGTGGCCGGAGTAGAAGAGGAAGAAGGAGACGTTCCCCACGGGGAAGTCCATCCCGGAGCCCAGGAACTCCGCCGGCAGGGGCAGCTGGGTGGAGCAGCCGAGCAGGCCGCGGCAGGTGAACATCATGAGCGTGGCGATGGTGGCACGCGGCCGCTGCTCGGCGAGGATGGCCCACAGGATGTAGGCGGCCTGCATCGCTACGAACGCCTGCACATCACAAGGTCACATGTCCCATTCAGCATGGATTCTGTCATGGCAAGTTGGGCAACACTAGCAAATTTCAGCGGGGACCAGGTAGCTATCTAGCGAGATGCAGTATCTTATCAGGAAATCCATGGTGATACGTGAAGAATGCATGAGGATGAGATTGTTGATCTTATCGGAGAAGATTGGATGGTGGTTTTGGGTGACCCAAGTCAGTCACCCAGCACCGTCCATCAGTTTCTTGCAACTTGGCCTCAATGGCTACTAGTACTACGAGCTAGTTTTGCTTCCCTCAGCAGGAGCGACAATTCCCAAAGAAGATTCACTTGTTGTCACGAGACCGGAGCCTATATGTAATTATTCTTGTAATTAAATCGAATGAAGTTGATGTGCAACTGCCAACTAATATGCATCTTTATTTTTTTATCTGGCCATTGGCCAACTATGCATCTTACAATAATTGTAAATATCAAGCAGAAAATCAAAGTGGGATTGAGCTACTGCGTGGACGCCGCGCGTGGAAGTTCTCGAAGAAAAATGTAGATGCAGGGAAGTGGCAATAGTGTATCCATGTAAAATGACAAACAGATTGCTTTGTTAGAAAATATGAAAGAGGAAACAGAATCTTCACGAGAGGACAAATCGCTTGAAACACGTGAGTTGTCGGCGTTGTAGTGGTGACTAGTACTACAATGTCGCCACTGGAACCGCATGTTGCTACAGAGAGAGTAACATTGGGACTTGGGAGGTCAAAAAGGCGAAAGGGGAATTACTGGAGCAGCAGCAGACGGGTAGATCGGGACCGGCGGCTAGGTAGGTTCAACGGATCTAGCTAGGCAGGCGGTCAGCCACCAGGTGTAATTGTAAGGTGGACTCACCGTGTTGAGCGCGGCGAGGAGCGAGTTGAGCCAGGGCCGGGCGGCGATCCCGGCGTGCATCGCGGCGGTGGCGACGAAGCCGAGGTCGACCGGGGGCGCGGAGGCCGGGACCATGGGGATGGTGTACTCGACGGCCATGAAGAGCAGCAGCCCGCACGCGAACAGCGCCGGCAGCGGGTGCCGCCGCAGGATGCCGGCCACCCCCGCCGGCGACATCCACTCCGCCGGCCTCCTCGTCGCCGCCGGCTTCTCGGCGCCGACGCCGTCACGCATCGCGGCGGCGGCGGAGTCGGCCGGCAGCGGGTGGACCTTCTTGCCCTTGCCCGCGCGGCGGACGGCGGTGACCTGGTCCTGCGCGGCGGGCAGGCTGGGCGGCGGCATGCGTATGCGCACGGGACGCGTCGGCTGGCCGCGGGGCGCGGACGGTTGGCGGTTTTTTTTTCTTCCGTGCGCGCGCGTGGCGAGGCGAGACGCGGTTGGTGGTGGTTGGAAAATCTGGGCTGATTTTTGTTTTCTGGTTTCGCGTTGTTTTTGTAGCGTTTTCTCCGGAGGCTGCGGCGCGGCGGGGGCGGAGGTCCCGAGGGCCAAGGGGAGGCGCGTGTTTAATGCGACTTAAGGCTCTGATAGTTAGAGCGAGCGTGTATTGTGGTTGTGTCTGAGACTTGCGTGCGTTTGAGAGTGTGTTGCGTTATGTTAAAAAAATATGGTGCACATAATCCCCATACGTTTTGAAAACCGGATGATGCGCCCGTGTGGATTATATACACCGATTTTGATTTGGGGAGGTTCTCCGTCCGTTTTCTAAAGGTTGTGTGGAGTATTAGTTACGACAAGCATCTCTCTTGTCACAACAGTTTTTTTTAACTAGATGGAGTACATGTTAAGACGTACCTCCTCTGTAACTAAATATAAGACGTTGGACTAGCTCAATTTAAACTACAAGAACGTCTTACATTAAGTTATGGAGGGAGTATATGTTACTATCACTATGGTAGGCCTGATTCACGATCGTCTGTGTTAGTCCGGTTTTCTCCATAGCACTGTTCCTTCTCTGATCGAGACATCAGCTCTTGCGACTCCTCCGCAGCACCCTCCGCTGCTTTTCTATTGTAGTACCTCTCAGTTGCCCCTTTTCTTCTCCAGCTCGTCTCGCGTCGGTGCTCGATTTGAACATCAAAACATAGCTTCTTTATGGTATCGAGCTCGAGAAAGATGGTGGAGGGGAAATAGATTTGTGTTACGTAACTGGGCTCCGGTGAACTGGATTTGTCATTGCGAGCGTAGGGTGGTGAGGTTGGTGCTCGAAAATGAAGGTTACTGTGATTGCACTTGTTATTTTCACATGTTGCGATCTCGTCCAACACACAAGCATCATGATGTTTAGCTCATTTTGCAAGTGTTCTAGTATTAGGAGTACTTTTTCATTTATATAGCAATAAATAACTAGTCTAAGATATTCGCTTGCTCCTCGAGTGAATTCCACTTTTTACCCTCTATTTATGATTTTGTGACACCGGTTACCCTATTTAATTTTTTCTGCCATATTTTACCCTGTATTTGTAACGGTATGTCAATATTTACCCCTTTTAATCCTTTTCCTCCTTACTGACAGCTCGTCTCCACCCGGTCATCTCCATATGTTGAATCAGGAAGCCAGCTCGTTCATTTTTCTTCACTAATTGAGCCAACCAAACCCAGCCGCATCCACTGCATGGCCGCCACGCGAACACACTCACAACACTTCGAGGCGGAACAGAGGCGAACGATCCCAGTCGGTCGATTCCCCACTCCTCTTCCTCTGTTTCTAGGGTTAGCGGCCAACACGGAGATCACCCGTGTACAATACTAGCAGTAGCAGCGCCCATGGCCAGATGGTGGTGCACCATCTCAGAGCATCTCCGTCCAAAGATCAGAAAATCTGGACAAGGAATACTTCAACATTCATATACAAACCAAAGTTTGACTTGTTGCGTAGAAAACAATCAGCTGGCCAGCTGGGGCTTGGGGTAATCTGGAATTCTCTGGTTTGTTGCGTACAAACCAAAGTTCGACTTGTTGGTGCAGGCTGGGTTTGAATTTTGGTGCGGGCTAGGTTTTGAGCCATTGTTGGCTCAATTACCGAAGAAAACGGGAACATGAACTACGCCTCCGATCTGGCTTGCTGATTCAGCATCTGAAGATGACCGCGTGTGGTGCCGAGTTGTTAGGAACGGGGAAAGGAATAAAATGGGTAAATATTGACATGTTATTACAAATATAGAGTAAAACATAGCACAAAAAATTAAATGAGGTAATTGGTGTCACAAAATCAGAAATAGGTGGTAAAAAGTGGAATTCACTCTTTACGCCCAGAAGTATTTTGTCGGCTTCCATTGGGCATCCAGGTCTGCCTACGTGAGCCTCTTTTTTCTTTAACTGCTGCCCACATAAACCTGGCCCGACGTTGAGCTGAAAAAGTCGCCGAGATCCATGACGCCGACAAGAAAATCCAAATGATGGCCAACCTCCAAGCAACACGCAATCAATAGGCGGCGGTCACGGCAACCAAAGCTGGTAGTGAGCAATATCTGCATAAAAGGAAAGAAAAATTTCAAGTTTCTACCAGATCCTGTGGGGAAACTGTACTGTCCTCAGTGTCAAGACGTGACTGAACCAGAACGGCCTTTCATTGCAGGACGTACGTACGGTTCCAGGAGCAGGCGCACGTACGCGGCGTGGAGGTCGTCACGATAGTCTCTGTTTCCCGTGATCTGGATGGCAGGTCGTCACGAGGTCGGCATGGGTTTTCGATTCGATCTTCTTCCCAGCTGGCCTGATGAGCGCGACATCTCGATGTTGCGGTGGGATTTGTCTGTCTTTCTTGTTTGTTTCAGTCGACTGTTTATTATTACTTGATTTTTGCGTAATCCATTTGACTCCGAGCTCATATGTTCCTGATCAAATAAGAAATTCGATAAAAATACTCAAATATTTTAAAAAATAGTCATAAACAGATACAAATTTTGTACAGACGTACCATAGTAGGATTTATCCCACATATTGATCACTGCTGAGTCCAAATCATCTCTTAAAATCAGCATAACTCAAACCTGAAAGGTCAACAAACTTGAACTTCTGTAATGCCAAAATCTAAAACAAACGATGCATTATCCGAAATGACTCTAGGCAAAGTTTTTAAATGCAGTAAAGGGTAAAATAATCCCACCTCTATAGACATAATAATCCTATCTAGTCTTGACATATATAGTGGGGTCTTTTTTATCATTAGACCAAGTAAAAAAGCCTTACCATCATTTTCTACTTCTTTTAATTCCCAATGCTTAGTAACCGCATTAAAATATGCGACCATTTAGGCAACATCTTCTCTGTTTATTGCACTCACTACCTTTTCTAATTATATTAAAACCACGTACAGCCAAGAAAAAAGGAAATTATTACATCCTAACACATGCACCAACTCAAGAAGAAAATCTTGCTTATCCTTGACATGTGGAGCACCATAGACATTTACTATATTCAGAGTTATATCTTTCTCTAAATCTTTAACCAGCATTCTAATATGAAAAGTACCTATCTCAGACTCAATAACTTGATTAGAGTCATTATTTACACTCAAACGCATACCCTGACATCCCTTTCGACGCAGCTACTACCCAAGAAAAAATGCGTCTCCCAGAAAAGCTATTTAACAGTTTATGTTGGCATCCCTTTGCTCCCGCGGTGCTCCAAAGACGGGCTTCACTTTTGATGTTGCCGAAGATAATGAGGGGAGGCGCATGTTTATTTCGAAAAACCCGTGCATTGCGCTCGTTCCAAACCTCCCAAGAGATGAGAAGGGTGAGCGTTGCCAACGCCTTACGGTTTTGGTTAGCGCCACTCGTCATGTTTAGCCACCAATCTTGAAGAGTGAGTCGGCCATTGCGAGAAATCTAGGTTGTGGAGACCAACCCAATCTTTAATAAAACCCCATAAGACGCACGGTGTAGCTGCAATGGACCAGCAGGTGTGTGATGGACTCAGGAGCTTGTTTACAAAGGGGGCAAAGCCCGCAGTTTGGCCACCCTCTCTTGGCAAGGTGGTCGGCCGTCCAAACTCTATTTTGAAGGGCAAGCCAAGCGGAAAATTTGACCTTCGGCGGAGCCCAAACCGTCCAAACCATGCTCTTCATTTTCGTGGAAGTGGTTCCATGAAATTGGGCCTTGTATGCCGAGGCCGCCGAGTATTGCCCATTTGCCGTGAGCGTCCAAGTAATCTCATCCTCGACATTTTCCTCAAGGTGTATGTGCCTAAGCCGCGTCCAACGGTCCACAAATTGCATGATGTGGTCCGTAGTGAAGTTGTCGGTCATGTTGATTTTGCCTATTCATGCGTCATTTTCCAAAGCTTTCTTGGTGCACCATTTTTTGGATATTGAGGCCTCGAAGATAAGTGGAGCGATGTTTTTTGGCTTATAGCCTTCAAGCCAAGGGGGCTCCCAAAAGGGGTCAAATTGTCATCTCCCACGGTGATGGATGTGGCCGCATAGAAAAGATTCATGTTCTGGATCATCATCTACTTGTTCTTGTTCTACTCTACTAGGTGTCAGTTCCTCTACATCATCTTGTTAGGGTAATAGATGCTTGTATTACCAGGGGGCCAAAGGCCATAATATATAGTACATGTACATGTGCAAATATACAGGAAACCCCCTAACACATGGGGAAACTACAATATACAAATATATACTCTAACACCCCCCCCCCCCCTCAAACTCAGGGTGGATCCAGAACACTGAGTTTGGAGAGTAAGAAGTCATGTTGCGCTCGGGTTTGTGCCTTTGTAAAGAAATCCGCCAACTGCAAGTCTGAAGGCACATAATGAAGCGCAACAACCTGATCCTGCACCTGAGCACGTGTATAAAAAGCATCAACACCAATATGCTTGGTCAGCTCATGCTTGACTGGATCACGTGCAATACTGATAGCACCTGTACTGTCACACAAAAGTGGAGTGGGTGTCGTAATAGAGACCCCAAAATCTGCAAGCAACCACCGTAACCAGGTCACCTTAGCAATCAACGAAGCCATAGCCCGCAGCTCAGCCTCAACACTCGAACGGGAAACCGCGACCTGTTTCTTCGTCTTCCAAGCAACAAGCGAACCACCAAGAAACACACAGTAAGCAGAAAGTGAACGACGATCCGAAGGATCACTCGCCCACGTAGCATCCGAGTAGCACTGGAGCTGGAAAGAGCTGGAGCTAGGAAAGAAAAAACGACGAGTAATCGTGACACGAAGATAACGAAGGACACGAAGGAGATGACTATAGTAAACGGTGGTAGGAGCTGAGACAAACTGACTCAAAATATGAACAGGATAATAAATATCAGGACGAGTGACATCAAGATAAACAAGACTCCCAACAAGATGGCGATAACGGGTGGGATCCGAAAGAGGATCACCATCAGTAGGGCTAAGCTTAACATTAAGCTCCATAGGAGTCTCAACTGTGCGCTCATCCACAAGGGCAGCACGAGTAAGCAGGTCCTGAATATACTTTTCCTGGGAGATATAAAAGCCATCAGAAATGGAGGAGATCTCAATCCCAAGAAAGTAGCGAAGAGTACCAAGATCAGTCATAAGAAACTGATCACGAAGACGAGCCTTGACAAAGGCAATATACTCAGGATCATCACCAGTAATGATCATATCATCGACATAAAGAAGGAGAAGAGTGCGTCCACGAGGAGAAGTGTGAACAAAAAGCGCTGGATCATGAAGATTAGGAGAGAAACCAGCAGCAGTCACCACAGAAGCAAAGCGCTCGAACCAGGCACGAGGGGCATGTTTCAGGCCATAAAGAGAACGTCGAAGACGACAAACCATCCCATCAGGTACAGAATACCCAGTAGGAGGCTGCATGTAAACCTCCTCACTCAACTCGCCATTAAGAAAAGTGTTTTGAACATCAAGCTGGGACACAGACCAGCGTCGAACAGAAGCAACAACAAGAAGAGTACGCACAGTGGTCATATGAGCCACAGGAGCAAAAGTCTCATCATAGTCACGGCCGTGCTCCTGCTGAAAGCCACGAGTCACAAGACGCGCTTTATAGCGCTCAAGAGATCCATCAGAGCGGGTCTTAATTTTATAGACCCACTTACACGTAATAGGACGGACACCAGGAGGTGGAGAAACAAGATCTATTACCTTAACACATCTATGTCAAGAGATTCCTCACCACTTACATCATTAACAGTTTTTTTTTTAGAAAAAAGGCAATCAATGCCCAGCTTTGAATTAACAAAGCCACATAGTTCAAGCAGCAAAGACAACATGCTGAACAAACAGCTTACAGGCCAAAGGAAACACAAGTAAACAGAGGATAAACAAAAGAGCTAGCTGGCCCTTGGATGTTGCCGAAGCGTCATCCTTGGCCGGCCGTCCGTCGTTGTAGATTGCTCTGTTGAAATCACAGGTTCTTCTGTAGGTGTTTGGCGTCCGTAGTTGTAGATTGCTCTGTTGATATCACAGGTTCTTCTGAATGTGTTCGGCGATATCTGACAGAAGTGTTGGCGCTGTAGTAAGGGTCCTGACACTTGTTGACACGCCGACTGAAAAATTTATTCGATCGGGGATCTAGGACGAATCTGAGGGTTAAAAAGCCGGAAGAGGGGATAACTACTTCCACAAAATAATCAGATGAACGATACGAAATTTGCGTTGTTAATCCGACTCCAGCGTACTTCGCATTGTTAATCTCCGCAGTTTTGATTGCCTTGCGACTGTAGTTTCATCGTCTCTATACTGTATCTGTCATTGATAACTGGCTGGTAGTATAGCCGGATATCCCACATGTTGGATTGATCTCCGCCAGCGTGAGCCCAACGGCTCGCACTGACCTTGACTCGCACCCTGATCGGGGGTGCCCAACCGATGCCTGGTTGGTGGGCCCCTGTCGCAGCGCTATATAAAGGGTGGAGGGGCTGGCCTGCACTTCTCACGAGGTTGATCGTGCTCCGACGCCCTCCACCAACAGCCCTACCGATCTAGGGTTAGCGCCCAGCGATGGGAAGCACCACTACCGCCGCCACCACCACTCACTCCACTCACCCACCTCTCCGGTCACCACCACACCACCATGGCCGGCTCCAGCTCCTCCTCAAGAGTAAGGTGAAGGTACGGGATCCCTTCTCTCTCTCTGTCTCTCTCTCTCCCTCTCGGTCTCTCTCTCGCATCCGATTCACATGAGAAGGGGAAACCCTAAAAGCAATCTACCCGTAATTGATCTAGACCTAGATGATCTTGTTGTTGTTGATCTTAACATTGGTATCAGAGCAAGCTAGGGTTCTAGATCTTTTCGGTAGAAGAGAAAATCAAAAGAAAAGAACCCCTCCCCGAAACCCCAAAGCAAGATCCAAAGGCAAAGGGCAAAGAAAACTCACCGGAGTACCCTCGGGCTCGCCGGCAAAGGGGGCCTGCCGCAAGGCCGCCCCATTCCCTCTCGATCCGACGCGCATCGGCAAGCCGAGGCGTCGGAAGAAGGAGCACCTCCCTCGGGAGGCAAAGAACAGAGGCTCACTGAAAGAGCATGGTTGCCCCCATGTGTTGTTTTGGTAATTAATGACAATCTCTATGGACTAATGTGTGCTTTGAGTTATATTTGTAGTGTTGGTCTATAAGGAATTCTTGGACTCCATATGTTGGAGTCAAGGCTAAAAGAAGAAGATTATATGTTGATCAAGGCTAAGTGCAAGATGATCAACATACAAGATTAGGGCATGTGGAGAAGATCATTTGTTGATCAAGATCCTATGTTGTCCATGGTGGATGGTGTGATCATCTGTGTTGATCAAGATCCTATGTTGTCCATAGTGGATGGCGTCACGTGGTGATCATCATCAAGATTGTAAAGATATGACGAAGAGTGTCTCTCCCATCTTGGTGTATGGGGGAGCAATATGCGTGTCTTCACCAAGCGGAGCAAAATCAAGAAAGGTGATCCACTTGAGAGTAGATCAAGATCGTCATCATCTAGCTCAAGTGGAATGCGCAAGGCAAAGGTATGATCTTGATAGGGTTTCTATTTTACCGGTCTCGCGGTGTAGTTGAGAGACCGGGTTTTAGGATAGGTAACCGTACTATCAAGAGGGGCTCTCAAGTGAGCTTTAGCGTATCGGTCGTAGAGAGCTCAAACCTTTGCATCCTTGGCATCATCTTTATTGGTTCCTATTTGGCTCTTATCGTGGTGTGATATTGGTGCTTGTCGTGCTTGTCATGACAAGCCCAAGGTCACCGAAAACGGTTCTCATATGTGTTCCCTATTGAGTTTTCGGTGTCGGAGATTTTGCCGGTCCATCTATGCGGAAGGTTTCACTCTTCCATTTAGTAGAAAAATCTCCCTTGCTTGGTTTCAATATTCTCACATGTTATTGGGTAGCATTTGACGTCCTATTTCCAACAAAAGTGGTTTCGTGTCATTCGGACTTCATTTGCAAAAGATATGGTTTTCCGGTTTTTAATAGGGAGGTTTTACCTCTCATCATTTGGTTTTACCATATGGTGTTGAACAATGATGTTTCTATGTATACTCTTGTAGTTCTCGTTGTGACGATTCCAACGAGTCCAAGTTTACCGAAAACGGAGTTCGTATGTGGAAGATATTGCGTTTTCGGTATCGGTCGTTTTAGAAACAGAATATTAGAAAAGGAAAAAGAAAAAGGGGGGGGGGGGAGCCGGCCTCACCGCCGGCCTGGGCCGGCTCCCAGGCCGGCCCGTTCGGGCACCATCCCGGCCCCCATGCCGGCCCTGTCCGGTCTCCCGGCCGGGCCCCTCGGGTGGGCTTCCGGCCTCCGCGCCGGCCCACCCGGGTGCTCCGCAGCCTCCCTGCCAACCCGGCCTCGATGCCGGCCTGGGCCGGCTCCCAGGCCGGCCCTCTCGGTTGGTGTCCCGGCTCTCCAGCCGGCCTGGGCCGGCTGCTAGGCCGGCCGGCCCGATGGCTGGAATGTGTTTTCCCTCTCCTTTTTCTTTCTCTTTCCTCCCAACAGTCGCATTTTCGGAGCACCTATTTAAAGGGCTTCTTCCCCAAATAAACCCTAACCTTTTGCCAACTTCTTGAGACATTTTCTCTCCTCCATTGTTGACTTCTCAAGCTTGGCTTTCTCTCATTCTCTCCACTAGTTCGTGCTACTTCTTTGAGAGAAAAGAGAGAGGAGATTTAGATCCGTGTTTCCACCAATTGATTTCTCCTCTAAGTGAGGAGAACACTTTGGATCTAAATCTTTGGAGTTTCTTTGTGTTCCTCCTTTGTTCTTCCTCTCTAATCCCTCCCAAGCATTAGTTGCTTTGGTTGGATTTGGGTTGGAAGAACTTGACCACTTAGTGTGTTCTTGCCATTGCATTAGTTGCATCGGTTTGAGTTCTCCACGGTGATTCATGGAAAGTGAAGTTGAGAAGCTTGTTACTCTTGGGTACTTTGGTTCCCTAGAGCTTGTTCCTCTAGGGCACGTTGGTACCCTAGACGGTTTGATTTCTCGGAGTCTTGGTGGCTTTCGAGATTTGTTGGGAGCCTCCAATTGTGGAGTGTGGCTCAACCTTGTTAGCTTCGGAGCTTTGGTAGCTACGAAGACATTGCCGGGATCCCTCGGCCTTGGGCATCAAGTCTTGGTGACTCGGTGCATTTGGTGAAGACCCTCCAACTTGTGGAGTGAGCTTCACCCTTGTAAAGGTTCTAGTTGTCAACCTCAACGGCAACATAGTGACAAGTGCCTCGCCACATTGGTGGTAAGACACAACGGAGATACGGTGTGCCATATCAAGGCTACTCGGTGTTTCACATTGGTGAACACCGCGCCGCTCCAACGGAGACTAGCTTCCATTGGGAAGTGAACTCCGGGATAAATCATCATCTCCAAGTGCCTCGGTATTTCTATCCCGAGCTTCTTACTTATGCTATTTACTTTGTGATAGATATCGAGCTTAGAGTCATATATCTTGCTATCACCTAGTTGATCATATTGCTTAGCATAAGTTGTTGGTGCACATAGGTGAACCTAGCTAGTTTAGGTTTTGGCTTGATAAATTAAACGTTAGTTTTATTTCGCATTTATTCAAGCCTTAACCGTAATAATTTTAAATCGCCTATTCACCCACCCCCCCCCCTCTAGGCGACATCCGTGTCCTTTCACTCACTGGCTTCTCCGCTCGACGGCGGCGCACCCACCGCTAGGGAGGATGCGCGACCGGCGAGAGGGGAGACCACCGGGCCGTCTTCCCGCTTCGATCTGCTCCGGCGGACGGAGAAGAAGAAAAGGGGGGAGGGGAAAATGGAAGAGCGGGGCGCCGTCGTTGCGCGTCATCGTCGTCTCTGGCAATGGTGGCCGTCGCCGGACCCCGGCGGCGGGCCGAAACCCCCTAACCCTAGGTCGTCGCGGGCGGCGGACAGGAGGAGAGCGGGGGAGGAAATCGCATGCTTCTTTAATATTCGATGGCACTAATTATAATGATTGGAGAAATCGCATGCTAGATTATTTTCGGGACATTGATCCATATATAGAGCAAATTCTAGATATGGGTTTTTCTCCTCTAGATGATGAGGAAAATTCTTATCTAGATGCTCAAGCTTCTAAAGTGATTTTCAAGTCTTTGAGTAATGCAGTTGCTTTGTCGATCTCTCCTTATTGGAATGGCCATGAGCTATGGACCAAGCTTCAAGACAATTATGGTATGTCCATGGATAGTGAGAATGATTGTTCTCACTCCACCTCCGGGCGTAATGAGTTCTCAACTTCTTCTACCTCACCCACATATGACAAGCCACAAAATAATGCAATGGTGAGTAGGGATAAATTTTGCAATAATGATAGTGAGCTTCTTTTAGATAATATTTCATCTCTATCCTATTGCAATGATTTATCTTTGGACTTAAACACATCTAGAACTATAAATGTTTCACATGGTTGTGTTAAGAGTCCTTGCATATCTTCTAAATCATCAAGTAGTGATGATCATAACAATAATGATGATGAAGAAGAAGATGATGCTTACTTCAATAAGAAAGGTCTAATGGTTCTTAATGCTCTTTCAAAGAATGAAAATGCTTGTGAGAACCTACATGAAATTATGGGCACCCTTATTGAACGAGGGCTTACTATTGAAAATTTGGAATCTCGTGAAAATGAAAGTCTTAGCCGCGAACGTAATTATGCGGACACAATTGCGAATCTTGAGCAAGCTCTTGAAGAAATCCAAACCACCAAGAAATCTCTTGAGGAGACATTTATTCTAGAGTTATCTAAAGTGAATGAAACCCATGATAGAGCTCTCAAGGTGGCTAATGATTTTAAAATTAAAAATGATGAGCTTGTTGTTGAAATTGTTAGACTCCTTGAGGCTAATGTGAAATTTGAAAAGGATGTCAAGTCCTTGGAAGATTCTCTCGCACATCTCACTAAGTCTCATGATCAACCCCAAGCTCAATTATTAAAAGAGCTTCCTACTTGTTCTCTCATTGCTATTAATGTTGATGCTTGTGCCACTAACTCTATTTCTTGTGAAGCATCCATTTTAAAGGAGAATGTTGAGCTAAGGGCTCAACTTAAATTGCTAACTAGCAATTATGAGATATTGGAAGAAAGCCATGAGAAGCTCTCGAGCTCTCATGAGGATCTTCTAGTATCTCATGATAAGCTAAAGTTAGCTCATGAGGCTATCGCTACCAAGGTAATATCTAGTGAGCCTCATGTGGACAATGGCACAACTTCTACTAAAAATGCTATAATACCATGTGCTAGTCCTTGTAATTCTTCATCTCAACCTAGTGGTAAATCATATGTTGAATTACATTTTGTGCCTAGTTCCTCTAACAATGAAGCCTCAACTTCCACTAGTGCTTGTGTAGCTACTAACTTTGTAGGGAAGTCTAAAGAGCACAAGGTACAAGCCACCTCTTTGAAGAAAGATGTGGAGAAGCGTCATAAAGGGAAGGCCACACTTGACAACATGTTGAGTGTGCAAAAATCCCCCAATGACAAGTGTGGACTTGGATTCAACTCCAATATCAAGAACAAGTCCAAGAGTAGCAATAAGAAGGGCCAAGAACAAGTCAATCATTCGGTCAAGATTGTTTGCTTCAAGTGCAAAGTAGAAGGGCACCATGTTAGGGATTGCCCAATGAAGAAGAAGCCTCTTAGTGAGAAGCAATTAGGGAAGCGGCCTATTGTTCAATCTCATGCTCAACCTCGGGTTGAACAAGGGCCACCTCCTAAGAAGACTCAAGTCATTGCTCCTCAAGTCAAGGAGCCTATTAAGAAGAAAGAAAAGAGTCGATATTGCTACTTATGCCGTGAGAAGGGTCACTTGGCTTCTTCATGCACTAATGGTACTCTATCCAACCCCATAATAATTGATGATGTTTATTCTCTTAGGAAGGATAGGGTTGGCAATGTGTTTGCCAAATATTTGGGGACTCAAAGTGGTGTCAAGAAAAGAACCATTTGGGTTGCCAAGCCTATTGTGACTAACCTCTTAGGACCCAACTTGGTTGGGGACCAACAAGCTCAAACTTGATCAATAGGTTGTGATGAAGGACATTGGAGACTTGGCTATCCTTTAAGAATTAAGGGATCTTCTTGATGATTATTTCCACAAGCCAAGTCATTTGGATTATATTGTCATATCTTATATCCAATGCTCCTTCTTGCGGTAACTTATATTTAAATTACATATATATTGAAAGTTGCTTGCCCCCTAGCATGTGTTAGTTTTGTTCCTAGCATGTGCTTGTATAGGTTGTGCTTATTACTTACCTTGAGCAATCAAGTCTGTGTATGTTAATATGCGCTCCATATATGTGTAAACTTTGTGTTGAGTCCTTATTGGATCTTGTGTTGATTTCAATGGGCTCTTTTTGAGAAATTAATGGACTATCCCATTTTGGGGGAGTGATATGCTTTGTGCACTTCACTAACCTAAAAATGTGTGTATATGAGTAACACCACCTAGTATTGATATATCACGATTATCTAGTAACTATGTGGTGTGTCATGCTCATGAGAAATTCAAATTCTATAATGTCTATTAATTATCTCTATTTGATTTTATTTGCCTCCTGTTAAGAAGAAATGAATTATCACATTGTGGGGGAGTAATAAGCTATGTGCATATTACAATCCCATAAAATGTGAACATTTGAGGTTTTGCCACTTAGATTTGATATTGTCAATTATCTTATTTCTATGTGGCATATTAGCTCGAACAAGTTCCAATTTGCTTTTTAGCTATCTTTTGGTTCTTGTTTGTGTGAGTTTGCTTGGTGTGATTTGTCTCTAATATGCATTTCCATACATTAGTTGAGAAACCATTTGTTCCATATTATTCTAACCATGGCCTTGCCGGTTGGTTTGAATAGTTGGAACTACCAACAAACCTTATTAAAACATGGTGTTTTATTTCTTATCTCTTGCCATATGTTTTATCTTGTGAGGATATCCTTGAATACATCTTATCATCGGGAAAATAATTCCAAATGGTCAATGTCCTTGGACGATCCATATTTATGTTTGTGATAGAATATTTTTGATTATCCTTACATTGGCATTGTCTTTCATATGTCCCATCTCTTGCCAAAATATTTATTTTGACTCCCTTTTGCCTTCCTTGCCTCTTGCATGGATCCTAATCTTCAAATTGGTAGTGTTTAGTGTTGTAAATAAAATATGAAGAGTAATGATCCCTTGTGCATGCATTTTGTATTCAAATGCAAATATCAAAATAATGCATGAATCTTGGGGGAGCATTTCTTTTTACTTAGAACACTATCCTATCTATCACTATTTGATCCTTTCAATTGGCATTTAATTTCTACCGTATGTGTTTATGGAAGACAAATCTTTTTCTCTTGATGCTTTGTGCCATCATGAAAATTATAGAGGGTGTTTGGTTTATTTAGTGTAACCTCGCTCTCTTTTGGGAGTCTTGCCTTCTCATCTCTTGTTTTATGTTTATCCTATAGAATGAGAAAACCCTTTGAGCATATCTTTTTCTTTCATCTTATATGCTCATTGGCCTTGCCTAGGTACCTTCAATTGGTATTAATTGGAATGTAATATCTCCTCCATAGATATTTGTTTCAATTGATATTTATTGTGAGAATCCTGATACCTTACTACTTTATTTTACCTTACTTGATTCCGATCAAGTATTATCCTCTTCTTGGTATCTTGTCTCCTAGTTGGTATCTTATTTTTCAATTGGTGTCTTATCTCTCATGTGTTGTTTGATTTGATTCCTATTGATATCACACTTCATATGTTGATGTGTTTTGGAATCATTCACATGTTGATTTGTTTCTTTCCTCAATCATGTGTTGATTTGAATTTTGATATAATTTGGACAACCCTTTTGTGTCACACTTTGGTGTGCTCTCTTCTTGGTTTACTTAGTGTTTCGTCCAATTTGTATCTCATTCGGTTCTTGTAAGTCCATGCATGCATATTTACTAGTATATTCATTTTATGGCATGCTAGTCTTTCTTGATCCAATATATAGGGGATACTCCACCAAATCCTAATCGGCTAAGATGTGCATGAAATTCAATTTCATATCTATATGCACATATTTATGTGGAGTGTTTCCTATGTATTGTAGTGTATCTAACTACTATGGAACCCAATGAGTTCGGGAACCATATTGTACTTGAATTATGTTTTAGGTACAATTGAGAAGCGTTG
Source organism: Puccinellia tenuiflora (assembly GCA_012064385.1). Taxonomy (NCBI): domain Eukaryota; kingdom Viridiplantae; phylum Streptophyta; class Magnoliopsida; order Poales; family Poaceae; genus Puccinellia; species Puccinellia tenuiflora. Next base: position 276,303 of record QRDG01000345.1, read on the forward strand.
GATGTTTGCCTCATTCATAAGGAAGGTGGTCTCACCATGTGATTTTAGGAGTCAAGCTATGATGACTAACAAAAGATCATCTTCGTCATCACCAATGCATCTCGGTAACAAGTATCTATCTCATGCATATCTTTCTTTTATTCAACCTTGTGTAGGTTGCCTCTTGGCATGAAAACTTTAAGGTACAATTGTTGTGGTTTTGAATTATTTCCTTCACTTGGTATATCTTTGTGATATTTGTGATGAAATTGCAAAAACATTCCTTCAATTGGTATTATTTCTTTGTGATACTTGTTGTCTATCTCAAAGCATTTCCACTATCTCTTGTTCCCTTAGTGATATGTGTGATGCATTTGATGTGTTTGAAGTTCATTTATATACAATGAGATAAATTTGAGCTATGTGCTATGCTTTTAAGCAATAATCTCTTTGTGTATATTCATGACTTCCTTTTGGTTACCATAGTCTTCTTTATTCGATCATTTTATATGTGCAAGTTTCTTTGTCGATGAATATCATTGTCTACTTAGAAACCTATACATATGAGAGAGGTCACCGTTTATTTGGTACCCTACTTTCTTTCAAGCCACCTTGTCTTTTATCTATAATTCTTTGGTGGCTCCAAGTTTGTATCGTGAGTGCTTGTCTTCTTTCTACTCGCATCTTTGCGCACTCACATTCTATTGAAGATTTTTCTCTTCATGCTCATCATGGTGAGTATGTCGATTTGTTGGCTAAGTGTTCTCACTTGCTCTTTGTTATTTTTCAATTGGTTGTAATTTCCAATTGGTATCTTCGAGCTTGTGAACATTTTTTTTAAAATCTTCTTTGTAAAGTTGTGTGTGTCAATACTTGATATATAACTTATCTCCATTTGAATAAGACTATGTGTCTTACCAAATTAATTGTCTTGTCACACACACATACTCTTGGTTGGGCCTTTCTAAATAATTTCTTTTAATGGGTATCTCCTTATGGCTCAACCACATCTTTGGTGCAAGTGTTTTTGTTTTGCTTTAATTTTTACATCCTTGCACTTGGTGAGTGTTCTAGATGATTTTGGGGGAGCAAGGATTCCATATTTGTGCACTCCTCAATAGTGCATGAACATTGGGGAGCTTCTTCGTTTTTATTTAGAACCCTCGCCTTGGATCTTTTTTTTTATTGCCTATCTTCTTTGTGGAGATGTTTAGAATGACTTCATCTTATTTGCAATCTTTGATCCTCAATATAGTTTGATTTCCTCTAACTATTCGTCAATGGATATGTGTATTTGATTCCACTCACATTTTGAGAAATGCACACTTTATGGAGAAATTCATACTATATTGGCTTTCTAAATTTTTCTTCCCATTTCGGCAATCGATGCCAATGGGGGAGAAGTTTTAGAGGGTTTAAGGGAATTTGGATCTTATGCTTTCGTTTGGTTCTTAAGCATTTGCCTCTCATGCTCATGCATTCTTGTCTTGCAAGGTTGCTTAATTCATTATATAAACCCTATCAAAAGGGATTGTCATCAATTACCAAAATGGGGGAGATTGAAAGAGCATGGTTGCCCCCATGTGTTGTTTTGGTAATTAATGACAATCTCTATGGACTAATGTGTGCTTTGAGTTATATTTGTAGTGTTGGTCCATAAGGAATGCTTGGACTCCATATGTTGGAGTCAAGGCTAAAAGAAGAAGATTATATGTTGATCAAGGCTAAGTGCAAGATGATCAACATACAAGATTAGGGCATGTGGAGAAGATCATTTGTTGATCAAGATCCTATGTTGTCCATGGTGGATGGTGTGATCATCTGTGTTGATCAAGATCCTATGTTGTCCATGGTGGATGGCGTCACGTGGTGATCATCATCAAGATTGTAAAGATATGACGAAGAGTGTCTCTCCCATCTTGGTGTATGGGGGAGCAATATGCGTGTCTTCACCAAGCGGAGCAAAATCAAGAAAGGTGATCCACTTGAGAGTAGATCAAGATCGTCATCATCTAGCTCAAGTGGAATGCGCAAGGCAAAGGTATGATCTTGATAGGGTTTCTATTTTACCGGTCTCGCGGTGTAGTTGGGAGACCGGGTTTTAGGATAGGTAACCGTACTATCAAGAGGGGCTCTCAAGTGAGCTTTAGCGTATCGGTCGTAGAGAGCTCAAACCTTTGCATCCTTCGCATCATCTTTATTGGTTCCTATTTGGATCTTATCGTGGTGTGATATTGGTGCTTGTCGTGCTTGTCATGACAAGCCCAAGGTCACCGATAACGGTTCTCATATGTGTTCCCTATTGAGTTTCCGGTGTCGGAGATTTTGCCGGTCCATCTATGCGGAAGGTTTCACTCTTCCATTTAGTAGCAAAATCTCCCTTGCTTGGTTTCAATATTCTCACATGTTATTGGGTAGCATTTGACGTCCTCTTTCCAACAAAAGTGGTTTCGTGTCATTCGGACTTCATTTGCAAAAGATATGGTTTTCCGGTTTTTAATAGGGAGGTTTTACCTCTCATCATTTGGTTTTACCATATGGTGTTGAACAATGATGTTTCTATGTATACTCTTGTAGTGCTCGTTGTGACGATTCCAACGAGTCCAAGTTTACCGAAAACGGAGTTCGTATGTGGAAGATATTGCGTTTTCAGTATCGGTCGTTTTAGAAACAGAATATAAGAAAAGGAAAAGAAAAAGGGGGGGAAGCCGGCCTCACCGCCGGCCTGGGCCGGCTCCCAGGCCGGCCCGTTCGGGCACCATCCCGGCCCCCATGCCGGCCTTGTCCGGTCTCCCGGCCGGGCCCCTCGGGTGGGCCTCCGGCCTCCGCGCCGGCCTGGGCCGGTTCCCCGGCCGGCCCACCCGGGTGCTCCGCAGCCTCCCTACCAACCCGGCCTCGATGCCGGCCTGGCCGGCTCCCAGGCCGGCCCTCTCGGTTGGTGTCCCGGCTCTCCAGCCGGCCTGGGCCGGCTGCTAGGGCCGGCCGGCCCGATGGCTGGAATGTGTTTTCCCTCTCCTTTTTCTTTCTCTTTCCTCCCCAACGGTCGCATTTTCGGAGCACCTATTTAAAGGGCTTCTTCCCCAAATAAACCCTAACCTTTTGCCAACTTCTTGAGACATTTTCTCTCCTCCATTGTTGACCTCTTGAGCTTGGCTTTCTCTCATTCTCTCCACTAGTTCGTGCTACTTCTTTGAGAGAAAAGAGAGAGGAGATTTAGATCCGTGTTTCCACCAATTGATTTCTCCTCTAAGTGAGGCGAACACTTTGGATCTAAATCTTTGGAGTTTCTTTGTGTTCCTCCTTGTTCTTCCTCTCTAATCCCTCCCAAGCATTAGTTGCTTTGGTTGGATTCGGGTTGGAAGAACTTGACCACTTAGTGTGTTCTTGCCATTGCATTAGTTGCATCGGTTTGAGTTCTCCACGGTGATTTGTGGAAAGTGAAGTTGAGAAGCTTGTTACTCTTGGGTACTTTGGTTCCCTAGAGCTTGTTCCTCTAGGGCACGTTGGTACCCTAGACGGTTTGATTTCTCGGAGTCTTGGTGGCTTACGGGATTTGTTGGGAGCCTCCAATTGTGGAGTGTGGCTCAACCCTTGTTAGCTTCGGAGCTTTGGTAGCTACGAAGACATTGCCGGGATCCCTCGGCCTTGGGCATCAAGTCTTGGTGACTCGGTGCATTGGTGAAGACCCTCCAACTTGTGGAGTGAGCTTCACCCTTGTAAAGGTTCTAGTTGTCAACCTCAACGGCAACATAGTGACAAGTGCCTCGCCACATTGGTGGTAAGACACAACGGAGATACGGTGTGCCATATCAAGGCTACTCGGTGTTTCACATTGGTGAACACCGCGCCGCTCCAACGGAGACTAGCTTCCATTGGGAAGTGAACTCCGGGATAAATCATCGTCTCCAAGTGCCTCGGTATTTCTATCCCGAGCTTCTTACTTATGCTATTTACTTTGTGATAGACATCGAGCTTAGAGTCATATATCTTGCTATCACCTAGTTGATCATATTGCTTAGCATAAGTTGTTGGTGCAACATAGGTGAACCTAGCTAGTTTAGGTTTTGGCTTGATAAATTAAACGTTAGTTTTATTCCGCATTTATTCAAGCCTTAACCGTAATAATTTTAAATCGCCTATTCACCCCCCCTCTAGGCGACATCCGTGTCCTTTCAC
>QRDG01000345.1:281367-326154 GCA_012064385.1 Puccinellia tenuiflora
GGGAGTCCAGTACCGCGCGCTTTGAGCGCCCGAAATCACCCGGGGCAGTAGTACGCTGGCCCAGCGGTAGTACCGCTCCTGGGCGCGATTTTGACCATAACGGTAAGTTTTTGGGTGACCTATTTAAGGGGCCTTCTTCCCAACAGGCCCCTAACTTCTTGATCTCGTTTTTCCCTCTCTCTCCTCCATTGTTGATCTTGAAAGCTTGCCCCCTCTCAATCCCTCCAATGAATCTTTCATATTTTTGAGGGAAAGTGAGAGGAGATCTAGATCTACATTTCCACCAATCAATCTCTCCTCTAAGTGAGGGAACCTAGTGGATCTAGTTCTTGGAGTTCTTTTGTGGTTCTCCTCTTGTTCTTCCTCTCTCATTTCCCCCAAAGCATTTGTTGCTTAGTTGGAATTTGAGAGTGTAGGATTTGAGCACTTGTGCTCTTGCCTTTTGCATTTGGTGCATAGGTTTGAGTTCCCCTCGGTGATACGTGGGATTGAAGGTTCGAGAAGCTTGTTACTCTTGGGTGCATTGTGTTCCCAAGAGCTTGTGCCTCTTGGATGCATTGTGTACCCTAGACGGTTGGAGGTGCCGCGAAGACTTCGAGTTGTGAAGCTTCGGCACGTTTGGGAGCCCCCAATTGGGTTGTGGGTGTGTGCCCCAAACAAGTTGTAAAGGGCTCCGGAATCCGCCCGAAGGATTCCGATAGTGGAAGGTGAACCAATCCCTTGGGTGAGGTTCATCGGAGAATAGGGTGAGGCCTTTGTGGCATCTTGAGTAGGCCTCTTGTGGCGAGCTCACACCCCTCCAACGAGACGTACTCCCTTAACAAGAAGGAACTCGGGAATACATCCTCGTCTCCGCGTGCCTCGGTTATTTCTATACCCGAGCTTTACTTATGCAATTTACATTGTGATAGCCTTCGTGCTTGAAGTTCATATCTTGCTATCATCTTGTTGCTTGAATTGCTTAGCATAAGTTGTTGGTGCACATAGGTGAACCTAGAATATTAGGTTGTTGGCTTGTTAATTAAACACCTAGTTTTATTCCGCAATTATCAAGCCCTATTAGAAAAAGTTTTAATCGCCTATTCCACCCCTCCCCCTCTAGGCGACATCCGGGCATTGTTTGTTCTTTCAAAGTGGACCAACATTGTCAGTGAGAGTAATAATTTAAGTTTTTTTTTCTAGCGTAGAAAACAGGTTTTAGGGTCTGAAATAGACCGGATTGACAAGTTGAGAGTGCCAATTTCCGGAATTCAAAGTTCAGGGTTTGATTTTACTTTCATCTATTAGTTCAAGGTTTGTTTTGGACTTTTTCCCAAAAAAAAATACTATCAAAACAGAGCTATAAGTGTTGCTTCTCGCCACCTAGAATAAGAGAGAACAAAGTTAATTGTTCGTTAGGAGTCAAACTATTAATAAGCGTCAATAATATACTTGTACATTGAATGATAACTCCTTAAAAATATTGCTTAAGACACACCCTATTGTATGAACTCTAATTAGATAATTGTCTTGCACCACATCACTCTGCAAGATCAATATATATGTACTCCCTCCGATCCATATTAAGTGTCGGAGATTTAGTACTAGTCTAGTACAAAGTTTGTACTAAATCACCGACACTTATTTTGGATCGGAGGGAGTAGCATATTTCCCGCAAGTGAAGACTTCTTGTTGTTTATAATACACCAAAGAGTCAATTGGCCGACTCTACCTTTCGTGGTGCCCTACACATAATAAACTTGCCCCAAAAAGCTACATTACATGAGTTGTGTGGCAGTGAACATGTGTGAAACCGATGTGGTGGCAAAACAAACACAAGTCTAACTTTTTTAGCCATCTTGTGGCTAACTTCCCATCAAATCATGCCATAAAACGTTGACCAATGGGGAAGGATTCCTCTCTTAGCTATATATTGTTAGATAGACCTCTTCAAACGATTTTCTCGCGGATAACACCCGATTAGCCTGAACACTTTCCCTGTGCCTCGAACCCGGGTGGGACGGCTCAACACCCTAAGCTCTTGGCCACCAAAAAGGTCTCTTCTACGATCATCAATTCTAGAAATCAATACAAATACGAAAGGATATTTTATCCTTACCAACTAGATCTTGTTGCACCCGGTAACAAACATTCAAGTTAGCACTTGGTTCTCATCAAGTCATGCCATGATGCTATCGATAAACTCTTTTAACAAAGTCACCATGTGATCATCATTTTACCCTCAACATGACCGATAAAATGTCACGTTCATATTTGAGTGCCGCGTAGAAAAGTCCGTTCAACTTGGACCAACTTGATGTTTCGAACCTTTTGATCCTTGACCCTATTGCATATTGGTAAAAAAATGGATAGCCATGTGAATGATCCTACGAGCCCCAAATCAAGGATTCTTCCATCATTAAAAGTATGTAAATCCAGAAAGTAGCGACTCTAATTATAGAGCCTTGCGATTCAAGGTCGGACATAGCCTAATATACAACCTTTGTTGCATGCTTGCATACATCGAGAAATTGTGCATGGACGTTTGTTTGCTCATGGAACAAAATAAATGTCACCTTTGCTTCGATGAGAGATGCCTCCATCGCTACTTGGTAGGATCAGTTGTACAACAAAGGAGAGGAGAAGATCGCAAAAAAAAAAGTCTTTCGTCGATGCATCTGGCATGGGGGGGGGGGGGGGGGCATCGAAAGAGTGCCACCTCGGAATTTTTTGGCAAGGCACCAATGACAAAGAGAGATCATGTGATGGCACTTGACTTTTAGCCACCCTCGGTAGAGGACATATCCTAATACCTTGTGAAGACTGAAGGGGGTTCTTGTCAAACACACTAAAATCCGAAATAAATGTTTTCAAAAACTTGAAATTACTTGCGTTCATTGACACAACATACATCCATCATGTCATAGACATTTTAGTTGTAGATTCAACTCTCGATAAATAGAAGAAAAACAATCATGGTGGGGAGGCTATGAGCTGAGTCCGTTAACATTGTCCCAGCTGAATTTATTATTTTCTTTGTCTGAGTCGTGAGTTTAATTTGTTATAGAAAATTTGTGGCATGTTAGATGGATCATATGCCTATGTACTCGGTTTAGAAGTTAGGTGCGTTGGTTGCACAAGAACTACTACAATGGCACGGATCGTAGGTAGTCGCTCACAATGTCTATTTTTTTTCTCTTTGTTAAGTTATAACTATTTATTTTCTATCTGCAATGTATTTTTTAAGTATTTTTTAATCTGTTTTCTTTTATGTGTACGAACGACATGGTACCCTTTTTCTTTTTCTGAATAAGACATGGACGAACAGACGTTGCTTCCTCGTGTAATCTACCTTTCGGAACTCTTTGTGGATTCAGAAGTAAAACACCTCGGTTCTCTGGACACGCTTGTTGTTTATCCCAAATGCCGCCAAGTATTCCATTAGTGGTCTACTTGCAGGCTCTTCAACTTACCTTACCAGGCTCACTGGTCAGTAACCAACAGCAGAATCGCACGAGGTATCAACAATGCGACCTTGCCTCATTTCAGGAGACATGGACAATGTGATTTACCATATTGTTATGATGTTCAGAATAGTCCATAACCAAGATTTCACAGGGATAAAAGAGTTTGACATATTCAGTCTCGAGGCTTTCGCCACTCAGGTAGAATTATGTTAGCCAAACATCTGTTCGGTCAACGCCACAGAAGCAACAATGACACAAAGTTCCTCTACTCGCTTCAAATCATAAAACTCCTACAAGGCCCCATACATTGTGATCGTGTGGGGCGTTCTTAAACTCTAAAGGAAGTTCGACTCCGAGAACATGACAGGAAACCAGGCACAGATCTCATCACATGGAAACTAAAGCTGCAGCGAAGAGCTTCACTTCTTCCTCTTCTTGGGGGGCTGGAGTGAGTCTTCGTCGTCATCTTCCTCCTCATCATCCTGGTCTTCATCATCTTCCTCTTCTACTCCATCTTCATCGTCTTCACCAGCATCCTCTTCATCGTCGTCATCCTCATTGTCATCGTCATCGTCGTCATCATCGTCACCTCCTCCTCCCTCCTGCTCTTCAGGTTCTTCCTCGTCCTCCTCGCCGTTCTCCTCGCCCTCTCCTACTTGTTTCTTCTTGGTATCATTAGCCTTAAGATTGTCATACTCCTCTCCTTCTGATATCTCCTCTTCGCCCTCCGCAAAGTCGCCGTCCTCATCCCCGTCGTCGTCATCATCATCGCCATCTTCATCACCCGCATCAGTAGGAGCAGCTTCATCGCTCTTCGATCCACCCATCTTGAAGTCAAAGTCAGTCATACCATGGATAAGACGCTGTATAATGGTCAAGCAAAGATGGTAGTCAGAATGCCAGCATTCCCAAAGAAGCTTATAATACTGAAAAAGGCACAAGCACACAGAACAACAACAAACGGTTTTAACAAAGACAACGCCACTTTTTTTTTTGTGACCAACAGCTGGTCGATTTCAACAGAAGGCCCATGGAACATACATTATTCTTAATGGTAAACTCGGCGTCTCATCTTAATGAGCAAGAAGAATAGCTCAATAAACAGCGACTTCGTACTGCTATCCTAGAACTGACTGCACTGTATTGTTGTTGGCAAGAAAGGAGCAGACTGGAAGAGGCTTGTGCAACCTGATCTCACTCACTTCCTCATTTATAGACAGGTTCAACAACCTCAGCAGTAAGCACATAGCTTGATTTACCTCCAACTTATCTTGTGAACCTACTTGTAGTATCCAGAAATATCAATCATAATATGTCTATACAGAGTTTCAGACTTTTGTATATTAACCTGACCATGCTTAGTTTCGACTTTCGAGTATACATATGAAGCATGGTAATAATACAGTAATATCACTTGCGGCCAAGCCCTTTTCTGTACGATTCATTTAGAGACAAATCTGGACAGTGACAGAAGAAAGTGACCTAGCACAAATATCCCTAGTCAAGAGCAAAAACAGATCATGAGTGGACACAGATAGGTGGGACCACGGCGACGACTTCCGCATTCCTAAAGCCTTTTTCACACTTGAGAGTGTGATTAATCATAACAAGCTACGCACAGACTACCATTAGTAGACTAATCTAAGCCAAAGCTAATCCTGCTGCTTACAGGTTAAGCCTCTGAAACACTACTACTACTAGTTTTCTTTTGAGAAGAGAGAGCATCTAGGAAGGAATATTCGCATAGGCAGTGGGCAGCGAATATTCGGGGTGGAGGGGCAAGGAGCTGAAGCAACCACAGGGGGCTTTCTTTACTACTATGCCATCCGGGGCCCACCCCCACGGAACTCAAACCCCGAGCCGAGAACCGCAGCCTAGACCCGCCGCACAGTTCCGCATCCAGAAAGCCCGAACGATATCTCTCACTCAACGGTACACAAAAGCAGCATGATTATTTTCATTATTATATATCTACTACAGTATTACGTAGTAAATAAAAGAAATATACTAAGCATGGTAGGTTGAAGAAAAAACAATACTGTAACAAAGTAGTCCAAACGAAAAGAGCAAAACGACGAGGCAGAGATTTTTGGTAGCGGCAGCAAGTTCGTCCGGTTTTACCTCGGCTTGCAGCTCCGTTACGGAGCCGGTGAGGTCGTCGGCGAGCAGCTCCGGGAGGGCGTCGTCGCCGGCGGCTACGTGCGCCATCTGGACTGCCTGCAAGGGGGAGGACACGTGGGCAGGCAAGACAAATCAACACGTCAGATGGGGTTTTACCGTTAGTACATACAGAGCAGCAGGGAAACCTTAAAACCTCGGACCTCGGCAACATTTTTGCTTTTCCCGAGGTCGGCCGGAAAAAAGGATGTTTCGTTGCCGAGATTTTGGTGCCACCTAATTTTAGCAAAAATCCATGCTAGTGCTAGGTCAGAGAAGAGAACATAACAGAAGAGAAGATAAAACCCATCTCATTTTTTTCCGTGCAAGAAGCTAACTGACAGAACTGTCAAGACAAAATAAGAAAGGAAAAAAGGAAGCGAAGTGAGATATTTTCTGTGTGAGGGATTCTGGTCGTAGTACTAGTGAAGCTTGCGAGTGTGTGCAAACTAACCAAGAACTAGTGCAAGACAGCCTCTCTCGACAAGGGCTGAGGGTTAACAGGAGCAATATACAGGATTATTATTCTTCAGAAAAGTAACTGAGATGTATGATGAACAAGGGTGAGATAAGACAGCACAACCAACAGGTGAAGACAGGAGGAGGAAGAAGAAGAAGATTACCTTGTTTTGAGGAAGCAACGAGTAACAGGCCACAGATCTGGGAGGTTTGGAGGATATATCAGCAGGCTCTCAACGGGGAGAACTAGGCCGACTCCATGAGAGAGAGCAGAGAAAGATGATGGTAGAGAGAGAGAGAGAAAGATGGGGAGAGAGAGAGAGGAGGATAGGAGCCGGGCAGCACGGGCAGAAGGGGCAGGTGGTGGGCGCGGGATTGGCGTGGCTAGCCAGTGACGGGTGGAGGGCAGATTCGCAAATTGTCCGCTACCCCGAGGACCAAAGTGAGATTTTGTACGCTGGACGGGACTGCCTGCTGACAGAAACAAAGAGATTTTTTAACGGCTCGCGTGAAGCAGGGAAGGAAACCCAGTCCACATCTCCACGGCGCCCATTCCCGATGGGAGCGGCTACGCCTGCGGTGGAGGGGAGACCCTACAAGTCAGGCCTTTGCTTAAGGTGAAGTCACACTCTCACACGTCATCATCAGCTTGCACGTGACGTGTCCCCTCCGTGTCCTACTCCTGCTGGCGCTGGGGAGAGCTCCGTGTACAAAAATAAATCGCCGCAGAATTGAATACTAGCGGCGCAGTTGCTGACCCATGAGCCGCTGTTAACATCCACCCATCACATATAATCTTTTTTTTGGGAGGGGAAATATCTATGTACCATCAAGTAGGAACCCCGGAGTCCGGACCGGGCTTGGGCTTACGAAAAACAGAATTTTAGCCACGGTCAAGCTGGTCCGATCAGACTTAGTCAGGTTTTTTCGGGCTGGACCCAAGATTACATGTATTCTGGTCGGGCCGTAGCGGACTCAGGTCTAGATTCGGGCTTTTTCAGGGCTGGCCCAAAGCCCGGCCCGGCCTGAAAAATGCCTAGGTCTATGTGACGAACTAGACTCGCTGAGATCTAGATCGCCACAGATAAAGCAGGGGAAAGGGAGTTGGGGTGAGAGGCAGCAAGCAGGGATGAGAGGAGAGACGGAAGATGAGACAGGTTCACACTTTACTTCATCGATAACGAGTACAGATGCAGGTCCAACTATTTAACAGCACTCACGCCACCACACGTTCAGATACTCAACACCCCTTACAGCCCAACTCACACTTTCAGAAACTCCTATGTCACACTGTTGACGACGCAGGTGTTAACAGAGTGACATTCGCCTCTCCTTGAGTAGTAGCCCCATCCCAGATAGCTGCTTCAAGGAACCTGTTCTTCAGAACGTCGTAATCCTCCCACGTTGCCGCTTCCGGCGCCAACGACGACCATTGAACCAGAATTTGCACCACTGCACTGTTACCTTTCTTGACCATGCGACGCTCCAAGATTGTAATTGGCTGTAAATCAGCTGCCGTCAGGTCTGGTGGTCGAGGAAGCTCGGAGAACACCGGTGTATAGTCCTTGGTGAATGGCTTGATCTGCGAGACATGAAACACTGGGTGAATGAGACAGCCAGTGGGCAGTGTCAACCGGTATGCCAGGGATCCAATCCGTTCTTCCACTTTGAAGGGCCCAAAGAATTTGTATGCTAGCTTTGCACAGGGACGATTCACCAGCGAATTCTGAGCATAGGGTTGCAGCTTCAGCAGTACATCATCCCCTACCACGAACGATCGTTCAGTGCGATTACGTTCTGCCTTCCTTTTGATGCGTGCCTGTGCGCGAGCCAATTGGAGGCGCAGTCCCGTGGTGTGTGTTGCCCAATCAAGCTCGTCATCTCCATGCTCTGCGTCCGCCAAGTTAGGTAGAGCTCCCAGGTTTGGTTCCCGACCATAGAGTGCTTTGAAGGGAGAGCAATTGAGCGACGCGTGGAAGGAGGAATTATACCAGAATTCTGCAGCAGCGAGCCAGCGGCGCCAGAGGCGAGGTGTGTCGTGCACGGCGCAGCGCAGGTACATCTCCAAGCACTGATTCACCCGCTCAGTCTGGCCGTCAGTCTGCGGGTGGTACGCTGTTGAGTACAGCAGTTTGGTGCCCGCCGCGGCCAGCAGTTCCCGCCAGAATGCACTAGTGAACACACGATCACGATCTGAAACGATCGTCTCTGGAACTCCATGAAGCTTGATCACATTTTCCCAGAAGGCTCGAGCCACTTGCTTTGCTGTAAAAGGATGCTTCAATGGTACAAAATGGGCGAATTTTGTCAAGCGATCCACTACCACCATGATGACATCAAATGATTCAGATTTTGGCAGTCCTTCGACAAAGTCCATCGAAATGTCCTGCCAAGGTTTGGATGGAATGGGCAGCGGCTGCAGTTTCCCAGCTGGTTTCAGGTGTTCATGCTTTGCGTGTTGACAGACGGCGCACTGGCGCACGAAATCTTCAACGGCAGTGCGGAGGCCCTTCCATTTGAACAGCTTCTTCAATCGTTGGAACGTGACTGTGACGCCAGAGTGGCCCCCCACGGCGCTGGAGTGGAAAGCACTGATAATCTTGGTCTGCAGAGCTGAATTAGCACCAATCCACAACTTGCCATGTTGGCGAATCAAGCCCTGATGCAGAGTGTGGCCCGTCTCATTAGGGCTGGAGACGGCCAACTATGCCAGTAGTTCTTGTGCCTCGGGGTCTGTTTCATAAGAATTGGCAACTTCTTGCAGCCATTGAGGTTGACTGATGGAGAGAGCATGGGCGGTGTGGACATTCCCCACGCGGGAGAGCGCGTCTGCTGCGTTGTTCTCTGTTCCCTTCTTGTACTGAAACCTGAACTGCAGGCCAACCAGTTTCGCCATCGCCTTTCGTTGCAGCTCAGTATCCAAGGACTGATCACCCAAATTGCAAAGGCTCTTGTGGTCGGTGAGGATGACGAAGGGACCCCGCTGAAGATATGCTCGCCAGCGATCAACTGCCATCATGACTGCCAAAAATTCCTTCTCGTAAGTCGACAGTTTCTGGTTTCGCACTCCCAGTGCCTTGCTGAAATAGGCCACGGGATGATTATCTTGCACAAGCACGGCTCCAATGCCCGTATCACACGCATCCGTTTCAATGGAGAAGGGGCGGTCAAAATTGGGCAATGCCAGCACGGGCGTGTTCATCATTGCTTGCTTGAGCTGCTCGAATGCACTCTGCGCGGCTTCGTTCCAGTGGAACCCTTTCTTGGACAGGAGTTGTGTTAGAGGTTTGGCGATGATGCCGTACCTCGGGCAGTGTTTCCTGTAGTACCCGGTGAACCCCAGAAATCCACGCAGCTCGGTGGGTGTCGTGGGTACTGGCCAGTCCTGCATCGCTCGTGTCTTCTCACTGTCCGTGGTTACGCCTTCTCTTGAAATGACATACCCCAAATAATCAATGCGATCACGAGCAAACGAGCACTTGGATGCCTTGGCGTAGAGCTGGTGCTTGCGGAGGAGCGCCAAAACAAGCCGCAGATGTTCCTGATGTTCCTGCAGCGTCTTGCTATACACAAGTATGTCGTCAAGAAAAACGATTACGAACTTACGAGTGTATTTGGCGAAAATCGAATTCATGAGGCACTGGAATGTGGCCGGCGCATTGGTCAGGCCGAAGGGCATGACGCGGAAATGGAAGTGGCCATGATGCGTCTTAAAAGCGGTCTTTTCCTCATCCTCCTCCCGCATGCGGATTTGATGGTAGCCCGCACGCAGATCCAGCTTCGAGAAGAAAGCTGCTCCAGCCAGTTCGTCCAATAGTTCGTCCACGATGGGCAAGGGAAATTTATTCTTGATTGTCGCGAGGTTCAGTCTACGATAATCGACGCAAAATCGCCAGCTGCCATCCTTCTTTTTCACCAACAACACAGGAGCAGCGTATGGACTCATGCTATGCACGATGACCCCGGACTGTAACATCTCCGTCACTTGCCGCTCGATCTCGTCCTTCTGCAATGGTGAGTATCGATACGGTTTGGTGTTTGGCGGACGAGCTCCCTCCTCTAGAGTAATCGCGTGATCATACTGTCGATGAGGTGGTAAATCTTTGGGATCAGCGAACACATCTGGAAATTCAGACAGAACTGCCTGAATGGCTTCTGGCACATCTGAATCCACCACAGACACGGCTCCTGAGACGGGATCAAGTATTGCCATGGCCCAAACATCATTAGTCTCATGCAAGTGCAGTAATTCATCGACATTCAGGTGTTGAAGTGTTGCCTGCCCCTCTGATTGCAGCCCTTGCAGTGTCACCAATGCTCCTTTGTACTGGAATGAAATGGTTTTGTTGAGCCAATGGCAACTCATTGGACTATATTGTGCTAACCAATCCATGCCCAACACTCCATCATACGCGCCTAATTCAAGCACGCGCATGTCTGTCACGAACTCGTGGCCCTGTAGGTGCCACTGAACAGCAGGTACCAACTGATCACAAACAAGTCTCTGGCCATTAGCTACTTTGACAGAGACGCGAGGAATGGTTTGCGAAACGGCAGCAATGCGATGTACAAAGGTGTCGCTGATGAAGCTGTGTGTGCTACCTGAATCAAGCAGGAGCAGCATGAATTGGTCACCCACTTGTACTCTGAGTCGAATTGTCTCTGCAGATTCAGTGCCCGCTACTGCATGAGCTGACAGAAGACAGCATGCTGCTTCCTCTACTGCCGGTTCCTCGAGTAAATCCAACGCGTGCACTGCATCATCTGACAGGATTTCACCATAGTCACCAACTTGAATCGTCAGGAGTTGTCCTTGACGCTTGCACTGATGTTCCCGGCTGAACTTGTCGCCGCACTTGAAGCAGAGGCCGTTGGCGCGCCGGTAGTCACGCAACTGACGCTCGCGCCCGAAGTCATCGCCACCTGTGCGGGGCGCCACCGGTTGACGTGGTGCGACAGGAGCCGGTAACGGTGGTGGTCGTCCTGCTGGTAACAGACGAGGCCGAGGTCGTTGCGCCTCGAGCTCCTCCTCCTGAATTTTTGCCAACACCGTGGCGCGTGTTATACTGGACGGCGACTGAATTCTCACTGCTGCTCGTATCTCATCCTTCAACCCCAGTATGAATTGCGTGACGAAGAACTTGGTGCTCAGCGACGGATCAAGAGCCAGCAGATGGTACATGTAAGTCTCGAATTGCAGCCGGTACTCGGTTACTGAACCCGTTTGCCTGAACTGTAATAGTTTGTGCATCTGAACTTCAAACTCATCAGGCCCGAATTCTTCTATTACTTCCAGACAGAATGCATCCCAAGTGATCTGCCGATGTGTCTGACGAAACGCCTGAAGCCATAGTGCTGCGTGGCCATCCATGTACAGCGACGCCGTTG
Organism: Puccinellia tenuiflora; assembly: GCA_012064385.1. NCBI lineage: Eukaryota > Viridiplantae > Streptophyta > Magnoliopsida > Poales > Poaceae > Puccinellia > Puccinellia tenuiflora. Next base: position 292,818 of record QRDG01000345.1, read on the forward strand.
TCACCCAATTGGCCGGCTGCACACGGTACAGCTCGAAATACGACAAGCAGCGATCCAACCAGAGCGTGGGCAGTGAGCCATCAAACCTGGGAAAGTCATGTTTCGGTGGCTTGGCAAATCCTCCCTCCTCCTGACGATCCGGAAAACGGGCGTGGGTCTGAAGCAGGTGCAGACGTTGAGGCTGCGGTAGCATCTGTGCCGCTGGTGGATCGGGCATCAGCGGGGCGCCGTCGTTCGCCAATCGCGCCGGTGGTACCGTACTGCTGCACCCCGCCGAGCGCAGATCAGACAGAAGAGTCGCTGACAGAGTCGGTGGTGCCGACGTAGCCTTGCGAGTCTCATCTACCTCCTTCTGCGTGAGATCTAATTGTTTCTGAAAATTTTGCATCCCCTTGCTGGTCTCAGCCTCAGCGTGGAACGTGATCTGCTCCTCGTACCGCTTGTTGCTTAGCTCCATCTGCTCATCGAGGCGCTTGAGGATGGTGTCGAGCATGGTCGTCACCTGCCCCGTGTTCTCGGCCATCGCCGTGAGTACTTGCTGCGTCTGTGCGGATGGTTTTGCCGGTGCCGTCGCGCTCGCCTCAAGCAGATCGGACCGAGCTAAGGATTTTGGGCGAATCACCGAAGCAATTCGCACCTGTCGCTCGGGATTACGGATCGATGCCGAAGGGTTGTGAGTCGCAGCGGAATCGGAAAATTTTGGTGGTGGATTGGGTGGCTCTGATACCAATTGTGACGAACTAGACTCGCTGAGATCTAGATCGCCACAGATAAAGCAGGGGAAAGGGAGTTGGGGTGAGAGGCAGCAAGCAGGGATGAGAGGAGAGACGGAAGATGAGACAGGTTCACACTTTACTTCATCGATAACGAGTACAGATGCAGGTCCAGCTATTTAACAGCACTCACGCCACCACACGTTCAGATACTCAACACCCCTTACAGCCCAACTCACACTTTCAGAAACTCCTATGTCACACTGTTGACGACGCAGGTGTTAATAGAGTGACAGTCTACCCCAGACCGAGACGGAGGAAGTCAAATTTACCCCTGATATTTTTTTTCAAGAAAACACAGCTTTGCATTTCATTGCATAGATAGAATGAGTTGAATGAGTTTTAGAACAGCCTAGGGAGGCCACATGGGAGAATCGTTGCCAAGCCTGACGCCCCCGCTGTTGACCATGATCTAGCTTCCGCTTTGATCTTGTCAAGCAAGCTGGCGATGTCTCTGGTCGTGCATCGCTGTGAAATAAGGTCCCTAGATTTTTCCGACAGATTCCAACAGAAAACAGGCATCCAAGCAGGGCCTAGAGGAAAAACTAGGAGGGGAGATTGGCTTCGTCAGGAAAGCTTCAAAGTACCACAGTCCACAACCACTTGGATGCTGGATGCTTGCCAAGAAAGTGAGCCGGATTAGGGCCTGCTTGGATCACTGCTTAATTAAACCCCGTTATCAAAACGACGGATTGCCAGCGTAAACAATATGGACGTTCTGAGGACCATATTTTTTCCCCACCGATTACCGTTCAAAAACGACGATCCAATCGGGGCCTAGTAGTGGGCAAACGGGAAATCAGGAATAGGATTCCTTGTTTCTTCTGCAAGCTAGATAGTACTTTCGATATCATCAGCTGATAAACTTTGGAGTCCGGATCAACATCCATCACCGATTTGTCTGATCCACCAACCGTTCGTTTTGTACGGACTATCAGAACTTCCCTTTCCTCTACTGGCTATGCACCAACTCAACAAAATAATGGAAGATTACGACAAGTAAATATATGCTTTGGAGGCACAACAAGCTTTCAACAGTAGTTTCCAAGTAGCAAGATTACCATATTTGCTTCAACTTTTGCACTTTAGTGCCGGTATAGAAATCCAGTTGAGGCATCAGACTGGAGTGGAGTTTTTTAGGAAAAAAGGACAGCAGGATACCGGTTAAACTTTCTATAATAGAAGGAGAAGATCATCCTTTCAAAAACAAGGTATCTGAAGCCATGTCCTGTCATCAAAAACACGTAGGCTCAAAGAAGCTGTTTGCATACTGAATTGCCTCGCAGAGTAATCTTCACTTCTCAATAAGATGTGAACAGAAGGGTCAAATAACAAGTTCCCAAATTAGGACGGCATCATTTCCAACATTACCATGACAAAAGGCTTATCATCAAACAGTAAGAATACAACCATAATCATATAGCAGGCAGAAAACAAAGATACCAAATGCAGCAGGATGGTGCAACTGATAAGTTATTCACACTTGCTAGAATAGCTAACAGACCTGAACGAAAAAAACTCAAAACCATAACCATGACAGTAACAGGTTAAAATGGTAAGCGAAGCAATACAACTAAGAACCAAGGATTAACTGGTAACAAGAATAGTTCCATATTGGTTAAATTCGGGATGGGCAAGAAGAAAATATGTTTACATAGCAGATGAAGCTTTGTACCTTGGGACTTAACATTTTAGAGAAGTTTCTTCTGCCCAACATGGCGATCTTTCAATACAAGCACTCTACTTATTGCTAGTTTAACATTGAAACTAAGTTGTATCATGAATAATGAAAGCCCAGTTGATGCAGTGTAATCTACTCCGTATATCACAATACATGCTTCATGTAAATTTTAAGCTATACATGGAAAGCAGATCAAGTGTAATCCATTCATGAATCCTGAGTTTGTGAATAACACTGCTCATTTGATAGACTGGCTTGGTTTTCAAGCGCGCTAACTAGAATAAACAAATTTATATCCAAGTACTAGCAAAACATTCAGACATTCATCTGTTGGTAGGATTGTAGAGGTTTCATGAGATACTTGCCAGAAGTAAACAGATACAAACTATCAAGGGCTCAAAGTTGACAAATAATACTTGGCAGACGATCAAAAGAAAAGAGGAATCACCCCTCAATATAAAAGAACAAGAATAAACTAATGAAGTAGTACTAGTAGCTCACTGCTACTCCCTAACTGGTCCATCTGGGCGCATCCACTGAACTTCGATACCATCATATAATAGTCGAGGTAAGATTAATTCTTCATTCAAATCTAATTGACTATTTCCAGATCTGCCTAGCCATGGCCTAAACATCATACATATACAAGGAGCGAGAAGAACAATCAAATCTTTGCAAATCAATACCAACATATTAGTGCAGAACAACTAGCAGCTTTTGGCAAATGTTTGTGATCAATTGATTAGCCTATCCAAACACAAGAAATTACCCTCATCCAAAAATCGATTCAAGTAGTGTGGTTTATTTTTTTAATGAAAAGTCAAGGCAATGACTGATTGTGCAGAGACTGAACCAAAATGAAAGAATTATGGCTGCTATGCTTCGATCGTATAGTAGTGTTCAAGATACTTACTATGCCAAGAACATGCCTTGAAGAGGTCATGTTGCTTATGAATTACATCATTTAAGAACTGGGCATCGACCAGTTGGCTAGAGGTGTGCGCGCTGAGCGCCCAACCCTGCTAGCCATGTTCAAACCCTGTGCTCCGCATTGCCTCATACCTGGTCTATTTCCTGTTGGTATATTTTTTACTCATTTAATGAATTCTGTGATCAGTTGATCACCTCCGTAAATACCAAACAGTATTTCAAGATAGTATCTTTAAACCTATGTTCCGCGGCTACTGTAAAACAATGAACACTACAAGAAGCAAGTTCCCAGGAGAATAAAGCTCCCTATTATTAAAGATTCTAAAGGCACATCTGTCAAACTCAACCTGAAGCCAGAAATTTCCAGGATTAATGCGAAAGATATAAATACCCCATACCTCCAAACCCAACTGCAAGTGTAAAGATCAAGTCCCCAGCAACAATTTCACATTATCAATAAGACCAGATAACAACCCCGAGTAGTCAAATACAGATACTTCAGTACATGAAACCAACTACAGAACAATAAAGTACATGATGAAGTTGCAAGGGCAAAACTACATAGCTGGCAATAAAAACAACATAAGTACTTCAACAAAAGTTCCTTCTGCAAATACTGCCACGAAGGTATCTGATTCAAAAGCATCTGACAGTAAAAGTCAACAGCAGGAACCCTTCCGCAACACTTCGGCACCAACACAGGTTCAAAATCCATCCGAATGCAAAACCACACGAACGAACCACGCCCAGCAGATGCCAAACTAAAATACAGGGATAAATCATCAGAAAGCTATAAAGCAAACTGACCAAATAACAAATAATGCATAGAGAATTAAAGAACTCAAATCGATAGTAGTAAATAGGGCATTAGGATGGAAGAGGTTGTGAGTTATACCTAGTGCTGTCAATAGCCACCCTGAAAGCCGGTCTGAGTACTGGGCACTTGCCCCTGCCCAGCAGCCCCAGCAGCCTGATAACCAGCAGCACCAGCAGCCGCTGCAGTGGTACCCGTTTGGGAAGCTGCTTGGCCAACCTGAAAGCCAGCAGAAGTAGGAAACCCAGGGGATCCCTGAAAACCAGGAGGACCTCCTTGATATGCTGCAGCTCCCTGGAGACCTGCTGCAGTCGGAAAATTGACACCAGCTCCAAACCCTTGTGTCCCAAAACCTTGAGCTCCAAAACCAGGAATGCCAGCGCTTTGCCCCCCAGCACCCAATGCAGAAGCGGCAAAAGCCGGATTTAGTGCTGCAAGCATTGCTGGGTTCTGCATCGCAGCTGCCATCATGGCAAACATTGCAGCATTTGGCTGCGCATATGCTTGCTGCTGCGCACCCATCCCCAGCATGGCAGCTTGCTGGGCGAAGCCCATGTCATGAACAGAGGCGGCACCGTATGCTGATGTATCATATGGGCTAATGGCGGCAAGAGAAGGCGTAGTCACTTGCGCAGAAGCAGCGGTGGCGCTAGAATTAGCATTCGAGTTGGACCCAGGCGTGCTCTTTGTCCTCCCATCAATTGCCTTCTGCACATTGAGCACCTTGCCATCAAAATTCTTGTTAGGATCCTCCAGTGCACGCCGGGCACTCTCCACAGACTTGTAAACGAACAGCGCAAACCCCTTAGGCTTGCCGGTGCTCTTGTCAAAGCCCAATGGCCCCTCCTCAATCTCACCATATTGCGAGAAGTAGGAATAGAGGCGGTCAACATCAACATCAGCATGCACGTTGCCAACAAAGATTTTCCGCTGCATGTTATCAGGTTGCGAGGACGAGGAGGAAGCAGGAGCGTTGTTGGGGGTACCGGAGCCGGCGTTGGCGTTGGAGCTAGGGTTCTGGGTCTGGGCGGACGGGGGCGCAGGGCCCGAGGCGGCGAGGTGGCAAAAGGCGAGGCGGCCGCCGATTTGGAGCTGGGGGCGGCGGAGGGCGCGGAGCGCTGCGCCGCGGGACTGGAAGAGGACGAAGCCGTAGCCCTTGGATTTGCCAGATTGCTTATCTGTGATGACGCGGCAGTCCTCGAGCTCGCCGAAGCGGGAGAAGGCGGAGCGGAGGTCGTCCGCGCCGGCGCCCCAGCCGAGGCCGTGCACGAAGAGCTTCCTGCTGGCGGGGTCGGACTCCGCCGCGCGCCGCACGGCCGCCATGGTCGCGGGGCTCGTCTCGGCGGCCGCGCGGAGCAGCGCCACGAGCTGCTCCCTGGAGAGCGGCTCGAGCAGCTTGGTGATGTCCTCCTCGTCATCGCCGTCGGCTCCGTCCTCCTCCTCGGCGGCGGCGGCCTCGGCGGTGGGCTCCGGGGGGTCGTCGGTGATGGGGAAGTAGATGGTGCCGCGGGGCTTGAGCTCGGAGGACGGGGGCTCCTGCTGGTGGTTGGTGGAGGCGGGGTCGGAGGCGGCGGCGGAGTGGGCCGGATCCGCCTTTCGCTTCTTGGGCGCCATGGGGGGAGGGGAAGCGAGCTAGGGTTTTAGGCGCAGGTGGAGATTGGGATTCCAGACACGCTGTCACGCGAGAGAGTCGAGAGGATTGGGGTTGAGCTAATAAATAACGTGGCAGGTCAGAATTAGCGGCAGCGGCGCCCAGCCCATGAGAATCTCTGGGCCTGATTAAACGAAGCTAGAGTAGCCCTATAACGTCTGTCGGTAAAGCTATCTGGCTTTGGTCCACAAATAAAAAGGCCATCTGGCCCAGATAGATCGAGATTAGCGGCGGCGCCGCAGCCAACCAAAATCTGGTCAGGTTTGCAGGAAGCTACAATAGCCCTATATGTTTGTGAGGCCGTTTGTTGGGATGGACCCTAAAGTGAAGCACATCCAAAGGCATATGCATCATAACATCATTCTCTTCCCCTAAAAAAAAAACATAACATCATTCTCATTCTCTTATGATTACCACGATTAGATTTTTTTATCGGTCGGAATAAAAAGAATTTTGTATTGTTTAGCTAAAGAATAAGGACGGGTCTCTTAAAAAAGAAGAAAAGGTCAGTACAGGTTTTCTTCACTATAACATAATTAGTACCCGTTATTTGCTAGTTGGATGACAAATAAGAATAATGCATTCTACGGCTTGTATTTATTGCCTAATCTAGATGATGTGGAGGACTAACTGAAAATTTTCTTCTCTACCATTGTACATTCAGTGATCCTAAAAGAGTTTGGATGCCGAGAGACCTAAGCAACACTTAGATGTCGCCTGAAAATAAGCCGGTCCTTGCTAGTTCCCCTCATTTCCCACAGTCGATCTAGTGTCAGCAGACGAATTAGAGTGTATTATTTATTCTATGTAAGATTTTTGTGTCGGTCATGAAGGCTTTTTGACAGTGAGGGCAACATAATGCCAAATAACGGATCCATTCACTTAATGATTTGATCATTGTTGTTGATGTGTTTTACTACATGAGAACATGTGGGTTTTTATTGTCGGCTCTAGATTTGGCGACGGCTTATTATGTGACTTCGGCTTATCTAGTTGTGGTGTCAAAGGTTCTCAAGATCTGTTCTTTGCTGTGTGCGAACTTTTTCACGGACTACAATGAAGAACTGTCGGTTCGATGGCCTATCTCTTGCAAGGGGTGTGTCCCTGCCCGATCTAAGGTATACCAGATCATGTTGTTATACTTTTGCCATTGATTTTCCTTCAATTTTTCTGTGTTCTTGTCGTTATCACTATCATATTCCAAAGAGAGACTCATTTTTAAGTAAATACAGTTTTCTCTATGTTTTTGTTTTATTTTGCGTATTAACTTTATGTTTTTAAACCTTTTCTAACACCAAAATTTGTTTCTTACACATGTCACAAAAATGTCGGTTCTGTGAAACGACTTCGTGAGCATGTAGAATATCGAGATATATACGTGCGAAGTTTTTTCCCTATTTTTTGAAGTTTTCAAATTCGCTTAAAATGTATTTTTAAAACCGGGAGCATATGCTCCCGGGTGCCAAAACATCACCCCCATTTCCTTAAACTATCTACTCTAGAATGTTACCATGCTTTAGGTGGAAAAGGTCCAACTAAGAAAAGCAAATTATCTTTAACCATTTTTTCTGCAAGGAAAAAAATCTGTAACCTGAAGGTAGGCCAAACTAAAATCCACCTACATATAGCACCAAGTCAAAGCCTCAAATGTACAAGGTGCCGAATAATGCAGAAGCGTAGTCAAAAGCATGAAGGAATCTACTCATGAGAGCTGCGCTGGTCGTTAGCCAGAGCAATAGTCAGCTTAAAGGTGCACGAGCAACCGGAGTCCAGCCTTGGTGACGCACATAGTGTTCTTCTCCACGAGGTGAGGTTTTGTGCCCCCTGCTTGTGAGCACAAGTGTCAAGGGGAGCCTACCAGCCTTTGCCTTGTGCCTGTCCAAATAAAGAAAAAAAATGTGAGGTAGAGATGGCATTTGCTGCTCCATTTGCTGGACACACATTGTGCAAATTATTGCCCATAGTGGGACAAAGGCAGGGTATATGTTTGCAGAAAGGCTCGCCCCACCAAACTCAAACTTAATTTGTTGGAGCAATGGAACCTCCTCCATTTCCTGTCCACTTACAGATATCAATCTTTTTTGGGGAAAAGTCTACAACTCCATTTGCATTGGTCCCGAATACATAACTTGGTGAATTATCTCAGATAAAACGGTGAGTGTTTACAAGTACAAACATCTAGTAGGTTGTGTAAGAAGAAGATAAGTTGGTCCATGTGTTGTAGATAAAACAATGCTAATGTTAGACTTTAGGAACGTTAATTAGTCTACAAGAATCCACTAGTAGTTGTTGAAGACTACTAGACCCCAATAATAGTTGGCCCTCAAGCTCAAGTACCGCATGTTCTTATACTGGGCCGTCCACATTGTTAATGCTCTCCATCATAGTTTACAGGCACATACACCTAACGGATATACATGCATGTTCTTGTTCCAAGAGTTCAGCTTACCAAAAACTCTAGACGTACTGATTAATATCACATATATATAAGCAAGACTGAAGTCAAAAGTTTGGCTTCTTAGATAGACACGAAATGCGTGTCCTCGCTCGGAGATACGGTACGCACATAAGCTTTGCGTGACTATGTCTCCTTCTTGAGTCTTGAGACGAGTCAAGTCCCTCCTGGTTGGATATCTTAGGAGTTAAGGGTTCACACTTTAGGGTAGAAAGTAGGAGGCGATCGAACTGTCTCTTTGGTGGGACCAGCAATGACTTCTTGATTTCCTTAAAACAAGTAGTGATTTCTTGATTTCTTAATTAGGAGGTTTAGCATCATTACTTCATCTATAAGGGTTCAATGTTCTTTTTGAAAATTAACAAAGAAGACCCTTTTCCAATGTTCTTTTGAAAATGAACGAAATGACCCCATTTCAATGTTTCTTAAAATTTAGAAAATCACCCTCATTTGAATGCTTTAAAAAAATAACAAACCGTGGCGTTAAAAGAAACATTGCCGATCTAAATGACATCAAATCGCTAAAGGTGGAAAATCCTAACCAGAAAAGGATGCAATGAGCATTTCTTGGAATTGGACGACCTCTAGAGAATACTTTGTTTCCTCAACTTATGATATATATATAGTTTAATAATCGTCAGGCAACAGACCTTCCACCCTGCTAAATGCTGCAAAGATACAACCGTGCCTAAAATGCAGTGCATTCACATGGCTATTCCTGCATGGATACATCCTTGCTGCCCAAAACCTTACAATCAGGGGATGGCCCCATGACCGGCCTGCCAAGCATGCCTCTCAAAACGACGAATATGTGACTCACCTTTGCAAACACTTCCCGAGTTCCCGTACTCTCGTGAGGTGCTCAAGCTCGTCAACAACCAGCTTGGTCTCCTCATTCCGCCAGCGATCATCAATATGACTTTGTGAATGGGAAAAGCTCTTGACACCTCCATTACTTGTCAAAGCTCGGGAACACAACGGTTGTCTCATATATGTTTTGTGGAACATTTTGAAAAAAATAAACCACGATGAGTTTTAGGGGCTAGAAAAAAACATACCCGGAGGTGGTCGAGCTCACGTTGGCAGACATCCATGTACACAAATCTATCAGTTTTATCCTTCGGGGGTAGTCGTCGTGCCATGAGCGGGTTAGGCTTTGCCAAAAATCGTTTGTAAAAGCTGCATAATACTTCTTATTTTTTCTAATTGAAAGAGAGTACACATTTACTTGGTATTTTTTGTTGATTTATCAGAACTTGGTGCCACATTCTTTGGAATTAGCCCCATAATCGTAGTTTCGTTGTCACAATTGCTAATGCCATGTTTGGTTGCATGGAATTGGGGCTCGGAATTGGAATTGGATGCCCCAATTCCAAATTCCGTCGTTTGGACTGCGCTTAGAAATTGGGTCTAGAATTGGAGACCAATTCCGAGCCCGCTCTGCAGCATACCGTTTCGTGAGGGAGCAATTCCGAGCCTCCCAGCTCGGAAACGCTCAGAAACGGACGGGAGGAGCGATGTGGCCGCTGCTCCCCGCCTGCCGCAGCCCCGCCGGCCGCCGCCCCTGCCGCCGGTCGCCCTGCTCCCCGCTCCCAGCCGGCCGCTGCAGCCCGCCCCCGCCCTGCTCCCCGCCGGCCGCTATCCTTGCTCCCAGCCGGCCGGTCGTCGTCCTCGCTCCCCGCCGCCGCCCTGCTCCCCACCGGCCGTTGTCCTTGCTCCCGGCCGGCCGGCCGTCGTCCTCGCTCCCCGCCGGCCGCTGTCCCTGCTCCCCGCCGGCCGCTATCCTTGTTCCCGGCCGGCTGGCCGTCGTCCTCGCTCCCGGCCGCCGGCTCCCGGCCGTCGTCGTGAATCGCGACTGCCCGCCGGCTCTCGGTCGTCCTCTCAATCGATTCCACGGTGTTGTGCATCCAAACAAGAATTGGAATTGGGGGGCATTTTTAGATTCCAACAGAAAATATCATCCACATCCAAACAACTGATTTGGAATTGAGGCCAATTCAATTTCAAGCCCCAATTCCATGCAACCGTGTAAGTGTTTTTCAACATGAAGACATCTAGTGTACCGGTAATAAAAAAAATCCTTAGTCAGTACCCCCTCCATTTCAAATTACTCCGCATATTACGTTTGGTCAGATTCAAACATTTTAAAATTTGATCAGGTATATAGAGAAAATATCAAAGTCTACAAAATCAAATCAATATTAAAACCATCATAAAATAAACTTTCATATATATGCATTTAATGTCGTAGATGTTAATTTTTTTTATAAATACGTGTAATTTAAAGTTTTAAACGGAGGAAGCATTTTCTTTTAGAGAGGAGTATATACTGTCTTTGTTCGACATGTCATGTCAGACCGAACTAGGAGTACACGTACGCAAATGTCCTGACCCTTTGAGCAGGACATATCAGGACCGGAATCTCATCTTTGATGCCTACCTAGAAATGTGAATAGCTTAATTGTGTCGGCCATGAAGAGTTTCTCCTTGGGGGAAAAGAGAGGCACCCAATTAAAGGTATTTCCTCAAAACCAAAAAAGGGAGAGTCTCACACACAAGAAAAGCCTCAACTATTTAGCCGGCCGGGGATCACCTCCCTCACATGCTTTGTTTATTCTTCACTTATCACATCACAAGATGTCACGGCTCACGTACGTCGTCGTTGGCCTCTTAACATAGTCCATCGCCTAGGCAACTTGATCGGTGGAGTAGCACCAAGGAATCGCGTCCCATGCATGCTTGCCTCATGGTACAAACCTATAGTCAAGTGTTCAAGTTCCATTCTCTCTGCTCAAAAGATCAAGCCAAGTTGCAAAGCCAAAGCCACCACGCGTGCGTGCACTCTCTAATTCCCCATCACCAGCTTAATTAGACCACATCTACTCACTCATCAGCACTCCTGAGACGATATAAAGCAAGCAGCAAAGATCCATGCTTGCTTTGGGATCCATCAAATTCTATGTTTAATTAAAACCTTCACTTTCAGGAATTGTATAACTTATCGCCATGCTCACTTTGCTTGATTCTTTTGATCCTAAGGGTCACAGCAAATGCAACACCAGCACAAGGCTTCACCTAGGGTAACGTATCGAAGAATGTAATGGCGCGTGACTAAGATTCTCACGTGATGGAGCTCGGTGCGCTTGACCCCTATAGATGTACATGCCATTAGCCTATTTATTTACACACTACGTCGCATGCTATTGTCGTGGTTTGTTTTTTTATCAACGATTATTCTAACAAGAGTCCGTGCCCCACCAAAGAATTATATACGGCGCATACATGTAAGCATCTGGCTCCTATAGGGGCGGAGGGACTAACAATCACATGCATGTATGGAATCTTTCCCAAATTCGAATTTTTAAAATGAATTATCTCTTAAACCGTCAATGCAATTGACGGTCCGTCTTCATCGTTGGGTCCGTCTCGATGAGTACTTCAAAACAAGATCCCATCTTAATATGTTTTGACGACTTTTTTTTTCGTCATCAATTGCCAGGTTATTATACCTTAGTTGCCATGCTACTGGTTAACAGTTACCCTCTAAATAGCACATAATTACCAGATAATATTTACATGTGTTTTATCGTAGCAAGGATCTATATGTCCAGAGAATGGGTATTTGATGTACTCTAAACACGGAAAAGATCAAATTAACATCAAGAAAGACTTAAATTGGTGAGTAGCGAAGTTCAAAAAACCTCATAACCATTTGATTTCAACCTGGTGACCAACATGACTATGCCTGGTGACCAACATGACTATAATCTGGCAACTAAGGTCAGACTTATTTTTTATCAAAACATATTAACATGAGATCTAAACACATAAAAGATCACATTAACATCAGGAAAGGCATATATTAGTGAGTAGCAAAGTTCAAACAACCTGGTAACTTTTTGATTTTAACCTGGTGACCAACATGGTAATACCCTGGTGACCAAGTGACTATAACCTGGCAACTAGAGTCGAGAAAAAAATATTATCAAAACATATCAACATGGGATCTATTTTCGAACATCTCGACGTGACTAAGCTAACCGTGAAAACGGATCTGAGTTTTGACTTACGTTTTAAGAGATAAAACATTTTAAAGTTTGAGATCCAATGAAAAAGTCCATACACGGGTTGGCTAGTTATCTGCATGCATGGGTTAATTACCTAATCCATCCGTGCCCACGGACGGCTAATCTAGGGCACGTGCCCTACGTAGCACAGTCCTTTTATCAATGGATTGCTGCAATAGATGTGGAATTTGTTGCGTACCATGATTTGCTTTTGCTGCATAGGCCCATTTGAGATGTTGCAACTATTAGGTTTCACCCAAAATTCGATCACATCAAAATAGGCGATCACACGATCAAGAAAAACTTTTCCAAATACACGTCTTGTGCCTCTTGTTTATCTTTATTTCTCTCAAAAATATTACGGCAACAACTTGCGTTATACGACATGTACCTATATATGCACTATATACCTCGCCGACCTAGGCCAAAATCCAAACCTATACGGACACCAAGAACCAAGAGCTAGCGCTTGCTGTGGCACATGTATGCTATGCTAGCACAACTTCAAATTTTGACGGTGCAAAGCAATATCGTGTTATTGTAATAGATCCACAATTACCACTATATGCACATTACTGCAACAGAAGTAGAGCCGGTGTAGGGTGTCAGAGCAGTGTAGTCTACTAGGTACTCCTCCTCACGATCCCCATGAAAAACTCCTCATTGATCCCACAAACGGTTCTTCATTGTATTGTAGGTGCATGCCCTCCAGGATATCCACATGTAGAGGGAGGAAAATCGCGCGACAGACTGCTAGATCTAATCGCAAGACTTATGAAAGATTGTCTATGTCAACTAGAGGGGGGAGGGTGAATATGCGATGCTCAAAATATTAATAAAAGTTGGCACTTTCATCAAGTTGTTTAACGATTGCCTAAAACACCCTAAGCATGATATTGTATAAAGGTATAACTTGTGGAAAAGTAGATTGCAAGAAGTAATGGAGCAATATAGAGGGGATCACAAACACCATGAAGTATTTTGAGGATCGAATAATTGGTGATATTTTGCGTTTCCCATTGGACAAGGCTATGACACAAAGTGTTGGAGATATGCCCAAGAGGCAATAATAATGATTATTGTTTATTGATAGCGCAAGAGGTGTTAATCAATCACGCTTCGTTGGGCACCCCAAGAGGAAGGTTTGAGGAGCACAGCAGCAAGTTTTCCCTCAGTTAGAAACCAAGGTTATCGAACCAGTAGGAGTGAGAAATGCTTCAGAAGGTTGTCCACAACTGCAATGGCGCCAGAAAAAGAGCTGTTGCAGGGGAGACAGTGGAACCTGCAGAACACAATCAAACTACTTTGCCCCAACGAAGCAGTGAGGTTGTCAATCTCACCGGCCTTGCTGAATACAAAGGATTAAATGTATGTGTGGAAGGAAGCTTGTTTGCAGTAAATGAAAGCAGTAGAGCAGTTGATTTAATTACAGATGTAAAAGAATAGACCGGGGTCCACAGTTCACTAGTGGTATCTTCTCCATAAATAAAATACTACACATGCTGGGTAACAAATTACAGCTGGGCAATTGACAGAATAGAGAATGCATGACAATGCATGAACATTGCATAATACAGAGGATGATGATGTCTATATGAGATGTTTTGGGCATTACGACAAAATACATAGATAGCTGTTCCAAGCATACACCTATGCCTAAATAGTCCACCTTTGAGATAACATACCGTAAAATCTCTCCAGTATTAAGTTGCAAGCAACAGACAATTGCATGAAGAACTGTGCATAAAGTTTACTCCCTAGTAGCAACGGCACTCCCCCGTCCTTATATGTTTCTGTCACTCAAGCCAAGGCACACAGGGACCGAACCCACTATCTAGCATAAATACTCCCTCTTGGAGATACAAGCAACTACTTGATCAAGGCAATTACAAGTACCGGAAAGCATGCAAGATCACAAATAACATAGACATGATAATATCAATAATCAACATCACAAGGTACTTCTCTATTCATTGGATCCCAGCAAACACAACATGTAGCATTACAATAAGATGATCTTGATCATGATAGGCAGCTCACAAGATCTAAACATGATAGCACAAGAGGAGAAGACTACCATCTAGCTACTGCATGGACCCGTAGTCCAAGGATGAACTACTCACACATCTGTCCGGAGGCGGGCATGGGGGTGTAGAGCCCTCCGGCGATGATTTCCCTCTCCGGCAGGGTGCCGGGGAGAGCTTCAGAACCCTCCCGAACTAGGGTTGACGACGGCGGCGGCGACGGATGTTTTTCTGGAATTTTGATCGGGTACTTAGGGTTTTCTCGTCGGGGGGATTATATAGGCGAAAGGGCGGCGTCGGTGGAGGCCCGAGGGGGCCACACCACCTGGTGGCACGGCAGACAGGTGGGCCGCGCCACCCTAGGGTGTGGTCGCCCTCTGGTGCGTCTTCGGCTCCCCTTTGGACTCCGTGTGCGTGACGAAATTATAAGATCCTGGGTTTTTGTCCCGTCCGATTCCGAGAATATTTCCTTAAGTACTTTTCTGAAACGGAAAAAACAGCAGAAAACATGAACTGGCACTGGGGCATCTTGTTAATATGTTAGTTCCAAAAATGCATAAAAATGCTATAAGATGTAAACAAAACATATAGCAAAAGGTATGAAAAGAAGCATGGATCATAAGAAATTATAGATACGTCGGAGACGTATCAGCATCCCCAAGCTTAGTTCTACTCGTCCTCGAGTAGGTAGAACGATAACAAATAATTTCTTAGGAGACATGCAAACTCACAATCTAGATCAACATAGTAATGCAAAACACATGATCTGAATAAGGTGATCCAAAACAATTGTCTATAGTTGACATTAAGCAAACAATGATTAACAAATGCTAGCTAAAAGAAGCTAGAACTTTTCATGAATTAGCGTGTTGGAGATTAGGAACCATACATAAGGTTTAGAAAGAAGAATAGTAAATTGTGTCTCCAATGTAAAATGTCAATCAATCTTCAAAGCATCAAATTCAATTAATAATAGAAATAGCCAAGCTCAAGTCAAGTGTCCTTAATCCATCCACTTAACTTATCAACTGTTATGTAGTCCACTCAACTAATACAAGCAAGAAGAAGGCTTGGCACCATGAGGTTATGGCAAAGAGAATAATAATGGGGGTTTGGAAGGCCAAAAAGAAAGGCTCAAACAGTGGAAGAGGTAACCACAAGACAAGAGAAAGTCCCGTAGTAGACACTGAATGAGGAGTAGTGATTGCCATGCAACGGATGCACATAGAGCTATATGAATGGAAGCTCTCCAATGGAACTAGTGGGGGTGCATCCAACTTGCTTGCTCATGAAGACCTAGAGCTCACTTGAGGAGGCTCATCGTTGGAATATACAAGCCAAGTTCTATAACGTTTGGTCCCCACATAGTTATACTAATGAAGCATGAAAACTCATTACAATGATGTAGGTGCTACTAGCACAAGTGTGGAATAAAAGGATAGTAGTGTTGCCCCCTCTCTCATTTTATATCTTTTTTTTTCTTTTTCTCTTTTTTGCTTTTTGCTTTTTGAGGCCTGTGTGGCTCTTTTATATTTTTCTCTCATTGGTCTATTTTGGACTCTTTTGATTGGCCACTTTGGACTCTTTTCAATATGCTCACAGGTAGAGGCAACACTCTATTTTACAAGATGATCATCACACTTTTTGGTGTACTCAAAACTCAAAGACTAATACATGGTGTATGGTGGATATGCAAGACCGAGCGTAGTGTGGAAAAGATGTAACACATGTGGAAAACCACGCATCACACTAACTCAAATGGTCAAGCAATACTATATGGTAATGAAGTAAAAATGACATAAAGTCATGTAATGTAAATGATGGATGTTGCATGGCAATCTCGGAACAGCTATGGAAATGCTGTGATAGGTAGATATGGTGGCTGTTTTGAGGAAGATAGTTGGCTTATGTGTAGGAGAACAAGATGAAGATCTCCCACGGGGTTGGATGTACTTGCGAAGTATGCACCAATCTCAATGTGAAAAAGGGAAATGCAAAGTACCGAAGAGGCTAGCAAAATATGGAGGTGGAAGTGCCAAAAACCAAAAACTCACATAGCATGTCGTATATTGCAAACAACTAACAGTATCAAAGTTTTACAAATGGTTAGAGACACCCCGAGAGGGATCGTGGCGGCGACACAAGTGCCCCGTTGGCTTTCCCGACCGTTGCAGTAACTATACCATTAGAAACTTCTTTTCAACTAAAAGTAAATCACGACACTAAAGCACTATTGACTTAAGTTGTTTTTAGTTCAGAAAAGTACGGCTCCACGCTCTACTAACACATCTTCACTAATCATCTCTTAACAACATTAACCAACATATTTTAACCATTAGTTATTTTAATACCTCAAAACAATTGAAGAGGAGCAAGTTATCTACACAATGGTCTACAAGACTATGCAGCTTTTCTCTATTTCATACCACTATCACAAGCATAGCATTTTCCAATCTAACACATCAACCAAGCAACTAAAACAACTCTCTAACAAATAAGAGTGAAACACAAGAGAGCTTAACACAAAGAACTAGCAGCTCTAAACAAGATAACATGCTAAAAGCAAGAGCTTACTAGAAAACAAACAGTAGCTAAGAATACTCAACGAATATAAGCGAAGCACAAGAGTGTTCATATGAAAAAGCGGAGCGTGTCTCTCTCCCACACAAGAATGCTAGGATCCAACTTATTAAGCAAACTAAAACACACACTCAAAATAAAAACAGACGCTCCAAGCAAAATACATAAGATGTAGTGGAATAAAAATATAGTATCACTAGAGATGACCTGATAGTTTTGTCGATGAAGAAGGGGATGCCTTGGGCATCCCCAAGCTTAGATGCTTGAGTCTTCTTGAATTTGCTGGGGATGACCCACCGGGGCATCCCCAAGCTTAGGCTTTTCACTCTTCTTGATCTCATCATATCGTCCCTTTTGCTTACTTGAAAACTTACACCACATCAAACTCAAAGTAATTCTCATTAAAGGGTTAGTGCATAAACCAAAAATTCACAAGTTCTACTGTGACACAAGCACACCTTAATGCATTATAACATTAGCTACAGCCACTGATGCTCAAAGAATCAAAAAGATCCAAGTAAACATCGCAAAAGAAGCAATGCACAATAAAAGGCAGAATCTGTCAAAATCTGAACAGTCTGTAAAGACGAATTTTTTCGAGTCACTCGAGTTGCTCAAATCGAAAATCACTGAACTATAAAAAGTTTCATACATATATGAAGATTCAGCACACAAAATCTCAAAGCATTTCGTCGCTTCTGGAATAAATGACGAATTTAACGGTGACAGACAGAAATCTGTTTCCTGTGCAGAAATCCAAATATCGCAAAAACTTTCTACTAGAGACCTTACTTGGCACAACATTGCAAGAAAATAAAGATACAAAGAAGTTGCTACAGAAGTAAACAAACTTCTTGACTCAAATAAAAGAAAAGATACTGAAAATAAAATGATGGGTTGTCTCCCATAAGCGCTTTTCTTTAACGCCTTTCAGCTAGGCGCAGAAAGTGAACATCAAGTATTTCCAAGAGAAGAAGCATCAAAACGATAATTTGCTCTAACAATAGAGTCAAAAGGTGACTTCATTCTCTTCCTAGGGAAGTGTTCCATACCTTTCTTAAGAGGGAATTGATATCTAATATTGCCCTCTTTCATATCAATAACAGCACCAATAGTTCGAAGAAAAGGTCTTCCCAAAATAATAGGACAAGAAGCTTTGCACTCAATATCCAAGACAATAAAATCAATGGGAACAAGGTTATTATTAACCATAACATGAATATCATCAAGCCTTCCCAAAGGTGTTTTTGTAGAATTATCAGCAAGATGAATGTTCAAACAACAGCTCTCCAATGGTGGCAAGTTAAGCATATCATAGAATTTCTTAGGCATAATAGAAACACTTGCACCAAGATCACATAAAGCATTACAATCAAAATCATTTACTTTCAGTTTAATGATGGGTTCCCAACCATCTTCTAATTTCTTAGGGATAGAAGCTTCAAGTTTTAACTTTTCTTCCCTAATTTTCATGAGAGCATTGGTAATATGTTTTGTAAAAGCCAAGTTTATAGTACTAGCATTAGGACTTCTAGCTAGCTTTTGCAAGAACATTATGACTTCAGAGATATTGCAATTATCAAAATCAAAATCATTATCATCAAAAGTAATGGAAGAAGGATCTCCCATAGTTCGAAAAATTTCAGCTCCTTTATCACTAGCAGTTTTGGTATCTTTTGGCAGTTTTAAGCGTTTTTCATGAGAAGTGGAAACATTGCCAACATTGTTAACTTTACCATTATCATTAATAGACTTGTTATCATGTGAAACCTGAACATTACTAGTGGTGGTGATGGTGTAAACTTTAACCATATTGTTCTTTTTAGTGGCTTCTCTTTCTCTTTCCCACCTAGCATGTAGTTCAGCCAACATTCTAATATTATCATCAATTCTAACTTGGATGGCATTGATTTTAGCAAAAGGCTTGCTCTCTTTATCATTGTTAGGCATAACTTTTAATTTTAAAAGATCTACATCAAGAGCAAGGCTTTCAACTTTAGAAGCAAGAACATCGATTTTACCCAACTTTTCCTCAACAGTTTTGTTAAAAGCGGTTTGTGTGTTGATAAACTCTTTTAGCATGGTTTCAAGATCAGAGGAAACACTCTTATTATTGTTGTAAGAATTACCATAAGAGTTACCATAACCATAATTGTTATTAGGAGGATATGGCTTATAGTTGTTGTTACCAAAATTGTTCCTATAGGCATTGTTGTTGAAATTGTTATTTTTAATGAAGTTCACACCAACATGCTCTTCTTGGGCAACCAAAGAAGCTAAGGGAACATTATTTGGATCAACAAAAGATTTACCATTAACTAGCATAGACATAATCACATCAATCTTTTCACTCAAGGAAGAGGTTTCTTCAACAGAATTTACCTTCTTACCTTGTGGAGCCCTTTCAGTGTGCCATTCAGAGTAGTTTACCATCATATCATCAAGAAGCTTTGTTGCTGCACCCAAAGTGATGGACATAAAGGTTCCTCCAGCAGCTGAATCCAATAGGTTTCTTGAAGAAAAATTCAATCCTGCATAAAAGGTTTGGATGATCATCCAAGCAGTCAGTCCATGGGTGGGACAATTCTTTATCAAAGATTTCATTCTTTCCCAAGCTTGAGCAACATGTTCATTATCCATTTGTTTAAAGTTCATGATGCTACTTCTCAAAGATATAATTTTAGCAGGAGGATAATATTTTCCAATGAAAGCATCTTTGCATTTAGTCCATGAATCAATACTATTTCTAGGCAAAGATAACAACCATTCTTTAGCTCTCCCTCTTAAAGAGAAAGGAAACAATTTCAGTTTTATAATATCTCCATCCATATCCTTATACTTTTGCATCTCACAAAGTTCAACAAAATTATTAAGGTGAGCAGCAACATCATCAGTACTAGCACCAGAAAATTGCTCTTTCATAACAAGATTTAACAAAGCAGGTTTGATCTCATAAAAATCTGTCTTAGTAGCAGGTGGAGCAATAGGAGTACATATGAAATCATCATTATTAGTACTAGTGAAGTCACACAACTTAGTGTTTTCAGCAGTACTCATTTTTGAGGAAAACAAGGTAAACCGAATTGAACAAGATTAAACAAGTAACTAATTTTTTTGGGTTTTTGATATAGGAAAGCAACAAGATAAATTCTACACTATTTTTTTTGTGTTTTTGATATAAGAAAGCAAAACAAGACAAAGCAATAATAATAAGCAAGACTAAAACAAAGTAAAGAGATTGGAACTGAGAGACTCCCCTTGCAGAAGCTTCTCTACTCCCCGGCAACGGCGCCAGAAAGAGCTGTTGACGGAGGAGTGAGAAGTTTGATACTTCGAGAAGCTTCTTACTGAGCACTCTTAACTCCCCGGCAACGGCGCTAGAAAAAGAGCTTGATAGCGCGAGAGGTGTTAATCAATCACGCTTCGTTGGGCACCCCAAGAGGAAGGTTTGAGGAGCACAGCAGCAAGTTTTCCCTCAGTTAGAAACCAAGGTTATCGAACCAGTAGGAGTGAGAAATGCTTCAGAAGGTTGTCCACAACTGCAATGGCGCCAGAAAAAGAGCTGTTGCAGGGGAGACAGTGGAACCTGCAGAACACAATCAAACTACTTTGCCCCAACGAAGCAGTGAGGTTGTCAATCTCACCGGCCTTGCTGAATACAAAGGATTAAATGTATGTGTGGAAGGAAGCTTGTTTGCAGTAAATGAAAGCAGTAGAGCAGTTGATTTAATTGCAGATGTAAAAGAATAGACCGGGGTCCACAGTTCACTAGTGGTGTCTTCTCCATAAATAAAATACTACACATGCTGGGTAACAAATTACAGCTGGGCAATTGACAGAATAGAGAATGCATGAGAATGCATGAACATTGCATAATACAGAGGATAATGATGTCTATATGAGATGCTTTGGGCATTACGACAAAATACATAGATAGCTGTTCCAAGCATACACCTATGCCTAAATAGTCCACCTTTGAGATAACATACCGTAAAATCTCTCCAGTATTAAGTTGCAAGCAACAGACAATTGCATGAAGAACTGTGCATAAAGTTTACTCCCTAGTAGCAACGGCACTCCCCCGTCCTTATATGTTTTTGTCACTCAAGCCAAGGCACACAGGGACCGAACCCACTATCTAGCATAAATACTCCCTCTTGGAGATACAAGCAACTACTTGATCAAGGCAATTACAAGTACCGGAAAGCATGCAAGATCACAAATAACATAGACATGATAATATCAATAATCAACATCACAAGGTACTTCTCTATTCATCGGATCCCAGCAAACACAACATGTAGCATTACAATAAGATGATCTTGATCATGATAGGCAGCTCACAAGATCTAAACATGATAGCACAAGAGGAGAAGACTACCATCTAGCTACTGCATGGACCCGTAGTCCAAGGATGAACTACTCACACATCTGTCCGGAGGCGGGCATGGTGGTGTAGAGCCCTTCGGCGATGATTCCCTCTCCGGCAGGGTGCCGGGGAGAGCTTCAGAACCCTCCCGAACTAGGGTTGACGACAGCGGCGGCGACGGATGTTTTTCTGGAATTTTGATCGGGTACTTAGGGTTTTCTCGTCGGGGGGATTATATAGGCGAAAGGGCGGCGTCGGTGGAGGCCCGAGGGGGCCACACCACCTGGTGGCGCGGCAGACAGGTGGGCCGCGCCACCCTAGGGTGTGGTCGCCCTCTGGTGCGTCTTCGGCTCCCCTTTGGACTCCGTGTGCATGACGAAATTATAAGATCCTGGGTTTTTGTCCCGTCCGATTCCGAGAATATTTCCTTAAGTACTTTTCTGAAATGGAAAAACAGCAGAAAACAGGAACTGGTACTGGGGCATCTTGTTAATATGTTAGTTCCAAAAATGCATAAAAATGCTATAAGATGTAAACAAAACATGTAGCAAAAGGTATGAAAACAAGCATGGATTATAAGAAATTATAGATACGTCGGAGACGTATCATTTATCATATTTCCCCGTTCATGATATGTTTAATTCCATGCTAGAGTTGTATTAACCAGAAACAAATACATGTGTGGAATATAAACGGTAATGTGTCCCTAGTCTTTCCTCTTATGACTAGTTTGTTTGATCAAGTGATGGTTAGATGTTTCCTAACCATGGATTTATGAATCACATGATAAACGAAGTTTGTATCATGGGAGATGATATGATGGACATGACTCAAATTAAATAGATGTCAAATATAGTTTCCTTAGACCATGAGATTATGTTACTCCCGCTTATCGGAGGAGTACTTTGTGGACATCAAACGTCACTTCGTAACTGGGTGATTATAAAGGTGGCTTTCAGGTATTCCTATGTTAGGTTGTTGGGTTGCATGTTTCAAGACTGGGATTTGTTCGTCCAACAGTTGGATAGATATCTCTGGGCCCTCTCGGTAGTATAGCATCCAAACGCTTGCAAGCATATGACTAAGTGGCTAGTCATAAGGGATCCTATTCTATGGGAACGACTAAAGAGAACTTGTCGGGAACGAGATTAATCAGATATGGAGATATCGGTGGATTGAATCTCGGACAAGTAATATATCGTGAAACAAAAGGAATCGTATATGGATTAATTGAATCCCGGACATTGTGGTTCGACTAGTAAAGTACTTCATCGAATATGTAGGAATTAATATGGGCATCCCGGTCCCGCTATTAATATGACATATTCGCGAACCCGCAGAGTCACACACTTAACGTGCGATGTAGTTAGGGTTCGAGATAAATGATGGTGAGAAAGAATATTGATTCGGAGTCCCGGATAGGATCTCGGACATCATGAGGAGTTCCGGAGTGGTCCGGAGAATAAGATTCATATAAGGAAAGTGGTTTCCGGAGGTTTCGAAAAGGTTCGGGAATTTATCGATAAAGTACCGGAAAGTTCTAGAAGGTTCTAGAGGGGTCTAGAAGTGGGGCCCATAGGAGTATGGGGCCCACATGGTATTAAGGGGTGGTGGACTGGCCACATGGGCCAGCCGCACCATGCCCCTATGGGGCCCATGCGGGCTAGGTCAAGCCCAAAAGGGGGCCGGCCAACCCTAACCCTAAAGGGGGCTGGCTTGGGGGCAAGGTACCCCTAGCCGCCAACCCTAAGAGGGGAGGGGCGCAGCCCCCTGGCCTCCTATATAAGGAGGGGGTAGGGGAGGCTGCCACACCATATGTGCACCCCCCCCAAGGTGCCCTAGCCGCCGCCCCCTTCACCCTAGCCGCCGCCCCCTCCTCCTCCTCCTCTCTCTCCGACACCGCTTGGCGAAGCCCTGTCGGATCTCCACCATACACACCACGCCACCATCGTCGTGCTGTTGATCTCGCGAGCCTCTCCACCACCTCTTGCGGGATCAAGAACGTGGAGTCTTCATCGAGCTGTACGTGTGGATATCTCGGAGGCGTTGCTCGTGCGGCGCTTGGATAATACATCTCCTCGCGACTAGACGAGTCTAGTTGCGGGGATCGACTAGCCAACCCCTGCCTCGACAAAACGCTTGCGGTTTTCTTCGAGGGTGAGATTCGATCTCCTTCTTGCTACCAACCTCTCGTAGATCAGATCTCGTGTTGGGTTTATTCCGCCATCTTTGCGTAGGAAATTTTTTTGTTTTCTATGCTGCGACCCTTCACAAAGTTCTAAGGACACCAAGTCGACCTTGGTCAAAAATACTAACCCACTTCTCCTTAAGCTAGGACATGCCATGCCAGGCCTCTTTGGATTGTAGGAATTTCAAAGGATTTTCATAGGATTTCAATCCTTAGGAATTTTTCCTATGAATTGCCTTTGGTTCAAAGGAATGGTGCTACCAAAATCCTACGGATTGGATTCCTATGCCTCAATTCCATAGGAATTTGAACATCCACTCCAACCTCTTTTTTTAGACTCAAGTGTGTAGAATCGAGACACTTTTTCTGTGTTTTTCCCGCGTCTTATCCAAACGACAATCCCTATAGCTTTCCTATGTTTTATAATCCTCTGTTTTGCACTTGCAAACCTGTGTTTTTCATATTCCTGTGTTTTTCAACCCTATGATCCAAAGAGGCCCTAAGAAGTGATCTCCACACAAAGTAGGCGATCAACTTCCTTCACAATATCTTTTATCCTTCACGAAGCACCATGGATTTTTCCAGGTAACTCTCTTACCGGCTAGGAGGCGCACACCCTCCAGGAAGTAACATAACTTGTCTAGCACTTGGAACTTCTACCCCTCACAAAATATATCACACTATGACTTCAAATCTCATTCTATATCTCAAAAGAATGGAGTTAGGGTGTAGATATAGGTGTATGGGAGGTATAGAAAATGGTATGGTCAAGTGGATGGACGCTACAGGCTTGATGCATCCAAAACGTATCTATGCCTTTTGATGTCCAGTATATTAATTTCCCTCTTATTTTCCTTAATTATTATGTTTTCCTTTAATATTTTTATTAATTTACGAGATTTTCCATGAAAGCCCATTATTTTGTACTGTAAGGCATGAAACCCATTTTTTTGTATTTTGACGTTTTAGAAATCTTTTGGATGCCAAAAAAATTGGGGAAAAATATGGAAATTAATTTTTCATAATACGAATAATACCAACACAACGCATCCGTGGAGACCAATTGGCAGAGCTATGGGCCCCACGATGATCCTACCCCTAGATGTGCCATGGTTTGTCCTTCTCCCCTCGATCGTCCAATTTCATTTATTGTTAAGTCGCTGCATTGGCGAAGAGAACCAAATGGCCTCCACTGGAGGAATAATGGATGGGGAACCGCCACTGGTGAAGGGGTTCATGTGCAGAAAACAAAAAAAATTCTAGCAACGCGAACGGTAAACTAGCCAAGATCTATCGCTATGAAGACATAAAGTAACAGAGAGCTCCGGTGTTCGTACCTCTTGAAGACCGAAAGCGTTACGTTCAAAGAACGTTGTTGATGGAGTCGTACGATGCCGATGGATTATGAAGTTATGATCAGATTGTGCATGATTCTTATATATTGATTTATGTTCTTACATGCTCTCCGATGTGCGTAGTTACTTTGGCCAAGTGATTGTGTGTATCTCCAAGAGGGAGTATTTATGCTAGATAGTGGGTTCATGCCCCCTTTTGTTCCTGGGCACGAGTGACAGAAACGTCTAAGGGCGAGGGTGTGCTGTTGCTACTAAGGGTAAAACAGAGGTGTTAATGTCTCTTTTGATATTAGTATTGCTTACTTCATGCGCTTTACTTAATGCAATTGTCTGTTACTTGCAACTTAATACCGTTGGGTGACAGGCTGGATAGCGATCCCACGGTGGACTTTTTAGACAAAGATGCAGTTGGACTCAACAGTCTTTGTTCATTGTCGTGATGCCTACATAAATATTATCATGTTCTCTTTGTCATAGATAGATTAAGTTTGTGTTATAATCTTGTCAATTGCCCAGCTGTAATTTGTTTACCCATCATATGAGTATTTTATTTACTTGAGAGACTCCACTAGTGAACCCATGGCCCCCGGTCCATCTTTTTAAATTGATTGAAACCTTTATTCATCACTTTTCATCATCATTACTCCACTGGTCCATTTTCATATTTTCATCTATTTCACTATAGAATTAAGCGCTTTGTTTTCTGCGGGACCGGAAAGATTGACAACCTTTCCGCCGTTGGGGGCAAAGTATTTTGGTTGAGTGTGTGTAGGTCCGCGTCTGTTGAAGATTAAGCGCCAGAGATCTTCAACATTCACTTTGTTGTTGATTTCAAAGTCGTACTGGTTCGATAAACCTCGGTTCGTTAACGAGGGAAAACTGCTACTTGCTACATCCACGCCTTCGCTTGGGGCACCACCCAACGCATCATTCAACATGCTAGCAGATATCAAGTTTGTCCGGGATCCCCATCTCGCTATCTGACAAACTTATTTACTCGTCTCCATGATATTACATCTCCGTGACCTAGTCACATGCTTGCAAGACTTTGATGTAATATCACCGAGTGGGCCCAATGATATCTTTCCGTCACGCGGATGGACAAATCCCGCTCTTGATTCATACGCCTCAACGTATTCCTTTAGAAAACCTGATAGACACCTTTATGATCACCCTGTTATGGTGTGACGGTTGATGCAGTCAAAGCTTCCCTCCAGAACAGTGATTAAATATGATTTCACGGTCTAAGGACTTGGTTACTACTACGTTTCTATTAAGTCATCGCAATGCCGATATTCGTGACAGATCTTATTGCGTTAACTTACTTGGGTGGATGTCCATCATGTCATTCCCCAATGACATGACTCCATTGTCAATTGACATAAATGCCCATGACCAGGAAACCTTGATCATCTGTTGACCAATGGACTAGTCAAGTAGAGGCTACTAGGGACCTGGTTGTTTTACATCACACGTGTATTAATGTTTCTGCTTAATACAGTTATAGCATGAAATAAAACTTATTATGAACACTTTGAGATATGATAATAAAAACTCCTTTATTAATGGCCTGTAGGGCATATGTCCAACAACTGGAGCCTCTCCCGATCACATCTTCAACTTATCTGTCGACTGCTCCATTACCTCCACGATGAACATGGCGTAGCCCCCCCCTCCCCCCGACTATTAGTTTGTGGAAGTAGTTTGATCATATCTCTCTATGTGATATCATTTTTTGCAACCATATGGGTTGTCATACATTATTATGACACTTATTATGTATTCTTGATGTTGGAACTTTGTCTTATAAGATGATTTATCCAGCTGCAACTTGCTCATGTTTTTTGTTGATATATTTATATACATATGCATATTATGACCCCAATTCTTGTATCCTAGACATGACCAATCTAGTTTATTAGAGCCTGTGTGGGATTACGTGTGCATTACATTGTGTATTAGATGGAATAAAATTTGTAGTGTTTTTTAAAAAGGGGAATATAGCCCTAGTCACTTCATCAATAGATGAACTCAACCCCTACTTGTAGTATGTTATAATCCGGTGATCGCGAAGCTAGACTGCTTTGGTGTTTACCGTTCTTGTGCCACCTTACTAGGAATAATGGGAAGGCATTGTCGGCCGCTCAATGAAAAAAATAGTGGTGTGTATTTGATCTTCCAATATCATTTCACTATGATTATTAAGGATGGTTGTTCTTTCATGATCGAATTATTGTTCTTTTTGGGTCTGTTTTTAATTTAGTCTTCTAGAGTTGAAGACCAAATTGAGTTAGGATTTGTTGGTAAAAGTTGAAGACCAAATTGAGTTAGGATTTGTTGGTAAAATTTTGGGTTACCGGAAATTCATTCTTTCATTCGGTCATGACAAAATTGTAGGTTTGAACTTCAGATTCACTTAAGGCGTATTGAACTCAAGAACAACAATTACAACAGTGTGGTGGTCTGGCACTGGCAGGCAACTGTTGGTCCGACGCGGAGGTGGAACATGGCGTGCAGGGAGATGCATGGAGAGCGACTTCTAGCGGCGGAGGGAGATGTGTTGTTGCCGAAGCTCCACCGGTAGAGGTCGAGGGAGAGATACTGGCTTCCAGTGGCGGAGGCGGAGTGAGATGGGTGGTTTCCGGTGGCAGTAGCAGGTAGAGATGTGGTTGCTAGGTGTCGGCGACAGCTAGATCGTAGCGCATCGGGCGTCACCCATCATGGAGAGTCGGAGAATTGGATGAAATCGGGTTGGGAGACTGCCAACACATGAGTACAATCGTCGATTAGGTTTCGCCAAAAAAAGGGAGTCGATTGGGTCGGACATTCGGCTTCGCTAGGCAGGATGGGCCACTGAGACTGGGGTAGGTTGCTCTGTTGTTGGGCCAGGTTCGGTCATTTCAGTTAGCTCGGTCCTCGGAAAGTGACGACTGAATTAGCCGACCAAATTTCGGTCTATAAAATTTGTTGTACGTTTTCATTGTCTGATCGGTCTTTCAGGTCCGGTCTCGGTCTTTTCTATTTCGGTTTTTGATCATCGGTTTTTCCGCCCACTAAGTTATTCGGATAATTCTACGGTCTTGTTAGCCAATAAACCGTGTCAGTCGTTGCGTGCGTGCGTGACGAGCGCGCAGCCGGCCGCGTTGATCGCGTCCATGGCGTGACGAGTGCGGGTTGGGGCGTGCGGGTAGTGCATGTAGTGCGCGGAGTGGGCATGGTGCAGTGCGTTGATTGCTACAGATGAAGAGTTGGGTGGTGCCTCAAGCGAAGGCGGAGATGTAGCAAACAACAGTTTTCCCTCGATAACGAACCGATGTTTATCGAACCAGTAGGACCTTGAAATCAACAACAAAGTGAATGTTGAAGATCTCTGGCGCTTAATCTTCAACAGACGTGGACCTACACACACTCAACCAAAATAATTTGCCCCCAACGGTGGAAAGGTTGTCAATCTTTCCGGTCTCGCAAAAAACAAAGTGGTTAATTGTATAGTGAAATAGATGAATTATGAAAATAGACCATAGGAGTAATGATGGTGAAAAGTGATGAATAAATGTTGCAATCAATGTAAAAAGATGGACCGGGGGCCATGGGTTCACTAGTGGAGTCTCTCGAGTAAATAGAACATTCATATGATGGGTAAACAAATTACAGCTGGGCAATTGACAAGATTATAACACAAACTTAATCTAGCTATGCCAAAGAGAACATGATAATATTTAAGTAGACATCACGACAATGAAAAAAGACCGTTGAGTTCAACTGCATTTTTGTCTAAAAGGTCCATCGTGGGATCGCTATCCAGCTTGTCACCCATCGGTATTAAGTTGCAAGCAATAAACATTTGCATTAAGTAAAGTGCATGAAGTAAGCAATATTAAATATCAAAATAGACTTTAACACCGTTGTTTTACCCTTAGTAGCAACAGCATACCCTCGCCCTTAGACGTTTCTGTCACTCGTGCCCAGGAACAAAAAGGGGCATGAACCCACTATCTACCATAAATACTCTCTCTTGGAGATACACACAATCACTTGCCCAAAGTAACTACGCACATCGGAGAGAATGCAAGAACATAAATCAACATATAAGAATCATGCACAATCTAATCATAACTTTATAATACATCGGATCCCAGCAAACACATCACATAGCATTACAATAATCGATCTTAATCATGTTAGGCAGCTAACAAGATCATAAGACATGAAGCACAAGAAAGAGACTACCATCTAGCTACTGCCATGGATCCAAGGTCCAAGGTGGGCTACTCACAAATCATCCCGGAGTAAGGCATCACGATGAAGAGCCCTCCGGGATCGATCTCCCTCCGGCAGAGTGCCGGGATCTGCTTCAGAATCACCCCCGAACTAGGGTTTGAGTTGACAGCGCCTCGGAATGACTTTTCTGAAAAATAATGGCCGCCCCGTCGTTTTTAGGTTAAAAGGGATTTTATAGGCGTCGGAGGGGGCCGAGGCGGTGCCCAGGGGGCAGGGGCGAGCCCCACCCGCGGGTCCTAGGGGGGCCGCGGCCGGCAGCCGCCTGTGGACCCCCAGACTCCCCTTTGGTCTTCAGGTGTCTTCCGTCACATAAAAAATCTCCGTAAATTTTCAGCTCAATCCGACGATATTTCCTGTGGTGGACTTTGTGAAATACAAAAACAGCAAAAACAGAAAACTGGCACTAGGCATCTTGTCAATAGGTTAGTCCAAAAAAATGCATAAAAATGATGAATATGATAATAAAGACATGTGACAACATCACAAAACTAGCATGGATCAATCAAAAATTATAGATACGTTTGACACGTATCACGCGTCTGTGCGCGTGTATAAGAGCCCCTCTCCACTGTGTATTGAGTCAGCTAAAAAGAGAGAAGATTAGGGCGTCGGTGCGCCTGTGGCGGCGTTCGTCACCGGCAAAATTCTGTGCTGTCTCCTCCGGTTCTTCTTCTACCTCTGTCCGGCGAGTGAGAGAGAGAGAGAGAGCTAGCTAGGCTAGCGCCAACAATTGGTTTCAAAGCCCATCGGGGCCAGGGCGCGATGTGATGCCGTGGGTGAGGCAAGCGCGGAGGCCGCGGCGGCGTCCATGGAAGCGGCGATCATAGTCTGGCATGGTGGAGACCAGCGTAAGCGTGCCAGGTCGAGTCCGCGCAGTGGTCGTGGCACGCAGTGATTCCGCGGCAAGCGCGGCGGACGCGGCCGTGGTGTGCTGTGACGCTGTTCGTGCGGCGGGCGCAGCGGCCGCAGAGGCGCGACACGACGACCATGGTGCAGCGGCCATGGAGGGCAGTCCCGCGTTGGTGCGTGCGGTGGCGTCGGACGGAGGAGGAGGCTCTGCTCCATGGCCGGGTGTGATGTGCTCACCGGCGCCCAGGTCTCATGGATGAGCCGGTGGCTCCCGTACGAGAGATCGGAGGTCTCACGGAGGAGCAGGTGCCTCCCGTACGAGAAGATCGGAGGTGTCACGGATGAGCAGGTGGCTCCCGTACGAGAAGATCGGATCGCCATGCGTACGTGCGCGGGACGATCGTGAAGAAGGTTCGCGTTTGAGCGCGACGGCATCAATGGCGTATGTCGCCAGAACGTCAGGCGTGTGTCGCCGGCGGAGAAGGAGCTCGGCCTTTGTCGCCGAGGAAGAAGATGGAGGCTGCGTCAAGCTCGGGCCGTGTGTCGCTCAATGGAGGTGCTCGGCAGCGGATCGTGGGTCAGTCTTGCCGGGCGTGATGCACTAGTGGCGTGTGTCGTCGGAGACGAAGAAGATGGCGTTCCCCGCGACAGTCGACGAGGAGCCGGTGTCTTGTACGTCAAGATGGGCGGCGGTGTCGCGGTTTAAGGAGAGTCACGGTTTAGGGAGAGATTGTTAGCCAATAAACCATGTCAGTCGTTGCGTGCGTGCGTGACGAGCGCGCAGCCGGCCGCGTTGATCGCGTCCATGGCGTGATGAGCGCGGGTCGGGGCGTGCGGGTAGTGCATGTAGTGCGCGGAGTGGGCACGGTGCAGCGCGTCTGTGCGCGTGTATAAGAGCCCCTCTCCACTGTGTATTGAGTCAGCTAAAAAGAGAGAAGATTAGGGCGTCGGTGCGCCCGTGGCGGCGTTCGTCGTCGGCAAAATTATGTGCTGTCTCTCTCCCTTGTACCGTCATGTTTATGATCTTATGAGCTACCTAACATGATCAAGATCGACTATTGTAATGCTATATGATGTATTTGTTCGAATCCGATGAATTATGAAGTTATGTTCAGATTGTGCATTATTCTTATATGTTAATTTATGTTTTTGCATGCTCTCCGATGTGTGTAGTTATATTGGCCAAGTGATTGCTTGTATCTCTAAAAGAGAGTATTTATGCTAGATGGTAGGTTCATATCCCCTTTTGTGACCGCGCTCGAGTGATAGAAATGTGTAAGGACGAGGGTGTGCTATTGCTACTAGGGGTAAAACAACGGTGTTTGTGTCTTTATGATTATAAATGTTGCTTACATCATGTATTGTGTTTAATGCAATTGTCTGTTACTTGCAACTTAATACCGATGGGTGACAGGCTGGATAGTGATTCCTAGGTGGACTTTTTAGACAAAGATATAGTTGGATGACGTTTTTTATTGTTTGACGTGATGCCTACATGAATAATACCATGAACTTTTTGTCATAGCTAGATTAAGTTTGTATCATAATTTCGTCAATTGTCTAGCTGTAATTTGTTTACCCGTCATATGAGTATTTTATCTTATGAAGAGACAACACTAGTGAATACATGGCCCCCGGTTCATCTTTTTCCATTGATCACAACACCGTTTACCTGCTTTTCACAATCATGTGCTCCCTGGTCCATTTCTATTTTTATTTTCTTCACCGTTTTGTTTTCAGCAGATCAGAAAGATTGACAACCTTCTTGCCGTTGGGGAGTAATTATTTGAGTGTGTGCAGATCCGCATTCGACGACGGTCAAGCGCTAGAGATCGTTGTTGAATAACTCACTGTTGATTTCAAAGTCTCACTGGTTCAATTAAACCTTGATTCTTTACTGAGAAAAAACTGCCGCTCGTTGCATCATTCATCTTCGCTTGGGGTGAACACCAACGTTGTTGCCAACTACGCAACCATGCAATCAGGAGACGGCCAACACATGAGTACAATCGTCGTTTAGGTTTCGTAAAAAAGGGAGTTGATTAAGTCGGACATTCAGCTTCGCTAGGCAGGATGGGCCATTGAGACCGGGGTAGGTTGCACTGTTGTTGGGCCAGGTTCGGTCATTTTGGTTAACTCGGTCATCGGGAAGTGACGACTGAATTAACTAACCAAATTTCGGTCTATAAAATTCGTTGTACGTTTTCTTTGTTTGATCGGTCTTTTCGGGTCCGATCTCGGTCTTTTCGATTTGGGTTTTTTATCATCGGTTTTTCCGCCCACTAGGTTATTTGGATAATTCTACAGTCTTTGGTGCACTGCCGGATCCGCATCCAGTGTCCCCGAAGAACCTAACGGGACATTAATTTTCCCTGAAATCGTACACACAAACATGATGATCATCGAAAAGGGGTGATCAAAAGGCAGAGACGACGGGAAAGAATGGCGCAGACCGATCAAGCAAAAAGAGAAGGCGAGGCCACGAAGGAATCATCCGCCTATCGATCAGAAAACTCAACAAAAATATGCAGCGCAACAGCGATATGCCTCCACGAACAGCTCCAACACTATCAATGGCTGCCATCATCGAGGGCCCCCCGATTCGCGTTTTGTACTAAGTTAATTCCCGATGATCTCAAAACTAACTAAGTTAATTTCTTGTTTATTATTAGCTTTGCATCCGCGGTAGTAACGAAGACCGCATCAAGGGCGCCTAATTACACATTTACGCCACACCACTAACTAATCGATCATCAATCAATCCTTCCTCCCCTCGCTAGCTAGTGGTTTTATCTTATCTTTAGGTTGGCCGGCCAAAGGTTCCTCTTCTTTTTGGCGCCTTTATGTCGAAGGGGGAATTCTTCGTCGTCACGCACCAGCCTCTTAGTATTACGCCATTCACAAAAGGAGGCTGGGTGCATGTCTGCCCCACCAGGATTAACAGTTTTTATATGTGTGTGTACATGTTCCATTTGCGTCTCTGTTTCTTAATCCAGAGTGTTTGTGTGTACTGTAGTTCGTCCCTGCTTTTGAGAAAGATATGGGCATCATTGCCCAATAGTGAGAGAATTTAGACCAGATATGAGAAACCGGGTGCAATTTTGCATCATATTTTTGAAGAGATGTGTAGTTTGATTCAAATTTTGCATCATATTTTTGAAGAGATGTGTAGTTTGATTCAACTGAATTTTCCGGTACTTCACTCCTGTTGATTTGATAGGCATGGCTACCGCTTAATTATGCAGATCATCAAACAAAGCTCGAGACTGATTAGTATGATGCGTCCGTCTTGAGAACGAACTCATTGAGATGAATGATTA
>QRDG01000345.1:332175-385904 GCA_012064385.1 Puccinellia tenuiflora
GATTTGTTGGTAAAAGTTGAAGACCAAATTGAGTTAGGATTTGTTGGTAAAATTTTGGGTTCCCGTTAATTCATTCTTTCATTCGGTCATGACAAAATTGTAGGTTTGAACTTCAGATTCACTTAAGGCGTATTGAACTCAAGAACAACAATTACAACAGTGTGGTGGTCTGGCACTGGAAGGCAACTGTTGGTCCGACGCGGAGGTGGAACATGGCGTGCAGGGAGATGCATGGAGAGCGACTTCTAGCGACGGAGGGAGATGGGTTGTTGCCGAAGCTCCGCTGGTAGAGGTCGAGGGAGAGATACTGGCTTCCAGTGGCGGAGGCGGAGTGAGATGGGTGGTTTCCGGTGGCAGTGGCAGGTGGAGATGTGGTTGCTAGGTGTCGGCGACAGCTAGATCGTAGCGCATCGGGCGTCACCCACCATGGAGAGTCGGAGAATTGGATGAAATCGGGTTGGGAGACTGCCAACACATGAGTACAATCGTCGATTAGGTTTCGCCAAAAAAAGGGAGTCAATTGGGTCAGACATTCGGCTTCGCTAGGCAGGATGGGCCACTGAGACTGGGGTAGGTTGCTCTGTTGTTGGGCCAGGTTCGGTCATTTCAGTTAGCTCGGTCCTCGGAAAGTGACGACTGAATTAGCCGACCAAATTTCGGTCTATAAAATTTGTTGTACGTTTTCATTGTCTGATCGGTCTTTCAGGTCCGGTCTCGGTCTTTTCTATTTCGGTTTTTGATCATCGGTTTTTCCGCCCACTAAGTTATTCGGATAATTCTACGGTCTTGTTAGCCAATAAACCGAGTCAGTCGTTGCATGCGTGCGTGCATGATGAGCGCGCAGCCGGCCGTGTTGATCGCGTCCATGGCGTGACGAGCGCGGGTCGGGGCGTGCGGGTAGTGCATGTAGTGCGCGGAGTGGGCATGGTGCAGCGCGTTGATTACTACAGATGAAGAGTTGGGTGGTGCCCCAAGCGAAGGCGGAGATGTAGCAAACAACAGTTTTCCCTCGATAACGAACCGAGGTTTATCGAACCAGTAGGACCTTGAAATCAACAACAAAGTGAATGTTGAAGATCTCTGGCGCTTAATCTTCAACAGACGTGGACCTGCACACACTCAACCAAAATACTTTGCCCCCAACGGCGGAAAGGTTGTCAATCTTTCCGGTCTCACAGAAAACAAAGCAGTTAATTGTATAGTGAAATAGATGAATTATAAAAATGGACCAGAGGAGTAATGTTGGTGAAAAGTGATGAATAAAGGTTGCAATCAATGTAAAAAGATGGACCGGGGGCCATGGGTTCACTAGTGGAGTCTCTCGAGTAAATAGAACATTCATATGATGGGTAAACAAATTACAGCTGGGCAATTGACAAGATTATAACACAAACTTAATCTAGCTATGACAAAGAGAACATGATAATATTTAAATAGACATCACGACAATGAACAAAGACCGTTGAGTCCAACTGCATTTTTTTCTAAAAAAGTCCATCGTGGGATCGCTATCCAGCTTGTCACCCATCGGTATTAAGTTGCAAGCAACAGACATTTGCATTAAGTAAAGTGCATGAAGTAAGCAATATTAAATATCAAAATAGACTTTAACACCGTTGTTTTACCCTTAGTAGCAACATCACACCCTCGCCCTTAGACGTTTCTGTCACTCGTGCCCAGGAACAAAAGGGGGCATGAACCCACTATCTACCATAAATACTCTCTCTTGGAGATACACACAATCACTTGGCCAAAATAACTACGCACATCAGAGAGCATGCAAGAACATAAATCAACATATAAGAATCATGCACAATCTGATCATAACTTTATAACACATCGGATCCCAGCAAACACATCACATAGCATT
The DNA here is from genome assembly GCA_012064385.1 of Puccinellia tenuiflora. Lineage (NCBI taxonomy): Eukaryota > Viridiplantae > Streptophyta > Magnoliopsida > Poales > Poaceae > Puccinellia > Puccinellia tenuiflora. Next base: position 334,046 of record QRDG01000345.1, read on the forward strand.
ACAATAATCGATCTTGATCATGTTAGGCAGCTAACAAGATCATAAGACATGAAGCACAATAGAGAGACTACCATCTAGCTACTGCCATGGATCCAAGGTCCAAGGTGGGATACTCACAAATCATCCCGGAGTAAGGCATGGCGATGAAGAGCCCTCCGGGATCGATCTCCCTCCGGCAGAGTGCCGGGATCTGCTTCAGAATCACCCCCGAACTAGGGTTTGAGTTGACAGCGCCTCGGAATGACTTTTCTGGAAAATAATGGCCGCCCCGTCGTTTTTAGGTTAAAAGGGATTTTATAGGCGTCGGAGGGGGCCGAGGCGGTGCCCAGGGGGCAGGGGCGGGCCCCACCCGAGGGTCCTAGGGGGGCCGCGGCCGGCACCCGCCTGTGGCCCCCCAGACTCCCCTTTGGTCTTCAGGTGTCTTCCGTCGCATAAAAAATCTCCGTAAATTTTCAGCTCAATCTGACGATATTTCCTGTGGTGGACTTTCTGAAATACAAAAACAGAAAACTGGCACTAGGCATCTTGTCAATAGGTTAGTCCAAAAAAATGCATAAAAATGATTAATATGATAATAAAGACATGTGACAACATCACAAAACTAGCATGGATCAATCAAAAATTATAGATACGTTTGACACGTATCACGCGTCTGTGCGCGTGTATAAGAGCCCCTCTCCACTGTGTATTGAGTCAGCTAAAAAGAGAGAAGATTAGGGCGTCGGTGCGCCCGTGGCGGCGTTCATCGCCGGCAAAATTCTGTGCTGTCTCCTCCGGTTCTTCTTCTACCTCTGTCCGGCGAGTGAGAGAGAGAGCTAGCTAGGCTAGCGCCAACAATTGGTTTCAGAGCCCATCGGGGCCAGGGCGCGATGTGATGCCGTGGGTGCGGCAAGCACGGAGGCCGCGGCGGCGTCGCAGCGGCGTCCATGGAAGCGGCAATCGTAGTCCGGCATGGTGGAGACCAGCATACGCGCGCCAGGTCGAGTCCGCGCAGTGGTGACCGGCGTGAGCGCGCCCAGGTCGAGTCCGACGGTCATGACGGTGGCCGTGGCACGCAGTGATTCCGCGGCAAGCGCGGCGGACGCGGCTGTGGTGTGCTGTGACGCCGTTCGTGCGGCGGGCGCAGTGGCCGCAGAGGCGCGACATGACGACCATGGTGCGGCGGCCATGGAGGGTAGTCCTGCGTTGGTGCGCACGGTGGCGTCGGACGGAGGCGGAGGCTCGGCTCCATGGCCGGGTGTGATGTGCTCACCGGCGCCCAGGTCTCACAGATGAGCCGGTGGCTCCCGTACGAGAAGATCGGAGGTCTCACGGAGGAGCAGGTGGCTCCTGCACGAGAAGATCGGAGGTCTCACGGATGAGCAGGTGGCTCCCGTACGAGAAGATCGGATCGCCATGCGTACGTGCGCGGGACGATCGTGAAGAAGGTTCGCGTTTGAGCGCGATGGCATCAATGGCGTATGTCGCCAGAACGTTAGGCGTGTGTCGCCGGCGGAGAAGGAGCTCGGCCTGTGTCGCCGAGGAAGAAGATGGAGGCTGCGTCAAGCTCGGGCCGTGTGTCGCTCAATGGAGGTGCTCGGCAGCGGATCGTGTGTCGGTCTTGCCGGGCGTGATGCACCAGTGGCGTGTGTCGTCGGAGACGAAGAAGATGGCGTTCCCCGCGACAGTCGACGAGGAGCCGGTGTCTTGTACGTCAAGATGGGCGGCGGTGTCGCGGTTTAGGGAGAGTCACGGTTTAGGGAGAGATTGTTAGCCAATAAACCATGTCAGTCGTTGCGTGCGTGCGTGCGTGACGAGCACGCAGCCGGCCGCGTTGATCACGTCCATGGCGTGACGAGCGCGGGTCGGGGCGTGCGGGTAGTGCATGTAGTGCGCGGAGTGGGCATGGTGCAGCGCGTTGATTACTACAGATGAAGAGTTGGGTGGTGCCCCAAGCGAAGGCGGAGATGTAGCAAACAACAGTTTTCCCTCGATAACGAACCGAGGTTTATCGAACCAGTAGGACCTTGAAATCAACAACAAAGTGAATGTTGAAGATCTCTGGCGCTTAATCTTCAACAGACGTGGACCTGCACACACTCAACCAAAATACTTTGCCCCCAACGGCGGAAAGGTTGTCAATCTTTCCGGTCTCACAGAAAACAAAGCAGTTAATTGTATAGTGAAATAGATGAATTATAAAAATGGACCAGAGGAGTAATGTTGGTGAAAAGTGATGAATAAAGTTTGCAATCAATGTAAAAAGATGGACCGGGGGCCATGGGTTCACTAGTGGAGTCTCTCGAGTAAATAGAACATTCATATGATGGGTAAACAAATTACAGCTGGGCAATTGACAAGATTATAACACAAACTTAATCTAGCTATGACAAAGAGAACATGATAATATTTAAATAGACATCACGACAATGAACAAAGACCGTTGAGTCCAACTGCATTTTTTTCTAAAAAGTCCATCGTGGGATCGCTATCCAGCTTGTCACCCATCGGTATTAAGTTGCAAGCAACAGACATTTGCATTAAGTAAAGTGCATGAAGTAAGCAATATTAAATATCAAAATAGACTTTAACACCGTTGTTTTACCCTTAGTAGCAACATCACACCCTCGCCCTTAGACGTTTCTGTCACTCGTGCCCAGGAACAAAAGGGGGCATGAACCCACTATCTACCATAAATACTCTCTCTTGGAGATACACACAATCACTTGGCCAAAATAACTACGCACATCAGAGAGCATGCAAGAACATAAATCAACATATAAGAATCATGCACAATCTGATCATAACTTTATAACACATCGGATCCCAGCAAACACATCACATAGCATTACAATAATCGATCTTGATCATGTTAGGCAGCTAACAAGATCATAAGACATGAAGCACAATAGAGAGACTACCATCTAGCTACTGCCATGGATCCAAGGTCCAAGGTGGGATACTCACAAATCATCCCGGAGTAAGGCATGGCGATGAAGAGCCCTCCGGGATCGATCTCCCTCCGGCAGAGTGCCGGGATCTGCTTCAGAATCACCCCCGAACTAGGGTTTGAGTTGACAGCGCCTCGGAATGACTTTTCTGGAAAATAATGGCCGCCCCGTCGTTTTTAGGTTAAAAGGGATTTTATAGGCGTCGGAGGGGGCCGAGGCGGTGCCCAGGGGGCAGGGGCGGGCCCCACCCGAGGGTCCTAGGGGGGCCGCGGCCGGCACCCGCCTGTGGCCCCCCAGACTCCCCTTTGGTCTTCAGGTGTCTTCCGTCGCATAAAAAATCTCCGTAAATTTTCAGCTCAATCTGACGATATTTCCTGTGGTGGACTTTCTGAAATACAAAAACAGAAAACTGGCACTAGGCATCTTGTCAATAGGTTAGTCCAAAAAAATGCATAAAAATGATTAATATGATAATAAAGACATGTGACAACATCACAAAACTAGCATGGATCAATCAAAAATTATAGATACGTTTGACACGTATCACGCGTCTGTGCGCGTGTATAAGAGCCCCTCTCCACTGTGTATTGAGTCAGCTAAAAAGAGAGAAGATTAGGGCGTCGGTGCGCCCGTGGCGGCGTTCATCGCCGGCAAAATTCTGTGCTGTCTCCTCCGGTTCTTCTTCTACCTCTGTCCGGCGAGTGAGAGAGAGAGCTAGCTAGGCTAGCGCCAACAATTGGTTTCAGAGCCCATCGGGGCCAGGGCGCGATGTGATGCCGTGGGTGCGGCAAGCACGGAGGCCGCGGCGGCGTCGCAGCGGCGTCCATGGAAGCGGCAATCGTAGTCCGGCATGGTGGAGACCAGCATACGCGCGCCAGGTCGAGTCCGCGCAGTGGTGACCGGCGTGAGCGCGCCCAGGTCGAGTCCGACGGTCATGACGGTGGCCGTGGCACGCAGTGATTCCGCGGCAAGCGCGGCGGACGCGGCTGTGGTGTGCTGTGACGCCGTTCGTGCGGCGGGCGCAGCGGCCGCAGAGGCGCGACACGACGACCATGGTGCGGCGGCCATGGAGGGTAGTCCTGCGTTGGTGCGCACGGTGGCGTCGGACGGAGGCGGAGGCTCGGCTCCATGGCCGGGTGTGATGTGCTCACCGGCGCCCAGGTCTCACAGATGAGCCGGTGGCTCCCGTACGAGAAGATCGGAGGTCTCACGGAGGAGCAGGTGGCTCCTGCACGAGAAGATCGGAGGTCTCACGGATGAGCAGGTGGCTCCCGTACGAGAAGATCGGATCGCCATGCGTACGTGCGCGGGACGATCGTGAAGAAGGTTCGCGTTTGAGCGCGATGGCATCAATGGCGTATGTCGCCAGAACGTTAGGCGTGTGTCGCCGGCGGAGAAGGAGCTCGGCCTGTGTCGCCGAGGAAGAAGATGGAGGCTGCGTCAAGCTCGGGCCGTGTGTCGCTCAATGGAGGTGCTCGGCAGCGGATCGTGTGTCGGTCTTGCCGGGCGTGATGCACCAGTGGCGTGTGTCGTCGGAGACGAAGAAGATGGCGTTCCCCGCGACAGTCGACGAGGAGCCGGTGTCTTGTACGTCAAGATGGGCGGCGGTGTCGCGGTTTAGGGAGAGTCACGGTTTAGGGAGAGATTGTTAGCCAATAAACCATGTCAGTCGTTGCGTGCGTGCGTGCGTGACGAGCGCGCAGCCGGCCGCGTTGATCACGTCCATGGCGTGACGAGCGCGGGTCGGGGCGTGCGGGTAGTGCATGTAGTGTGCGGAGTGGGCATGGTGCAGCGCGTCTGTGCGCGTGTATAAGAGCCCCTCTCCACTGTGTATTGAGTCAGCTAAAAAGAGAGAAGATTAGGGCGTCGGTGCGCCCGTGGCGGCGTTCGTCGCCGGCAAAATTCTGTGCTGTCTCTCTCCCTTGTACCGTCATGTTTATGATCTTATGAGCTGCCTAACATGATCAAGATCGACTATTGTAATGCTATATGATGTATTTGTTTGGATCCGATGAATTATGAAGTTATGTTCAGATTGTGCATTATTCTTATATGTTAATTTATGTTTTTGCATGCTCTCCGATACATTGGCCAAGTGATTGCTTGTATCTCCAAAAGAGAGTATTTATGCTAGATGGTAGGTTCATGCCCCCTTTTGTGCCTGCGCTCGAGTGATAGAAATGTGTAAGGACGAGGGTGTGCTGTTGCTACTAGGGGTAAAACAACGGTGTTTGTGTCTTTATGATTATATAAATGTTGCTTACATTATGTATTGTGTTTAATGCAATTGTCTGTTGCTTGCAACTTAATACCGATAGGTGACAGGCTGGATAGTGATTCCTAGGTGGACTTTTTAGACAAAGATGCAGTTGGATGACGGTTTTTATTGTTTGACGTGATGCCTACATGAATAATACCATGAACTTTTTGTCATAGCTAGATTAAGTTTGTGTCATAATTTCGTCAATTGCCTAGCTGTAATTTGTTTACCCGTCATATGAGTATTTTATCTTATGAAGAGACAGCACTAGTGAATCCATGACCCCCGGTTCATCTTTTTCCATTGATCACAACACCGTTTACCTGCTTTTCACAATCACGTGCTCCCTGGTCCATTTCTATTTTTTATTTTCTTCACCGTTTTGTTTTCAGCAGATCAGAAAGATTGACAACCTTCTTGCCGTTGGGGAGTAATTATTTGAGTGTGTGCAGATCCGCATTCGACGACGGTCAAGCGCTAGAGATCGTTGTTGAATAACTCACTGTTGATTTCAAAGTCTCACTGGTTCAATTAAACCTTGGTTCTTTACTGAGAAAAAACTGCCGCTCGTTGCATCATTCATCTTCGCTTGGGGTGAACACCAACGTTGTTGCCAACTACGCAACCATGCAATCAGGAGACGGCCAACACATGAGTACAATCGTCGATTAGGTTTCGTAAAAAAGGGAGTTGATTAAGTCGGACATTCAGCTTCACTAGGCAGGATGGGCCATTGAGACTAGGGTAGGTTGCACAGTTGTTGGGTCAGGTTCGGTCATTTTGGTTAACTCGGTCATCGGGAAGTGACAACTGAATTAACTAACCAAATTTCGGTCTATAAAATTTGTTGTACGTTTTGTTTGTTTGATCGGTCTTTTCGGGTCTGATCTCGGTCTTTTCAATTTGGGTTTTTTATCATCGGTTTTTCCGCCCACTAGGTTATTTGGATAATTCTACAGTCTTTGGTGCACTGCCGGATCCGCATCCAGTGTCCCCGAAGAACCTAACGGGACATTAATTTTCCCTGAAATCGTACACACAAACATGATGATCATCGAAAAGGGGTGATCAAAAGGCAGAGACGACGGGAAAGAATGGCGCAGACCGATCAAGCAAAAAGGGAAGGCGAGGCCACGAAGGAATCATCCGCCTATCGATCAGAAAACTCAACAAAAATATGCAGCGCAACAGCGATATGCCTCCACGAACAGCTCCAACACTATCAATGGCTGCCATCATCGAGGGCCCCCGATTCGCGTTTTGTACTAAGTTAATTCCCGATGATCTCAAAACTAACTAAGTTAATTTCTTGTTTATTATTAGCTTTGCATCCGCGGTAGTAACGAAGACCGCATCAAGGGCGCCTAATTACACATTTACGCCACACCACTAACTAATCGATCATCAATCAATCCTTCCTCCCCTCGCTAGCTAGTGGTTTTATCTTATCTTTAGGTTGGCCGGCCAAAGGTTCCTCTTCTTTTTGGCGCCTTTATGTCGAAGGGGAATTCTTCGTCGTCACGCACCAGCCTCTTAGTATTACGCCATTCACAAAAGGAGGCTGGGTGCATGTCTGCCCCCACCAGGATTAACAGTTTTTATATGTGTGTGTACATGTTCCATTTGCGTCTCTGTTTCTTAATCCAGAGTGTTTGTGTGTACTGTAGTTCGTCCCTGCTTTTGAGAAAGATATGGGCAATCATTGCCCAATAGTGAGAGAATTTAGACCAGATATGAGAAACCGGGTGCAATTTTGCATCATATTTTTTAAGAGATGTGTAGTTTGATTCAACTGAATTTTCCGGTACTTCACTCCTGTTGATTTGATAGGCATGGCTACCGCTTAATTATGCAGATCATCAAACAAAGCTCGAGACTGATTAGTATGATGCGTCCGTCTTGAGAACGAACTCATTGAGATGAATGATTAAAGAAAAGATGTCGATACACCGGCAAATGAGCATCTAGGAACGATGACAGGTAGCAAGGAGAGGAGAAGAAGAAACAAGAGAGGTGTAAAGCAGGCTTCTTCCCGGGGGTTGGTGATCAGGGCAGGATACTCCAGAAATGGCAAGTTCCACCATGCACCCACCTTCCCAAGCAGGTGAATCTAATGACGATGTCCTTCGGTTGCATCATGGAATCTAACATGATCCCCGTTATAGGGTCATCACATTCAGAAGGGTGCTTATTACTTAAATCCTCCTTGCCTAATCAGCCCCACAACACCACCCAAAGGCACCCTACTGCCCTAGCAATATAATTACTGATAGAAGTACAATTTTGTGCGACCTTAGTGCTGTAACCCTGTAGTCATGGTGCTGTTGTTCAGGGTGGTGCTGGCCGGGGCGCTGCCGGTCAGGGTGCTGCCGGTGTTGGGGTTGCGGATCAGCGTCAGGGACCTCTTCCTTCAGCCGCCCCCGTGGTGGTATCTGCTCCTCAGCAATCAGGGGTAGCGCCGGTGCTCCCCACGGAGGTTGTTGCTGCGGTGCCGATGCAAAAGAAGGTAAAGGTTTATTGTTGGAAATGCAAATCGAAGTCTCATGCGGCGAAGGACTGTACGGTGCAACATTATTGTTATGTGTGCGACAACTCGAAGCATCCCACCGCCAAGTGTCCCACCTTGAAGCTCCCAAGGCCTTCGACTTTTGTGTCCGGTTTTGGGGACGAAGATCTTATGTTCACACAGTTTCCGGACAGCGTGTATAAGGAGCAACCTTCCTCCCTCTCGGTTCCTACTGCCTGTGTCGAGGTACAGGGTGAGGCCATTACTGCGGCAACGGTTGAGGCGCAGGTTGCTCGTATTTGCCCGGTTGCTGCATGGAAGTGGGAAGCTCTGCCACATGGGGCCAGTTCGTTTCTGCTTGGCTTTCCGTCTTTGGAGGACTTGCAGAGGGTTGATGGTCTCGAGCTTGGGGTTCCGAGGCAGGCCGCAAAGCTGGTTTTTAGTCAGTGGACACCCGAGGAAATTCCGCACAAGATGGAGTTGCATCAGGTTTGGGTACATGTTACTGGTGTTCCGTATCCGTTGAGGCATTTTTTAGGTTTGTGGGCTGTTGGTACTCTTATTGGGACTACTATTGATGTTGATCTTCTTGCGCTCCGCCGCCGTGGTATTGTTCGCATGCTTGTGGGTATGGCCTCGGCAAATTGCTTCAAGAAGAGGGACGACCTCGGTCCTTTCATCAAGGCGGATGGAGTCCTAAAGCTAAAGGGTTTTGATTTCACTTTCCGTCCGGAGCCTGCTGACTTTGTGCCAGAGGCGGATTTTGTGCCTTTCATTTGGAGCCGGAATGGTTATGATGATTCCTCTGATAAAGGTTTGGGAGGGGACCCCGATTTTGGCCAGGATTCGGGTGATGCTCCTCCTTCCCGGGAGGCGGATGGTGATACGGAGATGACTATTGCGCCGGGCTCTGGGACTGAGGGTGGCAGCAGCCTGGCTGCTGATGTGCAGTCACTCCTCCTGGGTAGGGCTGTTACACCTATCAACCCGAGACCCCGTCGTTCGCCTTCACCGACTACACCTGCTTCCGGGGGGGGCTCTGCCTCGTCGACCACCGGGGCTCCGGTTGCGCCGGCCTCCCCTTCTTCACCGAGCCTTGGGGGAGGTAGGTGCTCCTTACCGCCGGCCATGGTGGCCTCGCCGGCCTCCCCTTCTTCACCGAGCCTTGGGGGAGGTAGGTGCTCCTTACCGCCGGCATTGGAGGCCTCGCCGGCCTCCCCTTCTTCTCCGAGCTTTGGGGGAGGTACGCCCAGGGTGGAGCCGGCGTCCCCGGGCTCCCAGCCGGCCTCGACTACCTCCGGAGCTGAGGGTCGCCTCGACTCCGTTATGGTTGGGGGCGTCCCTCTCGACTTGCCCACTTCGACCCCACCTCCTTCCGCACCCAGTGGGGGTGGCTTCCGCGACACTGCGCCGACAGATGGGTCTACGGCGTCTCCGATCCCCCCGCCTACACCGTCCTCTCCGGTTTCCAGTGGGGGGGCGGTTATGCCGGAGGCTGTGGAGCCGGCCATGTTGGGGGTTGCTACCGCAACTGAACCCCCTTGCATGGTTAAGCCGGCGAAGGTGCAGCCGGCTGTGTTGCGGCGCAGCACTCGCCATGCGGTGGCAGCGGATGGGTCCGTCGCTACGGACGAGGACTCCCTCGCCAAGGCCATGCGAAGGAAAGCCATGCTGAATGGCCAGATGACCCCGGGTATGCCCTTAAAGCCTAAGTCTTTTACTTCTCTTTCTGCGCATCAATTATCTTCTAGACTTCATAAGGTTGGCGTTACCATGGGAAGGAATGAGGAGGAGGTTATTGTTTCGGCAAATGCTCTTAAGCATATGGAGTTTGACCGAGTAAAGGTTTATCCTAATGCTTCGAGTAAGCCGATGTCTTCCCCTCTAGAGGAGGATGAGGCGACTGACAATGTCGATGGTCAGCTTCTATCTCATCTAGTGGGGGAGGTGTCGGAGGTGGATCTAGAAGGATCAGGGTTAGGGTCTATTTATGACCTGCATGCCTCTGGTCGTAAATCTAGGAACGCTTCCGCAAAACGGATCATGAAGGGTCGAATATCTCCACGAGTTTACCGATGAATGGCATGTTTATGAATAGCAGAGGTCTCGGTGACTTGGCTAAACATTTGCATATCGCACAGTGCATCCAAGATCATAAATTGGATTTTGTGGCCATCTCGGAAACGGGGAGAAGAGACTTTCCAGTGAGTGTCCTGAACCGTTTATCTGGCGGTTTGGATTTCCATTGGTTTTCTCATCCACCGCGTGGGAGGTCTGGGGGCATTTTACTTGGCGTTAACTCAAATTCTATGGATGTGTTGGCAGTTTCGGATGCGGACTTTCACATAAAGTTCCACGTCCGGAATAAAGCTGATAATTTCATTTGGAGTTTGGTCGCTGTGTATGGTGCTGCTCAAGAGGACTATAAGGCGGCTTTTCTGCGTGAATTGGTTAATCTAGCTAAAGATAACCCGCATCCTATTCTTATAGGGGGGGACTTTAATATGCTAAGATTCCGTCATGAGAAGAGTCGTGGTAGATTCGATGGTCATTGGCCCTTTCTGTTCAACGCTGTCATTGATAGCTTAGATTTGAGAGAGGTCCATATGACAGGTAGACAGTTCACCTGGGCGAACAGCCTGCCGGAACCGACATACGAAAAACTAGATCGCGTGCTGATGGACACAGAATGGGAGTCCAAATATCCTATGGTGTCTGTACGCGCCCTGGAACGTATCGAGGCTCTATCGGATCATGCCCCGATTATTTTGACCACTGGTATGCCGAAACCAACGGGTAAACCCCAATTTAAATTTGAATTGGGGTGGTTGACCCGGGATGGGTTTTCTGAGATGGTCAAACGAATTTGGGATCAACCGGTTGATGGCGTGACTCCTGTTCAGAGGTGGAATAACAAAGTGCGCAATTTACGCACACACCTTAGGGGTTGGGCACGCCATACTACTGGTCTTCTCAAAAAAGAAAAGGCTCGTCTTGCTGCCATTATTGATGAACTCGAAGAGATCGCGGAAAAACAGCCACTAACGACACAACAGATTGATCTCAAAAGTCAATCGAATGCGTCTTTGGCGAAGCTGTTACGCGAAGAGGAAATCAAATGGTACCAACGGTCTAAAGCTATGTTCATCCTGCAAGGTGATTCGAATACAAGGTACTTTCATAATGTCGCCAATGGCAGGCATAGGAAGAAGCTTATTCATTCACTTCATCAGGAAGACGGACTAGTTGAAGGACAAGATGAGCTAAAGAGGTATATAACCAGGTACTATAAAGGCTTATTCGGGGCACCGGAGGAGGGCAACCTCTCTCTTGATGAGTCTCGTACCGTTGATATACCTCAAGTTTCGGATGATGAGAATGCTTTTCTTACCGCACCTTTCACTGAAGAAGAGGTGAGGAAAGCTGTCTTTCAGATGGAACATAACAAGGCTCCAGGTCCTGATGGATTCCCAGCTGAGTTTTACCAAAACTTTTGGGATATCATCAAACCTGAACTGCTGGCTATGTTTAATGCGATGCATGACGGACAGCTTGAGCTTTTTCGCCTCAACTTTGGTGAAATAATTTTGTTGCCAAAAATAAAGGACGCAGAGAGGATCCAACAATATCGGCCCATCTGTCTCCTTAATGTAAGCTTCAAAATTTTCACGAAGGTGGCAACCATTCGATTGAACACGGTCGCGGATCATGTGGTTAGACCTACACAAACTGCATTTATGCAGGGGAGGAATATCCTTGATGGTGTGGTCATTTTACATGAGACGGTTCATGAGTTGCACCGTAAGAAATTGAATGGGGTGATATTTAAAATTGACTTCGAAAAGGCTTACGATAAGGTCAACTGGGAGTTTCTCCAACAGACCTTACGTATGAAAGGTTTTTCGGAGGAATGGTGTACTTGGGTTCGGAACTTTGTCACTGGAGGTAGTGTGGCCATTCGAGTAAATGATGATACTGGTCATTACTTCCAGACAAAGAAGGGCCTAAGGCAAGGTGACCCGCTTTCGCCGATCCTATTTAATATAGTGGCGGATATGTTGGCGGTCATGATTGAAAGGGCAAAATTGGATGGACAGATTGAAGGAGTCATACCTCACCTAGTTGATGGTGGCTTATCTATTCTCCAATATGCGGACGACACAATTCTTTTTATGGAACACGACCTGGAAAAAGCTGTCAACATGAAGTTGATTCTATCAGCGTTCGAACAGCTCTCTGGGTTGAAAATTAATTTCCATAAGAGTGAGTTGTTTTGTTTCGGTGAGGCTCAAGAGTTTGCGACTCAATATGCGGAATTATTCGGCTGTGAACAAGGTCAGTTTCCGATTAGGTATCTTGGTATACCTATTCATTATCGGAGACTAACGAATGCTGAATGGAAGCATGTTGAGGAGCGGTTTGAAGCGAGGTTAGCCAGTTGGAAAGGCAAACTGCTATCCTTAGGTGGGAGATTGGTACTCATAAATTCAGTATTAAGTAATATGGTACTGTATATGATATCTTTTTTCCAGCTGCCTAAAGGAGTATTGAAGAAAATTGATTATTTTCGTTCAAGATTCTTTTGGCAAGGGGATAGTGAGAAAAAGAAGTATAGACTGGCCCGGTGGGATGTGGTTTGCCGCCCTAAAGATCAAGGTGGACTTGGTGTCCATGATCTACAGGTTAAGAATTCGGCCCTTCTAGGGAAATGGCTTTATAAGCTACTCTCGGAAGAAGGGACGTGGCAAACACTTCTACGCCGAAAATATGTCGGGTCAAAAGCATTGTCACAAATGGTATGGAGACCAGGTGATTCACACTTTTGGGCCGGGCTCATGGCAACGAAGAAGCACTTCTTCCGCTTTGGAAAATTCGCTATTCGTGACGGGTCGGAAATTAGATTCTGGGAGGATAAATGGCTTGGTAATGCCCCTCTGAAGGATCAATACCCGGCTCTGTACAGTATAGTTCGCCACAAGAGTGAGACGCTAGCTGAGACTATGCGGACCTCTCCTCCAAATGTGGCATTCAGGCGAGACTTAACCGGCCCTAGACTTGCAACATGGAATGCTCTTCTACAGAGATTAACCATGGTACAGCTCTCAACAGGGTCGGATGTCTTTCGATGGTCTCTGAATGAGAACGGTCGTTTCTCAGTGGATTCCATGTATAATGCCCTCATCCAAAGTGACGTGCCGTTAGTTAAGTGTGAAAAACTTTGGAAGATGAAAATACCGCTGAAGATTAAAATTTTCTCGTGGTATGCTCGTCGAGGAGTTATTCTCACAAAGGACAACCTTGTTAGGCGTAATTGGCAAGGAAGTACGAAGTGTGTTTTTTGTCCTCATGATGAGACAATAAAACATCTTTTCTTCGAATGTAAAGTTGCGCGTTCTATATGGTCAATCATCCAAATATCTTCTAATTTGTATCCTCCAAGATCAGTTGCGAATATTTTCGGAAACTGGTTGCATGGAATTGATGACAAGTTTAGAACTATAATACGGGTGGGAGCGATGGCTGTTGTCTGGTCGCTATGGCTTTGTAGAAATGACAAGGTTTTCAATGATAAAAATGTTTCTATCTTGCAGGTAATATACCGGTGCACAGGTTTGCTCCGTTCGTGGTCCATGTTACAACGCGTGGAGTTTCGAGACCTTTTTACGGAGGCTTCTGTGCGACTGGAGACCACGGCGAGGGACATTTTTACACAACATGGGTGGCGTAGTGATCTTCGCATCGGACCACCTCCATAGGCGTAGTGCACCATCTCTTGTGTTGTAACTTGAAGCCTATGTTTTTATGTTTTTCGAGTTTGTCGGCTGTGTGCATCTCTGTTATGCAGAGGCCGGGTGTAACGCTTAATACTAATATTAAGTAATAAAGCCCTTTATCAAAAAAAGTTAGAACTGTCAGGGTACCTGTGGGCTGTGGTTAACAATCTTACAAAAAATTCAAGGGGATTTAATATGTGTGAGTTCTTATGCAATGTCGATGAGTGTCTTGTTTCTTCTATGCAACTTTCTGCCTAATCAGTAGTGACAGTGGATGCAGTGCAGTAGTTAACCATCTTTGCTTGGTGGTTTTGTAGTATGATCTACTCAGAGACTACTTATTGCCATGCCTTTCCCATGACAGTTTAAGTCACAGGTTTTACCTGAAATTATTGAGCGGACAATAATGTGTCGATCTGTCCGAGTAACCAAGTGTGTGTGTGTGCGCGTGAGAATGCAGGCTTAAAAAGCCGATGCTTCTTTTACACCTGAAAGTTACCATCCTTCTCCTCTGTCGGAATCATGTGCACACACACTTTCCTTTCCTGGCTCTCTCCCTGGTTAGGTGACGAGGTGTGTGTGTGTGTATGTAAGAGTCCCCTGTGCAAGCAACTCTGCACATACATAGCCAACTAGGCTACGGAAAGAATAATTAGTGCATCCTAACTTCCTAAGCATGATAATATTAGATACTGGAGGCTCTTCATACTTTGGCTAGCTCCTCCTTTTCGAGCCAAGACAGCCGGCTCTTTATATAGCGCTGCATCTCTTCATCTGCCCAACTTGGTGCCCTCTGGTCTGAAGCTCAGCTACAGCACACACCTGTGGACTCTCTCGTGTTCGGCGATCCGCCTTCGAGTTCTTGGCTGCAGACTTGGAGGCCAGTCATCCTCTGTCGACGAAAAGACGCCAACCGGGTACACTGATTTCTCTGCCTCTATGATCCATTGATTTTGTTTTCTCCCTGAGCATGCATCTTTCATAGTCAAGATCGAGCTCTCAATCCTACTCTCTGCCTGTTATGTTTGTGGGCTAGGATCAGTTATAGGTGAGGATTATATAGGAGTTGGTTACTATCTGACTGATAAGAAGGAAAAAAACATCATACTACAGCCTGCAAAATACTTACACGGCTTGTGCGTCTCCTCGTTCTTTCTGGAGTGAAAAAAAAGCATGATTCTTCTTCTTGGTGCTCAGACAGAGCTTCAACTTCTGTCTTCTCACCAGTAGCTCAGCTATCCATTTTCGGCTACTTCCGTCTAATTTCTTGCTTGGTTTGGTTTCCCTGAATGGTACTGCAAAATTCGCTGAAATGGTACAGGACTAATCAATGATATTCGCTCCTCCAATAAGCCTGGAATAACAGTCCTAAACCATCCATACGTTCGTGAGAATCTCCCTTTTTTCTCCGCCAACCAAGTTCGCGAGAATCTTTCTACCGTCGGAATAAAGCGCCTGATCAAAATTCTTCCATTTTTTCAAAGAACGTATCTTGCTTAGAGTGTTTTCCTATGACCATATCTTCCCCTCTTTGTTCCTGCAACGCTAGACAACCTTAGGCCGAACCGCATAACTTTGAGTAGTACTCATGAATCACTCACACAGCTCCTATATATTCCCCTTAGCCCTTTTTTTTTTGCTAAATGAGTTCTTGCTCTCCTTCTGATAGATCGATATGAGGTGATCGGTTTCAAGCAGTGGCATGCTACGATGGAGCTCTACCCTGGATATCTCGAGGACCATTTCAACATCCACAAGCTCAGGTGCGTAATCCTCTCCCCTCCTCAGTTCCTCCTGAATTTATTCCATTTGATTGATTCACTCTCGAGTTCATATCATAAACGTCATGGAGACTGTTTTCATTAGCAGTGTAGCACACAGTCTGCAGTAGAAGTAGCTAGTTGGCAGACAGAGAGGAGACTAAATTACAGACCACTGTCCAGCTACACGCACTTGCACCGCAATTTGCATTAGATAGTACGGAGTAGTATATTTTCCGCTACCTGTGGCGCCGCATGATGCGGACTGGTTACTGGTCTCCGGTGGTAATTAAGGCTAGCTAGCAAGTGGGCTAGTGCATCCAAATCGAGATCATGTCAGCAAAACATAGTAAAATAAACCAAACCAAAGCAAAGCCTAGACCGCTAAACGAGCTTTCAGAATCGTCGTTTGATCGAAACGCTATGTCAGGCTAGCTAGCCAGATGATACCTTGTGCCGATTCTCGGAAATTATGCCCTGCTTTCTTGTTTAGAGAAACGGACCCGTACGTGTGTCGGACAAAGTTTTCCTAGTGATTGACGGACCGGTGGTGAGCTCGGGTATCGGGTCTCTTTGGTGGAGGGTTACAGGTTCGAAATCAGAGGCTGGTGACAGTTGACTCCCCCAGCGGAGAAGAGCAAAAATGTGTCCCTTAATTAGGTCTTGGTTTGGCATCGTCGCTCACCACCAACTGACTTGTCAATCAAACCTTTCACCCAATCATGGTCTCGCCGTGCCGATTGAGCCCGGCGAGCGAGGGCCGGCGGTGAAGTCTGGACACGTCACTCCAGACTGCATCGTAATCTATCTGGGGCCTGGAGCCCTGTGGAGGCTGCGTGCGTGTCACCACAAGCAGCAGCGGCCGGCGAATGCTTTGCGTTTTGTGGCGTGCGCTGCGCTGGCAGGATAGATCGAGGTAGACGAACGACAGGCCTAAGACTTGATCGCTTTTGCTGCAAAAGCGAGGTGGCTGGGCTGGCGGTGCCAATAATTGGCCGGGGGACGTGACTAGTGTCGGATTCTTCCTCTCCTCCGGGTGTGCGGCCAGGGCCAGGCTTATTGGTCAGGCACGTAGTAGCACTAGTAAAATCTTTATATCTAGCAACGTGACGTCACTGGTGATGAATGGACTACTAATAATTTGGCGTCGCCGTCGCCGGTCTGTGCACGTAAACTCTATTGGCAACTTGGCGTCGTCTTTTGTCGTGGAGCACAAGCTAGAGCGAGGCAAACAAAAGTCACCCCCGCCTTTGCAAACACAAAAAGCCAAAAGAAAACAAAGGCCACTCGCGCTGGCGATCGATCCTTCCACGCTGCTAGTACGCGCCTCGCCTCCGGATTCGTCCCGTCGCTCTCGGAGTAAAAAGGTTACAGTACATGCCATGGCCGGATTCCAGATTCCGGCCACCACCCGCTCTTCGTTTTTTACCCCTATTGACGATCGCTACGTGACTAGAGCGGGAGATCGATGTCCGCATCTTCCGGCCGTCCATCCTCGGTTTCCTCAGACCCGTAGTGCGCGGAGCAGAGCGGTCGCCGTCACGGCCCGGCCGCCAGGTCACCACCGCCGGCCGGCATATGCCATCCGTTGCGTACGTTGTCAGCTCTCACACCGGCCCACGCTTTTGTCTTGTGGAGCTCACCCCCACTCACTTGCTCACTCGCAGAGCATATCCGGCTTTGCACTCTGTTCTGTGGGCACATTCCCATCCATCCATCTCAGTGTTTTCCTACTTGTCTTGGTTGGTTGTTGGCGTTCAGCTCGATCAGCGGCGCCGGCGCCTCCCCGCCGGAGTACATGACCACGGCGTCCGCGCAGTTCGCGCCGGCGCCCCTCAGGATGGGGATGTACGAGCAGCGCCACCATCAGCAGCAGCAGCAGCAGCAGCATCAGCCGCCACCGCCGGCGCCGGCGCCCGTGGGCGTCGGCATGTGGAGCAGCGAGCCCTACAAGGTCGACAGCGGCGGCGGCCAGGCCACCAGCGGGTCCACCATCATGGAGGGCGACACCAAGTTCGACCACACCGGGGTCAGTAACGGATTCTCGACACTGTAACCAAGATTCAGTCGTTTTTTCTCTGGGTTTTGTCGGTGTCATATGTGTTGATTTCGGTGTGGTTAATTTGCAGCTGGAAGAGGTTCCGCATATGGATGAACTGGAGCCCGATGGGGACGACGCTGATCAGGAAGCAAGCAAACCCAGAGACAAGGTAACCATCAGTCCATAACGTATCTGAACTGCCCATCTAATAGTGTTTTAGTTGCATGCCACTACTGTACTGTGCATATCTTTCTTCAGGTTACTAGGCAATGGAGATTTATTCTCCAAAGCGAATTAGATTCAGTTGTTGTACATACCAGTTGATTTCATTTATTCTTATATATTCAGGTCATGAGAAGACTTGCGCAGAACAGAGAGGCTGCCCGGAAGAGTCGCCTCAGAAAAAAGGTAATCTGTACTTCTGTAGTAGACTAGTAGTACAATCTTAATTAAACAGTCTCGATTTCTACACTGCACGAAGCTCATCACACCGCTGACGCCATTGTTGTGTTTCATTCCATATGTATAGGCTTACATCCAGCAGCTGGAGACAAGCCGGATAAAGCTAGCCCAGCTAGAGCAAGAGCTTCAACGTACCAGACAGCAGGTACATACAGAAACAACACTCACAATCTGCAACTAATTTCCTAGCCGAGCCTGCATTTACTGAACAATTCCATTCCTGCCGACCCGATGCAGCAAGGCGTATACGGTGGTCCGAATCCGGGCGACCTGCTGCACGGCGGGTACGCGGCGCCGCCGATGGACCCCGGCGTGGCCGCGTTCGAGCTCGATTACGGGCACTGGGTGGACGAGCAGAACCGGCACACCGGGGAGCTTCGCGGCGCGCTCCAGGCGCAGGCCACGTCGGAGCTGGAGCTCCGGGTGCTGGTGGAGACCGGGCTCAACAACTACGACAACCTCTTCCGGATCAAGAGCGCCGCCGCCCGCGCCGACGTGTTCTGCGTCATGTCCGGCCTCTGGCGCTCCCCCGCCGAGCGCTTCTTCCTCTGGATCGGCGGCTTCCGGCCCTCCGAGGTCCTCAACGTACGTGATATATACTCCTTAGTATGAATGAACGACACGTAGTACAAGTTCAGTGTTGTAGTGGCATCGTGATTAAGTTGAGTAATTTCGATGTTTTTGGTTGGCAGATTCTGAGCCCGCAGCTACACCCGCCGCTGACGGAACAGCAGCAGCTGGCGGTGTACGGGCTGCGGCAGACGTCGGCGCAGGCGGAGGACGCGCTGTCGCAGGGCATGGAGAAGCTACAGCAGACGCTGTCGGAGTCCCTGCTAGCCACCGCCGACCCCTTCGCCGCCCCCGACACCTACGGCATGGGGACGACCAGGGCGGTGGACAAGCTCAAGGAACTCGTCGGCTTCGTGCAGCAGGTAACTGAATCAGTGATCACGAGACCGACCGACCGATCGATCGTTGGCTCCATGGCCTGAACGTTCAATTCTTGGTGCTGAATGCAGGCGGACAATCTCCGGCAGGGGACGCTGCAGAACATGCACAAGATCCTGACGACGCGGCAGGCGGCGAGGGGCCTCCTCGCGCTGGGGGACTACTTCCAGCGACTCCGCGCGCTCAGCTCGCTCTGGGCGGCGCGCCCGCGCGAGTCGGCGATAAGCTAAGACGTAACGTAACGGCGGAAGTGCAGAAGCTAGCAGCAATCCGTCGTGTAGTTCCCAGGTGAAGAGCCGGTGGAGGATGAACAGATCCATCAAGCTGGGTTTCGGGACAAGAATCGAATCTAACGGGGTCGTCCCCGTGTACGTGCGGGCTGACAGAGTGGACGAGGGTGAGGTCGATCAGATGGGCAGATTCAGGCGATCGAAGGTGTGTAAATACATGGTTTTGGTGTGGTAGTGATCGATGTACCGATGAAATTGACAAAAAAGAAGAAGGAGCAAGTTTAATAGTGAACTAGTGATGCGGTATATACGTATATGATGTAATTATCTGCAGATTGTAACTAGTGTTGATCTGTTCCTCTCGCTTAGTACGGCAGTCGTGGTGCCATTGTATTGTATATGGGAAAAAAAAATCTTTACATATGAACAAGAATTTGTACCCCTCTTTGGAGGCATTGTCCTCGAGATCGGGACTCTCGATAGCGCGTGGTGGGGTGCATCTGGTTTGGGATCGATGAAGCCAATGGATAGCGGCGGTGGGTTGCAGGAGATCACTACCAATTCTTGTTAGGATCAATCTCACTCTCCTTGGTTAATAAGTTTTGGCCCTTTTCTTGTCAACACTTTTCGAGACGAACTACTCGGTATACGTTCATCCACCCATATGTCAATAGTTTCACTATTTCCAGTCCTGCAAACATGACATTTCTTCAAGCTCAGGAGACCCGCCAATATGCTTTGCCATGTAAATGAGCTCCATTCCTCAACTTCACATTTAATAGATCTCTCAAAAGAAAATATTTGGTCTGTAAAACACTCTAGCACATATGGAACCGATTTTTAATTAGACGCCTAGCTTGTTTTGCTAATAAAACCAAATTAAAACAATGTAAATCCTCGAATCCCATTCCTCCTTGATTTTGACGCACACATTTTCCACCATGTTAACCAGCGCATCCTTCACTAATTAGCATCGTCTCCCCCCACCAATACCGTGACATTGGATCCTTCCGCCTCCGGATTCGTCCCGTCGCTCTCCGAGTAAAAAAGTTACAGTGCTACAGACAGTACTTGCCATGGCCGGATTCCAGATTCCGGCCACCACTCTACGTCCGAGTCGAGCATCCACCACCACCACCCACTCTTCGTTTTTTACCCTTATTGACCAAGAGACGGTCGCTAGGCGGAGATGGCCGCATCTTTTGGCCGGCCATCCTCGGTTTCCTCAGACCCGTGGGCGGGCCCACTTCAATTCAAGGGTATTCAACTGAATACCCAATTTTTTTGACAAAAACTAGGTATATACAGTGTGTAATACGTACATATGAAAAAAATACGAAAATGACTGATATACGGCCACAATTACAAGGCCACCACACTCCTCTATGAGGCCCAGCTAGCTATTTGGTCCGATTAGCACCAAATCACGGCAGGGATTGCTCGGACGTTCGCACGACTAGCCTTAGATTGCATATGTGTGTGTTCGATCGCCTTCTCCAAATTTTCTGATCCCCAAACTGAACCACGGAAGTTATGCAATAGGCGCGATACGTCCAACCCTAGACTAAACTAGACGGGCGACGAAGACGGCCGGCGGCGGAGTCCCGGCGTCTAAGCGGCAGGGCGCCCTCCTCGAGTCTCCTCGTTTGACCCGTGCGCGGTGCGCACAGGCTCCCTGCTCAAGTCTCCTCGCCCACGATCAGGATGATGGCGGTTGCACAGATTGAGTCTTTTTTATTCAGATGTAATACTTCCTATCATTCTGGTATTTTCTGTTCTCTTAATCAGATGTTGCTTCTCTAATATGTTGAACAATTAGTACCACTACGATTTAAACAATTTGAGGTTATGATCTGTTCTAAAAAAATCTATGATATTATGCTCCATATTGTGTCATATCCAGCGTTCGGGTAACCGGCCGGTTACCGGCCGGGATTTCCGGTAACCGGAAATCCCGAGCCCCCCGGGATTTGGTCATACCGGACGAAATATCCCGGTTTGTTTTGAAATTTTGAATTTTAACGAATTTTAGCCATTTTTTTTTGAATTTTAATGAATTTTACCTAACTTTTTTGAATTTCCGAATTTTGGTTTTCGATTTCGTCCGGTAACCGGCCGGGATTTTCCGGTAACCGCGGTTACCGGAAATCCCGAGCCCCCCCGGGATTTTTTCCCACCCCGGTAACCAAAACCTTGGTCATATCTTCTATACATACATTATACAATAGCACTATATGCATATAGCTATAATCAATTATACATGGCAAAACTTTTGTTTTGTACCCTTTGAAATTTTGAATACACGGCATCAAAATATAATCCTGGGCCCGCCCCTGGACCCGTAGTGCGCGGAGCAGAGCGGTCGCCGTCACGGTCCGGCCGCCAGGTCACCACCGCCCACCGGCATATGCCATCCGTTGCGTACGTTGTCAGCTCTCACATCGGCCCATGCTTTTGTCTTGTGGAGCTCACCTCACTCACACTCCACTCACTTGGAGAGCATATCCAACTTTGCACTCTGTTCTCTGCGCACGCACGCACATTCCATCCACCACTAGCTCCTCAGTGCTGATTGTGTGAATTTCGTACTGCCATTTCCTCCGACCCGATGCAGCAAGGCGTATACGGTGGTCCAAATCCGGGCGCGGGCGGCCTGATGCACGGCGGGTTCGGCGGGGCGCCGCCGATGGACCCTGCCGTGGCCGCGTTCGAGATCGATTACGGGCACTGGGTGGACGAGCAGAACCGGCACACGGGCGAGCTGCGCGGCGCGCTCCAGGCGCAGGCCACGTCGGAGCTGGAGCTCCGGATGCTGGTGGAGACCGGGTTCAACAACTACGACCACTTCTTCCGGATCAAGAGCGCCGCCGCCTGCGCCGACGTCTTCTGCGTCATGTCCGGCCTCTGGCGCCCCCCCGCCGAGCGCTTCTTCCTCTGGATCGGCGGCTTCCGACCCTCCGAAGTCCTCAACGTACGTAATATGAACGACACGTAGTACAAGTTCAGTGATCAGAGCACTTGTAGTGGCATCGTGATTAAGTTGAGTAATTTTGATGTTTTTGGTTGGCAGATTCTGAGCCCGCAGCTACACCCGCTGACGGAACAGCAGCAGCTGGCGGTGTACGGGCTGCGGCAGTCGTCGGCGCAGGCGGAGGACGCGCTGTCGCAGGGCATGGAGAAGCTGCAGCAGACGCTGTCGGAGTCCCTGATGGCCACCGCCGACCCCTTCGCCGCCCCCGACGCCTACGGCATGGGGACAACCAGCGCGGTGGACAAGCTCAAGGGACTCGTCGGCTTCGTGCAGCAGGTAACTCAATCAATGGCCAATCGATCACGAGACCTTCGATCGTTGGTTTAGTGGCCTGAACGTTCGTCGCGATATATAATTCTTGGTGCTGCTCGCAGGCGGACTATCTCCGGCAGGGGACGCTGCAGAACATGCACAAGATCCTGACGACGCGGCAGGCGGCGAGGGGCCTCCTCGCGCTGGGGGACTACTTCCAGCGCCTCCGCGCGCTCAGCTCGCTCTGGGCGGCGCGCCCGCGCGAGTCGGCGAGTCGGCTATAAGGAAGTGCCATATCATCTATAGCTAACATATAGTTAATATATATAATAGTTAGTTATAAGATCCTACTATTTTATTACTATTTGGATCACCTTTTACTTTCACAAAGTGCCTAAAAGCACGTGTTAGAGCTGGCTCTTGCATGAGAGTCCGCTTACCTTCTCTCTCCTCTTCTCTCCACTCCAAGTAATCACACATATAATATTTAAAGTCTTAGAGTCTGCTAAATAGGATCTATTATACTTGCTTTAAGGCGTAATGGTGGAAATTAAAATGCTGCAGAAGCTATAGTTCCTAGGTGAAGAGCTAGCCAGTGGAGGATGAAGAGATCCATCTCGCTAGGTTTCGGGACAAGAATTGAATCTCTGTCCCCGTACGTGCGGGCTGACAGAGTGGATACTAGATAGATTCACGGTAAGGTGGATCAGATGGGGCAGATTCAGGCGATCGAAGATGTGTAAATACATGTTTTGGTGTGGTAGTGATGTACTGATAAAATTGGCAAGAAAAAAGAGGAGAGAGCGTAGTAGTGAACTAGTGATGTGGTATATACATATATGATGTAATTATCTGCAGGTTGTAACTAGTGTTGATCTGTTCCTCTCGCTTAGTACGGCAGTCGTGGTGCCATTGTATTGTATATGGGAAAAAATTTGCTTCACATATGAACAGGAATTTGTAACCCCCTCTGGAGGCATTGTCCTCGAGACCGGGACTCTCGATAGCGCGTGGTGGGGTGCATCTGGTTTGGGGTCGATGAAGCCAATGGATAGCGGCGGTGGGTTGCAGGAGAACTATGCCGGCGGCGTCGAACCAGTTTTGTTGGTCTTCTTCTCGAGGCTGGAGCGGCCTGTCTTTCTGTGTCCATCATGCTTGCCTCCTCGATGCATGACTATTTCTTGCATAATTCTCCAATGAAAATCTTCACTTTGGACTAGACTTTTAATTTAAAATTTTATTTTCACATCAGATGTGAGTTGATCGGTCCAGCCCTACGATCATTGTTCAGCTTCCTGCCATATTAGCTATCCCATTCCGAGCCGACCGAACAAAAAATGTTCAAGTCTTTGCTAATCTTGCATACCAACAGATGGCAACAGAATGGCCAAGATCCTGCAAGTATTACTGTCCAAAAGGTCTTATTTACAAGATCTACGTCCCACTGATTCTTGTTAGGATCAATCTGACCACTTCGCTTGGTTAATAAGTTTTGGCCCTTTCTTGTCAACACTTTTTCAGACAAACTACTCGGTATACATTCATCCACCCATATGTCAATAGTTTCACCATATCCAGTCCTCCAAACATGACATTTCTTCAAGGTCAGGAGACCCACCCATATGGACATGGTTATCTTGAATACGACCAAGATTATTACTCACGAATATATTTTACAGGTGCTTTCTATTAATAATTATCAAATATATTTTAATATTATCCAGAGCAAAAATACAACATCTTGTTTTATCTTTTACAGATTAATTTATGATCTGTACGGGCCACATGTCAAGATGCAAGTTCTGTTAAAGGATTGGACCGTGCGCCGACTGAAACAAGCCACGGATGTGCATACACTCATTGACGTATACATATATTGTGTGCATGGTTGTACATGCACTTTGGCTCCATGGCGCTCTATCCAAGATGGTGCATATCGTGCATGTGCATGGGATTATATGAGGAAAAGATCAATTTTTTTTTGAGAAAAAAGATCCGATCTATATATTCAGGAAACCCAGTACAAATTACACGAAAGTCCAAGACAGAAAAAAAATACATAAGGGCCCTGCAAACTTGCACGAAGCACCCTGAGAAACCTGGAACAACGCGATCGGATCCACCACCACGCTCCCAAGATACCAAGCCGTCGCCGACGTCGCCGTACCACATACCGCCGGGGAGGAGGCGCCGCCACACTTTGAAGTCGACCGCAAGATCCATCCGCCGCACCGCGACGGAATATGGGCTCAATGATAGGACACGGTCACAGCACTCGCTCCCCAGCTCCACCCTTCTTCCCGTCGACGCAACGCTGCCCAGGACCACCATCCTCGCTGCCCAAGCTCCTGCAGACACCGCTCCCCCCGCCACCACGGCCGGCCAGAGCAGAGACGCCGGAGAAGAAGACCTCCTGCAGCACCACCAACAAAAACGGATCTCCCACCACCACCAGCGCCTCCCCTCGCCACCTCGGCCGGCCGGAGGAACACAGATGGAGGAGAACACCCGACGCATCTTCACGACCTCCCCGGCACCCAGGCCGGAACGGGGAAAGGAGGGGAAGAACCACGCCCAAAACGCCGACGCCATCGCCATCGTCTTCAACACCGCCGGCAGGGCACACACACCTAATCTACAGACTGGGAGCCGGACTCGCAGAACCGGGGTTCCCCCACTCTCCCGCCGCCGAGGCAGCAGGCGGAGAGGGGGGAACCACCGGCCTGGCCGGCGCCGAAGCTGAGAGACCGGGGTCGCCTTCTTATCGCCTCTCTGGACTGTAGCAAGGGATAAGAAGGGAGAGCAGGAAAAGATCAATTAAGCCTGTATATTTGAAGATGCATCGGGAGAACTTCAAGGCACTAGGCCCAATGCCTATCGGACACACAGACGTACCAGACCAGCATGCCTGTGGCCCAACTTTATCACGCGCGGACTCGACGGAACGGCGGCGGCCGACTCGACGCCTCCAATAAATAGGCAGCTCTATTAGAGTTTTGATTAGGTTTTGTTTAGAGAAAAAGTTTAGTCATCGAGCTGATTTTATTTGTCTACGTTCGTAGCGGCTAGTGCGACCGTGAAGACATCCTATCGAAACCTCACACTTTGATCTTTTAAGATTATTATTATTCATATAGCATATCCGCAATTTCAGATTGGTTACGCTATTGTTTTCTTGCTTGTTCTTGATTTGCACGTAGGAAAAGTCCTTCGTGGACAGGTTGATCGTGCTGTTGGCTCGGTTGATAACATCGAGGAGTTGATTCAACGATTGTCGTGGATATCAGTCGTGTACGGTTCTCCCTGTACGGTTGGTAGCCGAATCGTGAGAGTCAAATCCTATAAAAATCATAGTTATCCTCTCTTATCGAAAGATCCTCTGCCATGTAAATGAGCTCCATTCCTTAACTTAGCATTTAACAAATCTCCCGAAGGAAAATATTTGGTCCGTAAAACACTCTAGCACATATGAAATCAGGATTTTCGATTAGACGCCTAGCTTGTTTTGCTAATGAAGCCAAGTTAAAACAATGTAAACCCCCGAATCTCATTCCTCCTTGATTTTGGCACATACATTTTCCACCATTCTAACCAGCACATCCTTTGCTAATTAGCATCGTCTCCCCCACCAATAATGTACATTGCCGCAACGATTCTTTACATATTTGTTTTGGAATATTGAAGACTGACATCACGTATGACGGTATAGTTTGAGCCATCGACCATAGCAACAATTCTTTCCCCACGATGATAATAATTTCTCCTTCCAATCACTGACATGCTTGCAAACTCGGTCTACCGAGAACTAAAAGCAGTCGCTACGTATGGCTTCCACTATAGAAGGAAGTGTGAGATATTTATACATCAAAGCCTTCGCCGTAATGTTCAAAATATTGCATACTACCTCACATACTTCAGCATAAGTATTTGGGTTGAAGAAAAATTCTAGATTTCACCTAACTGGCCATCTAACCGGAAGAAAGACAATAAGCCTCCATACATGTTTCAGATAGTTTGCATCAGAACCGTCAGACTGTATTAAGAATTTAAGATCAACAAATAATAGATTAGATACCGTTCGGGGCAACTCGGTAGCGTTTCGCCAATTTCGTGCCATTTTAGTTTAAAAAATATTTTTGTGTTCAAAGTATGAAAACGGTGCAACTTTATTTTGCTAGTTCGTTTAAAAACTATTTCTGTTAAAAGCTCGCTAGTTCATCATAGCTACAAAATGTTCAAAAAATCCGGATATAAGTTCGGGGGTTTGAACCCGACGTGAATCGAACACGCAACCTTCTGATCTGGAGTCAGACGCGCTACCATTGCGCCACGGATCCGGTTGGTGTTAGCGCTGCCGCTTTACCTTATTTATTGTAAACAGGGATATGTGAACACCAGATGGTCAAGCGGACAGTGTTGCGGGTGCGGCCGCTGTGCCTTGAAAAAGAAGAAGAATATGATGCCTTTCCGAATTCTATCACAATAGCTTTGGCATACGAGTGGAAAGAACCAAATTACGCGTGCTCGTCAATGTGGAAAAACTTCAGATGTAGTACTCTGAAACTGATTTCTCGATCCTGTTCATTGTTGTCCATGCGCAGAACTGAAACTGACTAATTCCCCCTGTGTTCTGAATTGCCGATTGATTCGTCACGATCACGGGACCATCGCCCGGCCAACAGTTCACAAACACGAACTCTCCAGTTCTGGCTATAAGCATGCATGCATGCCCGGACGTACTCGCGTCTGAGCTCGCAGGTAGAGCGACAGTGCATCGGATTCACTATGCACGCTCAGGAGTAAATGAGAGCGGCCGGCTTCATTCAAGGCGACGGCAGTCCGGCAGGCTCCCCCTCCCTAGCTCTGCACGCTCACGAAGAACCCGTCACTCCACGCGTAGCCGCGCGCATGCATGGGTCGTCGACGCGACGCAGGATCGCCGTGAAATTCAAACGAAACGCATCGTTTTCCCGCGTCGCTCCGCGGAATGGCGGGCCGTGGCCGTGGCCATGTCCGTGCAATGGGAGCTCCCCCATAAATGAAGGCTCTGGCGCCCCTGCCCCTGCCAGGCGAACCGTTTAATGGCGCGTCTCTCTCGCCTGCGAAAAGTCCCGGCGCGCAGGGCGTCATTGTATCCGTGTGATAGCCGCCGGGGATCATGTGACGCACAATCAAAGATCCCCGCCGCTGCCGCTGTGCGCCTCTCTCCCATCAATGGCGCCCAAGCTAGCCGCGGGTATATATGTGCGCGTGCGGCATGCGTCCTAACTCCATGCATGTACCCACCCTGGCCTTACACCTCGTAGACATATATAGCCAGCCTCTGATCTGCGTAGGCACCTCGTCGACCAAGTTCTTGTGCTGATGAGGAGGCACGCTCTTGCCGCTCGAGTTCGCCGCGTTCCTCTTCTTATGGTGGTCGTGATTTTGATGCTCGCCGCCACCACCGATGGCATCAGACCGAGTCCCAGTAAGTTAACTGAACCGTCTGACGCGATCATTGTATGCATGCTCTTGACACTAACTTACATCTTATATTTTGGCAGATGATGATGTGAAACCGGTGCAGCGTGCACAGGGAGAGGCCGGAGGTGGGAACGACGACCAAGCGGCGGCGACGAAGAAGGGGTTCCTGCAGGAGGAGGTGTACGCGACGGGGTCGAGCCTGCCGGACTGCTCGCACGCGTGCGGACCCTGCAAGCCCTGCAACCGCGTCATGGTCAGCTTCAAGTGCTCCATCGCCGAGCCCTGCCCCATGGTCTACCGCTGCATGTGCAAGGGCAAGTGCTACCCCGTGCCGTCCAGCTAGCTAGCCTGCAGCCAGTTAGACGATTCGTCCGCCGGTCGTCTGCTTCAGCTCTCCGATCCGTCGACCTAATGTCAATGCCGGTGCACTGGGAGGAGCATGGAGTACTTGTACTTCCATTAGTATATGCCGAGATGGCAATTTTTCTGTGCCGGTGTTCGTTCATCACCATGTTTTTGTGCCGAGTTATGAATGAAATCTTCTACATAGAGACTACAGCCTGCAGGTGCAGGGCGGGTGCCCGATCAGATTATGTGCTCTGTCGTTGTTCATTGCGGCTCAGCTGACAGTTTGTAAACTATGTCTGGTTAGTAGCTAGACTCTGCACCGAACTATGTCGTTGTTCAAATCCGAGTGTTCTCTGTCGTTGAAGGAGTCCCCAACATCGGACGCTTGATTCATGTATTATCCGACTCTTGTGATTTGGATTCCAACTTTCCAATTTGTCTCACGATTTCATTCATGGGTTTCATAGTAGATGTGTAACCTCACAAAGGATCCAGTTGTTGGTTAGAAATGCACAACGTTATCTTCTTATTCCAAAACATTATGGGGATGATGTCAGTGGCATAATATAAGAATGTAGGGATAAAATCGGGCCACGGCTCGCCCATTTCTGGAGCAAACTGCGAAAGGCTAGCCCATTAGAGGTCTGATCCACATAATTTTATTGGGCTCTCCTTTAGATTGGCCAGCCCACATTTTTCTCCGTAGCTCCTCGGTGAGGTCCGAACATGCAAGTATTTTGATTTAGCATAAAGAAATTTTGAAAATGCAGAGGCCTGTTCTTTTAAGTTTATCTCTTTTTTTTCAATTTTGTTCTCGTCACATTAGCGAAACTTTAAGTATTTTGAAAATGCAGAGGCATGTTATTGCATTTACTGTAAATGCACTTTTTGGGTACAATTGTACTTTATTGATGGGCATAAAAGAAACGAAAACTTTTGAAATATTAAGTAGCATGTGGCTCAGAGACTTCTTTAATACTCTCCATATATGTGTTGGAAAAAGTCGGATGTTAAGCAACTATATCTGCATAAAATTTATCTTTATTATACAATGTTCTATGCATAGTTCTAAATACGTTTTCAGATCCACGCTTCCACCTAGAAAGTACATGTAAGTTTGAAACAAGTCAATAATCATCGATTAGGGGCGAAGCCAACCAGAAGGGTATTGGGGTCATCCCCATTGCGTTGGGGTCATTTTCTGCTTATCAACAATGTTTTTCACTCATTTACCAAGGATTTTCTTTAGATCATCGGGGTCAACTGACCCCATTAATTGCTGAAAGAGCATGGTTGCCCCCATATGTTGTTTTGGTAATTAATGACAATCTCTATGGACTAATGTGTGATTTGAGTTATATTTGCAGTGTTGGTCCGTAAGGAATGCTTGAACTCCATATGTTGGAGTCGAGGCTAAAAGAAGAAGATTATATGTTGATCAAGGCTAAGTGCAAGTTGATCAACATACAAGATAAGGGCAAGTGAAGATATGCGAAAGAGTGTCTCTCCCATATTGGTGTATGGGGGAGCAATATGTGAGGCTTCACCGAGCGGAGCGTAATCAAGAAAGGTGATCCACTTGAGAGGAGATCAAGACCGCCATCATCTAGCTAAAGTGGAATGCGCAAGGAAAAGGTATGATCTTGATAGGATTTCTATTTTACCGGTCTCGCGATATAGTTGGGAGACCTGGTTTTAGGATAGGTATCCGTACTATCAAGAGGGGCTCTCAAGTGAGCTTTAGCGTATCGATCGTAGAGAGCTCAAACCTTTGCATCATTGGCATCATCTTTATTGGTTCTTATTTGTCTCTTATCGTGGTGTGGTCTTGGTGCTTGTCGTGCTTGTCATGACAAGGCCAAGCTCATCGAAAACGGTTTTCATATGCGTCTTCCATTGTGTTTTCGATATTAGAAATATTGTCAGTTTGTCCTTGAGAAACTATCTACACATACATGTGTTGAGAATTTATCTCTTAATTGTTTTCAAATATTTCTAACGATAGCTACTATCATCCTCTTTCCAACAAAATTGGTTTCATCTCTTCCGGACTTCATTTGCAAAAGATATGACGGTTCCGGTTTGCAAGAGAGAGGTTTAACCTTTCCTCATTTGTTATTATAATATATTGTTGGACTATGATGTTTCTTTGCATAATATTTTAGTGCTTGTTGTGGTGATTCCAACGAGTCCAAGATTATCGAAAATGGAGTCCGGATACAAAAGTTATTGCATTTTCGGTATCGGACGTTTTCTAGACAGAAAAAGAAAAGAAAAGAAAGAAAGAAAAAAAGGGAAAGGAGCTGCCCGGTCTGGCCGCCATCGTTTCCGGGGCCCATGGTCGGCCCAAAACCTCCCGCACGGCTCCCTGGGCCTGCCCGGTCTGGCTGGGGCGTGGCCGGGGGCGTGGCCGGGCCGTCTCGGTTGCCAGGCCGGCCATGATGGCCGGGCCAGGCCGGTCTGGCCGGACTCCTCTGTCCAGCCACGAAAATTGGCCTAACGGCCATATTTTGGCCTCCCTTTTCAAGGGGTCTTCTTCCCCATTTCATCTTTAACCTTTTGACAACTTCTTGAGCTATTTTCCCCCTCCATTGTTGACCCTCTTGACCTTGGCTATCTCTCAATCCCTCCAATAGTTCTTGCTAGTTTTTGAGGGAAAAGAGAGAGGAGGTCTAGATCCGCGTTTCCACCGATCGATTTCTCCTCTAAGTGAGGGGAACCCTTTGGATCTAGATCTTTAGAGTTTCTTAGTGTTTCTACATTGTTCTTCCTCTCAAATCCCTCCGAAGCATTTGTTGCTTTGGTTGGATTCGGGATTGAAGGACTTGACCACTTAGTGTGTTCTTGCCATTGCATCGGTTGCATCGGTTTAAGTTCTCCACGGTGATTCATGGAAGTTAAAGTTGAGAAGCTTGTTACTCTTGGGTGCTTGGGTGCCCTAGAGCTTGTTCCTCTAGGGCACGTTGGTACCCTAGACGGTTGTTGATATCTCGGAGTTTTGGTGGCTCACGGGATTTGTTGGGAGCCTCCAATTAGGTTGTGGAGTGTGGCTCAACCTTATTCATCTTGGAGTTTTGGTGGCTCACGAGATTTGTTGGGAGCCTCCAATTAAGTTGTGGAGATTGCCTCAACCTTGTACGGGTTCGGTGACCACCCTCAAGCGTCCCATAGTGGCTCGTGGTACTCCACATTGGTGGAGGCACGAAGGAGTTACGGTGTGCCATTTGACGGCTATTCGGTGTTTCACTTTGGTGAACACCGCACCGCTCCAAACGGAGATTAGCTTCCATTGGGAAGTGAACTTCGGGATAAATCATCGTCTCCGCGTGGCTCGGTTATTTCTATACCCGAGCTCTTTACTTATGCAATTATCTTTGTGATAGCCTCCGAGCATGAAGTTATATATATACATTGCTATCACATAGTTGCTTATCTTGCTTAGCATAAGTTGTTGGTGCACTTAGGTAAACCTAGCTTGTGTAGGTTTTGTGCTTGATAAATTAAACACTAGTTTTTTCCCGCATTTATTCAAGCCTAAACCGTAATAATTTTAAATCGCCTATTCACCCCTCCCTCTAGGCGACATCCATGTCCTTTCAATTGCACCTAGCTCCGCCCCTGTCATCGACTATATATACACCAGCTTATTCACGCAGATGAAAACAAAGATTGGATTGGCGGTTTTATAGAAAAATGGTGGCACTTGGGTCTTACATTATATATGCCCCAACAATTCGTGACACTTTTAAAGTTCTTAATGTTTTCTACACACTTTTCAATTATTTTCAATTCTACACACTTTTCAATTATTTTCAATTTACGAGCCCAAAAAGAACATATGCATCCTACCAAATAGTCAGGGGAAGTAGATTTTACGATGCAGATAGGGTCACACAACCTACCAAATGGGTTGTAAAACATGGACCTGAGTCTATGCTCGCCATACCAGGCCCCAATGGACAGGTGACCAAATTGGATGCAAAGTATGAAGACTACCAAACATGCCCTAAGAGCTTGCCGTTTGTAATTATGACTCGTTAGCTAGCTAATCTGTGTACTAAGTTCCTTAGACTAGTCTTGGTAATGTTAGAGCTCTATTGAATCGGTTGTTATAGGTTTGAAATGCCACACTAAATAGCCGAGCTTTCTATGGTTTTATGCCAAGCATAACTTTTTTTATAACTCTATCTATGCTTATTTACGTAGATAAGTGTGTTACAAAGTTTCAAACAGACGAATTTCGTATGTGTAGATCATATAAGAATTTTACTTATGAGATCCTTTGGATTCCAGGGATAGACCTATGGCTTCTGATATAAATCCCTCCATATTTGGAGGATTTGTCCCGTTTGTGATGCATGAAGGAAAAACAATCCAATTTGAAAATGATTTTCAACCTCATCTTATAATTCCCTTGAGGAGTACAAGCACAAGGGATGATGATCTTTTCCGTCCACACCCGGGTCTCCAACCAAGAAACTTGTTCATGCAAATTTCTCTTAGGTCATCAAAACAATAACTTTTGTCAAATTCGAGTGTTCTCCATCGTTCAAGGAATACCCAGGATCGAACATTTTATTCATGTATGATCATATTCTTGAGTATTTGGATTCCTACTTCCCAAACTGTCTCTTAAGATTTCATGGGTTTCATAGTAGATGTGTAGATCACGAAGGATACTGTGGGTTAATAAAAAAAAGTGCACATGGTTATCTTATTATTCCAAAACATTATGGAGGTGAGGTGCGAAGTTGCAACCGTTTTGATTGAACATAATTTTTTTTAATGCATGCATGTCATGGGAATTTTGATAGTAATAATCTTGGGGCAGTGTACGCACACAGAATCACATGGGTACACACGAGGGGATTTTACCTAGGTCCGGGCTATCTAATCAAGAGGTAACAGACTACATCCCGCTAGATTTTGTTATCTCACTAGTATGAGGTACCCGGGACATGTTTTATATAGGATGAAACAACCGGGTTACAATGATGACTCAGTGGGGGACTTGCAAGTAACGAGTCATTGATTGCTCATAGTAATGCTTAATTGAGTGCGCCGTAGTTATGTCGAGTGATATCTTTCGTCTTGTCTATGAGTATTAACGCCTGGATTGATGGGGATGTCGGGTGATACTGTCATGTTCGGGCGGTCGTCTGAAATGCTGATGGTCGTTTCCATATCTTGGGCCTAACCTCGGGGGATCCTGCCATCAACGCGCCTGCTTTTTACAAATTTATGACACTTTTTCAATGTTGTTCCAGTCACATTAGTGAAGTTTCAATCTTATCTATTTTATTCATGTATTTGTATATATTTATTTTAAAGTTTTGTTTACATTTTTGTGCATTTATTATAATTGCACTTTTAGGGTACAATTTCACTTTATTTGTGGGGCAGAGAAGTAACCGAAACTTTTGAAATTTTAAGTAGCATGTGGCCCAGACACTCCTATAACATAATTGTCTATAGATGTCTTGTAAGAAGATGGATGTTTAACATAATAACTGTAGCTGCATAAAAAATATTTTCTTTCTATGATGTTCTATGCATAGTTCTAACATAATTTTCATATCCACACTTCCTTCTACAAAGTCTGTACATGGATTTTCTAGTTTTTTCTTTGAAAACTTAGAATGTATGTTTTTTAAAGTACATAATTACCAGACTATCTATATACCAAGGTATTCATGTATATGAAAAAGACTGTTGACACTTTTGTAGCAAAGTGGACGCACTTGGTTGTTACGTTATATATGCACCAACAATTTGTGGAACTTTTATAGTTATCAGTGATGTCTACATATTTTTATCCATTTTTAATTATCTGATGTATTTAACTATGATTTTACCGGTGTTGGTTCTACCAACCAATCGACATCAATCATCATTCCAGTCCACCTAGGAAAGGAGTCATCGGTATTTATTTGCAAGTTTTCCCATAGTATTTGTAGTGAAATATTCTAGGACATTCGCCTAAAGAAAGCACATCCATCTAAAAATATCAACCTTTTTTGTGCAACACGGCAAGAAAGTTGCCTATTCATCAAGAAGAGTAGAGAAAAAAACAATACAAACATGGTTCTGGGGTGTCATATGCGGACTACTCTCGAATATGAAACACACTAGCTGTCCCCGACGAACACAACAAGTCCTAAATCTGGCGCAACTCCTGCAAAGCTAAAAATACAACCTCAAGATAAGTGACGTTCCACGTGACATTGATGATCCTCCCACTATGAGCTCCTTCCAAAAAAGTATCACACTTTCTCATTCCCAAATGCAAATACTATATAAAATCTACTCCGTACAAATGGCCAATCAGCTACCACATCCCCACATGACACTCACCATCACCAACCACTAAACCAATGCTCCAAAGCCATCCTCTAAACCATAAAAAACCATGGTGCCCATCAGAGACACATAGAGGCTCGGGAGGAAGACGCACAAAACACCAAGATGGCGTGACATGTTTGGGTGCGGCGAGCGTGTGCACCTAGAAAAAAAGGAAGGACCGGAGCAGCTCACCAACGGTGACGGTGGCTGTCCCCCCTTTCCAGCCAGCGCCACAGATACGCTACGGGATTCCGCCCGCTTGCTGCCGTAAACCCTGCCCTCCCTATCCCCCAAACCCCCGCCCCTCCCCCTCCTCTCCTCCTCTCGCTCGCTCGCTCGCGTCTCCCCGGCTTAATGCTCGCGCGCGCCGCCGCCGTCGCCTGCTCCGAGCGCTAGCCGCGGTTGCCCGACACGGCGCCCTGCGGCTTCGGTTGCGGCGGCGGGGGAGCGGGTGGGGTAGGTGGAGGAGGGGCGAGGCTGAGGCGGCTCGTGCACTCCGTGGGGATGATGGCCCCGCCAGCGCCGGCGCCCGCGCAGCTCCGGAGGTGCCCCTGCTCCGCGCCCCTCTGGGCGCCGTCCCCCTTCCACCGCCGTATCCCCCGCCGCCGCTCCGTCGCCTCGCCCTTCATCGGCGGAGGAAGGTAGTCGCCCTCCCCTGCACCGAGCATTTTTAATATTATTAATTGATTCGGTGAAGTGCGGGCTCACTGGCTGTACGCTTGTGCGATGGTGCCATGTTGGTGGCGTTAACCATTTGGCTCGAGACGCTTAGGGTGATTGGATTGGGTGTTGTGTTAGGTTGGCCCGATGCTGCTGTCGATAGTGACGTTACCTCTGCGATAACTGATTGTATTGTTTTTCTTATGAGTAGTGTGCCATTGTGCCGGTGTCTCATCTTCTGGTTGAACACTAGTAGTTTATACGGAGTATGAACCAAATCCGGACACGAGTGAGGCAGCGAGCTAGCATTTGGTACTCCTTGCTGTACATTTTCTGTAGCCACTATGTGTGGGTTTGAGCTATCGCATCTGCTCCCTGCAGTAACTTTTGTGCTATTTATGTTCGAGCTATCGAGCTGTTGCATCTGCCCTTCTGGGCTGACATTTGAGCTACTAAGTTTGATGCATTGCGTTGTCCCTAACATCTGAAATGGTTATGACTGGCAGGCAGGGATACTCTCACAGTTCAGGCCTCGGAACCGAAGATACTAGAGCCCTCATGCCTGGATTACATCTCAATTTCAGAGCGCAAATCAAAGCGCAAAGTAAACCAAGCAATGCGGAAGAATGGGTAGCGGAGAGCAAGAGGCTATTGTATATCAGAACCACCTATAATGTCATGAATAATATCAAAATCGCTCATCAACGGCCAGGAATGTTTCATCCAGACCCCTTGGAAGATTGCAAGAGCCCCAACCAATCTTCAGTAGAAAGAATGGCTCCTAACGCTCTTCCAAAGAGACATGCTGGTGTGGAATTGGCAAAGCATCATGTGATGAGTCCTACAGCAAGTGCCATGTCCGCACTAACCAGCGTTGTTAATGATGACGTCAAACTGCTGAACAGATCTAGTGGCTCTGAAGTGGAGAACCATTGGCCTAATGGTTCCAATATTGACGCTTCTCTGCCAAAGATTCGTGAAGTCAAAAAGAGCCTGCAGTTTGATGCCAAGGCTAGAGATGGTTATGATGAAGTTGAGCATGAATGCACAGCCAAGATGACGGTTGATGATGACATTAAACCGCTAAACAGGCCTAGTGGCTCTCAAGTGGAGATCCAATTGCCTAATGGTTCCAAGATTGATGCTTCTCTGCCAAAGATTCGTAAAGTCAAAAGGAGCCCTCGATCTGCTGACAAAGCTATAGGTGATATTAATGATGCTGAGAATGAATACACAGCCGCAACGGTACAGCCTTCTCCAGCTAAAGCTCCCTTGTCCGAAGAGGCTAAAGAAGCACGGAAGGCTCTTGCTACCATCTACGAGAAAGTTCTCGTGGTTGACACTGTCAAGTCAGCTAGGAGCGTTGTTCAGTTACTTACCACGAAGTACAAGAGCTTTATTCATGCATGTGACACAGAGGTAAAGCATGACAACCATTTTATGACTAGAAAATGGTTATGTTCACGTTTATCTGTCATTACTTGTTGCCTAATATCAACATTTTTATTTGAACAGTAGATAGTAATTTTTCTGCCCCCTTTACTGCGAGTTGCCATGGCTCTACATATAGTTACCAACCCACGCTCTTTCAGAGTTATTTACTACTTATGCAGTTATGCCGCTTCTTAATTCTCACTATCCACGCCAAACAACTGAAAAAGTCCTTGGTGTCCTGATTAATCATAAATAGCATGTGGTGGTGCTCAGTATCACCTTGATTCCATGATATATAATAGTACTGTAAATTGAGCTATGTTGAAAAGTTCTTACATTTTGAGCGCATCTTGTTTTCTAGCTAGCATCCTAATTCACGGGAGCACAATGCTATGCAGGTAGCAAATATTGATGTTAAACAAGAGACACCTGTTGGCCATGGAGATATCACATGCTTTAGCATCTATTCTGCCAGCTCTGGCACTGAAGCTGATTTTGGAAATGGTAAAACATGCATTTGGGTGGATGTACTGGATGGTGAAAGGGATGTCCTCATGGAGTTTGTTCCCTTTTTTGAAGATCCATCGATCCGGAAGGTGCATCTTTCTTGCTTGCTCCTTTTTGCTCTCGTGCAAAGGAAATGCATCTAGGCTTGTTTGCTCTCCGTTGTATGCCTAATGCAGTACTAATGAAACTAAATACAATATTACCATTTAAGTTTGAAACTTCAGAACTAGTTCAGGAATGTGTGATTGCATCACGATCAGCTGTTTAAGCTCAATGCTGCAACCTGCAACTTCACGTTTCACAGATTGTTTTATTGAATGCTAAATTTGCCGCCTCACTCTGACTGATATCACTTTCTTTATCATTCATAGCCAACTTTACACTTCTATGAACTTAGAGAATTACTCACCTCATTGTTAGCTTCTTCGTTAGTTTTCTAAAAAACATCTCGTTTTCCTCATGTAGGTTTGGCACAACTATAGTTTTGATAACCATGTCATTGAGAACTATGGAATCAAAGTTGCTGGGTTTCATGCCGATACAATGCATCTTGCAAGGCTTTGGGACTCTTCGAGAAGAACTGATGGAGGATACTCACTTGAAGGACTCACAAATGATAGCAGAGTCATGGGTGCTGTCCCAAAGGAACTACAAAAAATTGGAAAGAGATCAATGAAAACCATCTTTGGCAGGAAAAAGATTAAAAAAGATGGCAACGAAGGAAAAATAACTACCATCGAGTCTGTTGAGATTTTGCAAAGAGAGGACAGAGAGCTGTGGATCAGCTATTCTTCTTTAGATTCAATGAGTACCTTGAGGCTTTATGAAAGCTTGAAAAGCAAGCTTGAAAAGAAGTACTGGACTTTTGATGGTTGCCCCAGAGGTTCAATGTATGATTTCTATGAGGAGTATTGGCGTCCTTTTGGTGCCATTCTTGTAAAAATGGAAACAGCTGGAATGCTTGTTGACCGTGCTTACCTGTCAGAGATAGAAAAAGTTGCTGTTGCAGAACGAAAATTAGCTGCAGACAAGTTTCAGAAATGGGCGTCTAAACATTGCCCTGATGCAAAGTACATGAATGTCAATAGCGATACCCAGATTCGCCAGCTCTTCTTTGGTGGCATAGAAAATAGGTGCAATTCTTTCTGTTCTCGTCTCTTTGTAAATATAATTTGTTTTGACATATGCATAATGCTATGATTTATCTGAAAATATTTGACATAAGGATATTTGTCAGCATGTGGTTAAATTAGTCACTTATCCATGATCTAGTCAGTTTATCCATTAAACATGTTTATCACTTCACATATGAGTGTTCGACTAGGTATGAGCTGTGTGTGTTTATAATCACTGAGAAGAAAAGGAGATAAAAATGTGACTTGATGTGTCTACCTTTTGTACCTAGTCTAGACATATTCTTTGCATGCAACTCCTAAAATTTATTGTTATTCTTTCTGCAGACGCACACCTGGTGAGTTTTTGCCAAAGAGTAGAACTTTAAAAGTGCCAAATGATGATAACACAGTTACAAAGGGCAAGAAGGCTCCAAAATATCGCACAATTGAACTTTTCAGCATTGTGGAAGGTCTGGAACCAGAGATATTCACTGCAAGTGGCTGGCCTTCAGTCAGTGGGGATGCATTGAGAATTTTGGCTGGGAAACTGAAAACTGATCTTGTTTACAAAGTGGTGGATGCAGAGGATGGTGATTCAGAAATTATTGAGGATGATGTAGAAGATATTACCGCATATGGGACTGCCTACAAAGCATTTGGAGGAGGAAAGAAAGGAAAGGAAGCATGTTATGCCATTGCAGCTCTCTGTGAGATCTGCTCTATTGATTCGTTGATATCCAACTTTATTCTTCCCTTACAGGTGAGGGCTCCGCTTACTGTACTGTACTAATGTGGATTGCTGTAGGTGTCCCTCTTCAGTGACTGTGTGCCAGTTTTGTTCTAGTGGCTACTGTTAATTATTATAGTCTTACTTCTATATCTGGTTCTTTGATAAATATCTTGCTTGTCCACATAGGGAAATCATATATCCTGTAAGGAGGGAAGGATCCATTGTTCGTTAAATATCAACACAGAAACTGGACGTTTGTCAGCAAGGGCACCGAATTTACAGGTTACTGTCTATTGCTCTTTTGTCGGGGAAGTTTTTGCATGCCTGTGTTAATATAATGTCGTTCTCAAGGTTGAGATTTAGTCTCAAGTCAATTTACATAATGTAATATAGAAGTAAACTTTCAGAATAGTACCTTGATATGTGATAGTTAAAGTTCATGTATGGTTATGAAGTTTAAATTGTGGAAGTTTCTGATACTTCAGTGTACGCCCTGATGCTGTTAATTACGGAGGGCCCGGTCTGCAGCTGGATGCACGTGCACATCTTTGAAGTTTACACCTATTTGCATGTGTGACTGCATGCCTGCTAGAATAGTTTAGAGAAAAAATAACATGATGATTAGCATATCCATTCAGGCACCCTTCAGTTCATTAAAACTTGCTGAATAAAGCTTATCCAATCGAGCTAGCTCGGTGGTCACTGGGTCCTTTTTATTCATTAATTGAGATTTATCAAAAGCAAGCACATATATTTCGCTGAATGTAATGGCTCAATCATAAGCTGATCATGCTGCATCATTTGCTGTCATATGTATGAGATGGTTTTAGTTGCTGTAAAATCTGGGGCAGTTATTGTAGACCTTGGTAGTATTTGCAATATACCATTGAAATAACTTGCTGAACTCTTGATAATTTCTTCATGGCAGAATCAACCTGCACTTGAAAAGGATCGGTACAAAATCCGGCAAGCTTTTGTTGCAGCTCCAGGGAACTCTCTTATTGTTGCTGATTATGGTCAGGTATGCTAGTACCGCTCAAGAAAGGTTGCTGAATGTTTCTAAACTGATACAGTTAAATAGATAAAAGACATACTTCTGTTCCATGTAGCTGGAGCTCAGGATCCTGGCACATCTTGCTAACTGTAGAAGTATGTTAGATGCTTTCAAAGCTGGTGGTGACTTCCATTCCAGAACAGCCATGAATATGTACCAGCATATTCGCGAGGCTGTTGAAGAAAAGAGGGTACTTCTTGAGTGGGATCCTCAACCAGGTCAAGAGAAACCCCCCGTGCCGATGTTGAAGGTACTCCAGTTTCAATAATATTTCTAGAAGTTATAGTAACTCCATTTAGAAAAACTCTGCTTTTCAACCCTAACTCTAAAATTATCTAAAATTGTTTTCGAAAAGTGAAGTTCTGCTAGAATCCAGGGTTCAGAAGTCGACTTTCTTTCTTAAGATTACTTGTAACAATGATCAGGCATATCTTATTGTTTTCATTCCCTCCTTCACTTTCCATATCATTCAGTAGTATGCTGACTAACCTACTTCAATGGAGGATCAGAATCCATCATTTATAGCTCGTGGAGCTTACTACCTTTATGATTTGTATTTTGTGACTGGTCAATTACATTAATATTAAATTGGTGTATTCTTTGTGAACACTCTTAACAACCTCGCTCTTAGATCTCATGTCTCTGTTGTACTTCGAGGCTTGTTTTTCACTTTTCATTTTTGGGGTTGGACAAGTGTGGCATCTGTTTGGTGCCTGAACTTAGCTTTAGTTTAAAATGAATGGATGTTTTTTGCGTTATCTATTCTGCCCCTCTATTTTCTTCTTTTTGTATTGTATCTTGAAATATCTTAAATTGATTACCTCCAATTGTATTAACTTCAATCTGTTTCAGCCCACATGATGTTCTATTTATTGTTCTG
The DNA here is from genome assembly GCA_012064385.1 of Puccinellia tenuiflora. Lineage (NCBI taxonomy): Eukaryota > Viridiplantae > Streptophyta > Magnoliopsida > Poales > Poaceae > Puccinellia > Puccinellia tenuiflora. Next base: position 374,776 of record QRDG01000345.1, read on the forward strand.
TGCATTTCTTTGGAACTGGATCTAGGAAGTGTAAATCATATATCACTTGTATGGATTCAAACATAGTTTGATGTTTTACTTGTGATTTAGGATGCCTTTGGTGCTGAGAGGAGGAAAGCAAAGATGCTCAATTTCTCCATCGCATACGGAAAAACAGCTAATGGGCTTGCTCGGGATTGGAAGGTACGAATTTGACAAAACACCTCTTCAGATAATAGCAAGAAATTAAACTTCGGTGCAGTTTTTTTGTTACCAGCTTGGACTAGGTTCATACTAATCAGCTTGAAACTTTGAATACTGATTACTCATGTCCATTACATTCACTGGTGAAACTCTTAGCATTTTCAGTGATTTTAATATTTATCTCATTAACATAGGCAAGGTATAAATTCTCTCATTAATGGAACAGAACCTTGGTCTTTTCCTTTTAGCTTTCCTGAAAGTATTGTCCAAGTTGTAACCTGTTGCCTTTGCAGGTCAAACTTAAGGAAGCACATGATACACTGGATCTCTGGTACAGAGACAGAAAAGAAGTTTCGGCATGGCAAACACAACAGAGAGAATTAGCGCACGAGAAGTCTGAAGTTTATACTTTGCTTGGACGATCACGCTGTTTCCCCAATATGGCCTATTTGACTAGCGGTCAAAGGAAGCACATCGAGCGTGCTGCTATCAATGCTCCTGTACAGGTAAATCTTATCTAGTCTCAGATAAAAAAAATGGTCAAGCTTAATGTCGATACTGATACTGTAGTTTTTTAACATCACAGGGCAGTGCAGCAGATGTTGCCATGTGTGCAATGCTTGAGATAGAAAGGAATACTCGTCTGAAGGAGCTTGGTTGGACCCTCCTGTTACAGGTATATATGCTGCGTGAGCTTGCGTAGTACTGGAGAGTTTGGTGCTAAAAATAATAATTTGGATCTATGTTATGCCTATGCCACTCCACTGCTGGTATTTTGTCTAGTCAAACTGGATGCTGTCGATGCTTTCAAAATAGGTGTCTGTTCTCAATATTTCGAGTTTATTGACTGCAAGTGCACATGCCGCACCTAGTTCCACATTGTTGCCCTTTTATCTGATATAGTTTCGAACCTGGCAGAAGTGACAGATCCACCTTTCAGGTGCACGATGAAGTGATACTGGAAGGACCTTCAGAGTCTGCTGAAGTGGCCAAGGCGATAGTGGTTGAGTGCATGTCTAAGCCCTTCTACGGCACCAACATCTTGACTGTTGACCTGGCCGTTGATGCAAAATGTGCACAGAATTGGTAAGCGGCCAAGTAGACTCCTGGCATCCTATTACCCCCTCCGCCGACTCTCCAGCATGGTGTAGTTGCGGCCCAGACAGGCATCTACTCCAGCCAATTTTGGTTCGTTTTCAGCTGGTGTCAACTGCTGGCCTGTGTGCGGCATGAAGCCGTGACAGCAGAGATGCAAGATTAGCAGCGAAGGCATTGTACACTACCACATAGGTTGGATAGCTCGGACTCCCCACACCCTTCTTAGTAGGACTCCGAAGGTAGAGGAAAGTAGAAAAGGCTTGGCATGCATTTTGTCTATATCATTTCCTCAGTATGCTAATGTATTAGGTTAGATGACCTATTCTGCTAATGTGTAACACAATCGTTGGGTAATAACTTGTTTCGTCGATCGTGAAATGCAGCTCCGGATGAGCTTTCCTCCAGGAATCTTGCATCTTTGGCATAATTTTGTAGATGGTCCCTTCTCTAGATTTGCACGCACTGCCTGCATCCAAGCATGGCACAGCCGGCCCTAGCCCTTGGGGAATCATGCTGGAACATGACAAGCTCTCCCTCTCCGGTCGACTTAACCCGGTGTGCCTGGACGATAGATTGGTAACAAGAGGTGCAGAAAGAAAAAAAAGGTGTTTGGACGGCAAGAGGCGAAGATGCAGAGCAAGACGATGGAAAATTTAAGGAAATTCGTACCTAATCATCATTGAAAGCTAATGAACGATAAGCTGGTCAGTCTTTTTTTTTTTTTTTTTTTTTTTTTTTTTTTTTGCGATAAGCTGGTCAGTCATATATGTTGCAAACTCATCTACACAAAATGTGAAAACCAACAGATTACACAAACACCATAATCAAATGTTAACGGGCTGTCCGGGCATAAGTTTCTGCCCGAGAATACATCACACAGTGGCGCAACAAGGACGAAAACGCGCCACCCAAATGTCAGAACGAAATTTGTGATTCAGTCACCGTGTTTGTGTCTGTCCTTGAGCTTAAGGATACAGCTCGAGGAGTTCAGGCACATCTTCTTTGTATTTCTCTATGTACCTCTTGACGAACATGTCCTCCGACAGTCTCACTATGGTCGCCAAGCTCGTCTTCTGGAAGTCCACGCCTCTGGCCCTCAGGGCCTCGACGGCGCGGCACCGTGGGGCCATCCGCTTGTCGACGCTGAACGTCAGCAGTACGGGGTTCCTGACGAGGCACCCCACGCTGCAACCGGCGGTGGTCTTGAGGAACTCCACCTTCCGCCGCAGCACCTCCTCGGAGGTGAACATGAAGCATGGCGCGCGGCGGAACATGGCGGCGAACTCGTCATCCGTGCACCCGAGGCCGCGCTTCACCACCGTCTTCTTGGCCTCGAAGGCGCGGCCGCCGATGTTGTGGAGCGCGAAGAGGCACCACGTGTACATCCCGGAGGCGGGCGGGACGCCGGCGCACGCCTCGACGCGGCCGACGAGCGCCTTCAGCTTGGCCGGCGCCAGCATGATGATGGTCGGCCGCATGCGCACCATGGCAGTGACGCGGGCGTCGGGCACGCCGAGGCGGCGGAGCGTGGCGAGGTTCTTCAGGAGCAGGTCGACGGTGTACTTGAGCAGCCACGCCTTGGCGAGCCATTTCATCAGTAAGGTGGTGGACCCAAGGAGGTCGAGCCAGAAGAGGACCCGGGGGAGGAGGTTGGAGCGGACGCCGTAGGTGAGCGCCGACGGGAAGCTCGCGAAGAGGCGGGCCGCGTCGGCGCGCTTGAGGCCGAGCGCGCGGAGGGCGCTGAACTTGGGGGAGAGGGTGGCGTCCACGTCGTTGAGGAGCAGCGCGGGCTTGCGGGACACGATGGCGCGGACCTGCTTCTTGCCGAGGCCCTGCGAGCGGAGGAAGGCGAGCACGGCGTCCGGCCTGTCCGTGGAGGTGAGGTTCGAGAACCGCGGGGCGGCCTTGGCGGCCGCCTCCTTCGAGAGGCCGCAGGTGGAGACGAGGTAGTCGGCCATGAAGTGCGGCTTTGTTTTCCGGGTGGAGAAGCGGAGGTGGCCGGGGAAGTAGGGGATGAGGAGCCGGGGCGGGAGCGTGACGGACGCGAGGCGGCGGGCGAGACGCCGCAACGCCATGGATGCGCCGGACGGAGGGCAGCACAATTAGCCTGGCAGGAAGGAACCTGGCGATCTAAATTCGTAAACGTCACGGTGGAAACGCGTTTCGTTCATACGCCTTCTAGTGCCCATGATTAATAACGGCAAAAAAAAAAAAATGAAACGGAAATACGCAACCTGAAACCCACCACGAAGTCTTCGTCAAACCATGGCACCGAGTTGTGCAAGGAGCCCAAGGACCTTTATGCGAGGGAAGGTCATCCAAATGGAGTATCATGATCTCGTCTACTTTGTAGATGCTGGCTGACATCACAAGAACATCCGCAAGGAACAAGAGTCCGTTAGACGGTCAAGGCTCGGGCGAAAGTGCGTCTCAGCCCCACCCTCGCTCGAGGTACGTACAACCATTACGCCATGAGACCCCTCCTCTGGTCGAGAAGCTTCAATGAAGCCAAAGCTCCATATATCCACGCAATGGTGCACACAAATGACATATCCGTCGTCCGTGAAGGTCGTCGAGCCCTCGCCAATGCCTGGTGGCCTTCTTGGGCGATAGCGAGGCACGAAGGAAGGTAGGAGGGTGGCAACACAAGATCATAGGAGAGCTTATCCATTGCACACTCACTTGTGGTGCACTGAGCTGCGTTTGAAACACACTAAGGAGAGGTGATCCAATCTAGGGTTCCCGCCCCCCTCACCTGCGATACCGGTGGTCCGTCCCGTCATCAGCGGTGCTTGGGGCCTTGGAGGTTCTGCGGACTATGGCGCATCGCCCGTGAGAGGCTTTTATGTGCCTTTTATAGGTTGTTTCATTGTATATTCCTTAAGATGGTGAGACGACGATGTCCTGAAGTCAGGATAAGGTTCTCCCTGCTCTAAACCCGCTTCGACGATGCGCCTACTTTGTAGAGGCTGGATGACATCACAAGAACATCCGCAAGTAACCAGAGTCCTTAGACGGCTAAGGTTTGGGCGAAGGCACGCCTGAGCCCCACCCTCCGCTCGAGGTACGCAGGGGCGGACCTAGGGATAAAATTTAACTGGTTTCACTTTGTAAATTGCATAAGCTTATCAGTCAGATATGGGGTGTCACACACTGAATTGTAGGTGCAAATACCAAGTAAATGATCTTGGACCGGTGTGTTGGTACGCCCCTGGAGATACGTACATCCATTGGGCCATCAGACCCCTCCTCTGACCGAGAAGCTTCAATGAAGCCAGAGCTTCATATATCCACGCGATGGTGCATGCAAATGACACATCCATCGTCCCCGAAGGTCATCAAGCCTTCGTCGATGCCTGGTGGCCTTCTTGCGCACAGCGGGGGTAGGAGGGTGGCAACATAGGATCATAGGAGAGCTTATCCGTTGCACACTCACTTGCGGTGCACCAGTGCGGCTACGGTTTGAAACACATTATGGAGAGGTGATCCAATCTAGGGTTCCCGCCCTCCTCACCTGCGACGTCGGCGGTCCGTCCCGTCATCAGTGGTGCTTGGGTCCTTGGAGGTGCTGTGGACCATGGCCCCTCGCCCGTGAGAGGCTTTCTTTCCCTTTTTAGGTAGTTTCAGTGTAATCCTTAAAATGGTGAGACAACGACGACATCCTGAAGTCGGGATAAGGTTCTCCCTTCTCTAACCCCGCTCCGACGGTGCACCTTCGTTCTTATCGGTTGTTGCTCGCTGGTCCTTTTAAGGCCTAGCAATAAGCTGTACTACGATAAGTTTTGTCCGTCTCCGAGAGAGGATTGCGGTGCGCGTTCGGCTCGCTCCAGTGCTTGCAGTCGTCGTTTTGGCAGGTCGATGCAATATATACTTGCCACATATTCAAATTCGACCTATAGCTTGAGAAACAAAGAAAGAAAATCATGTTAAAGTAATGAATAAGTAGTTATTTCAAAGTAGCCCCAAGAGGACGATGTCGTCTTGTACCCTTTCATGGTCAAACGTGGCCATATCATTGCAATATGATACCACAAATCTTTTACATGATTGGCTTTGGACCACTTGTAATTTATTAGTTACACAATAAAGATCACCCTTGCTTAGGATGACACGCTTCAATCGGCACGGATGCGGTACATCTCTGAAGCGTTACTCTTATATATTTCTCAGGCAACAACTATTTATCATCAGATGGTGCCCTTGCCACGGCACCTGTTGCAAACAACTAGTACTACCGGTAAGCATTAACATAAGCGGTGGAGGATTCACTTGTTCTTGTGGTGAAAAACAAATAAGGATGCACTATAGACTAACCTCGCATCTGACGTAGTGCCATTTTGAGCGTACCAGTCATCTTTGTAACGCAAACTTGTGTACGCCTCATTGCATCATCCACTGTAGGATCCAGAAGCTGCATGATCCGAACATTTGGCGTGATCGACATAAAAAATTTGAGGGGAATGTGAGAAGATAATATTATGAATGAATTCTACTTTTTACCCTCTATTTGTGATTTTGTGACACCAGTTACCCCATTAAAAATTTTGTGACATGTTTTACCCTGTATTTGTAACAGTGTGCTAATATTTACCCCTTTTAATCCTCTTCCCCGTTCCGGAAAGCTTGGCCCCACTTGCGGTGATCTCCCGATGCTAAATTAGCAAGTCAGCTCAGGGGCATAGTTCACATTCCCGTTTCTTTCGCTAACTGAGCCAACAAAACCCAACCCGCACCAAAATCCAAACCAGCCCGCACCCACTGCTTGGCCACCACACATACATGCTTGCATCACTTCGAGACAGAACAGAGGCGGAGGATGTTAGCGGTGACAGCGGAAATCAGCTGCAGTAGCAGAGCCCATGTGTAAACGAAAATATGGACAAGGAATACTTCGGCATTCATATACAAACGAAAGTGTGACTTGTTGTTGAATACAAAACAATCAACTGGGGTCATCTAGAATTCTCTGGTTTGTTACGTACAAACCAAAAAAGTTTCACTTGTTGGTGTGGGCTGGATTTGGTTGGCTCAATTAGCAAAGGAAACATGAATATGAATTACGAATTCGAGCTAGTTTTGAGTGGGCCCCAACTCTCATGAACGAAAAAGGATTAAAAGGGGTAAATATTGACACATCGTTACAAATATGGGGTAAAACATGGCACAAAAAATTAAATGGGGTAACTGGTGTCACAAAATCATAAATAGGGGGTAAAATGTGGAATTCACACTATTATTATCCTACGTACCTCGTATACATCAACCGGGTGAGCCGCTTTCAGTTTATCTTTCAAATTGTTCATTTCCAGCTGATACTCAAGGTGAGCTCTATCTATATCAGAGTCCTTTATCTGGTAATCGGATGAAGTATCTTTACTGCCAATAAGAGTACGGTATGCCAGAGTATCTTGTACCAAGATGTGGCTTATCCGGTTTGGAGTTCCCGTTCTCCGGCCCTGTCCTCGTCGTGGCGTCGTTCCCTCCGGCGGCGCTGCAGGGCTTGTGAGGTACTGCTGTGTAGGAGGAAGTGTGCTTCGGGCGGCTCTCGTCGGGGTTCCTTCGGTCAGGTTTTGCTGGCCTGGCCTTCTCTTCTCCGGCGTTGATGGCTTGCTCGACGGAGCGAAGAAGGAAGAAGGTGATGGTCCAGGAGGGTGCAGATGGTGTGTCGGGAGGGGATCTGGCGGCTTCCTTCGCGGGAGGCCCGGTCCGGAGCAGTCGGAGCTCGGCGCACGGCGCCGGCCGATGCGGCATCACTGGCTTCATCCATCTCGCTGGAGATGGTGTCACTTGCGGCTCATAACGCTCTCAGGCAAGGGGCTCGGTCTGCTCCATGGTTCGGCGATGGCGTTGCTTCTTCGGCATCTTCATCTCGGGTGGAAGAGGAAGATTTCCTGGTCCTCTGTTTTCTTCATGTATTTGCTCTTGTATTGGCTATGTACTCTCTGTTTATTATGAATACAAGTTTGCTTTCTCAAAAAAAAAAAGATGTGGCTTATCGATGACACACCTTGAAGAGCACCAAGAAAGGAGACAAAAGTCTCCCTTGTAACTTTTTTATGATGGCTGTCCTCGGCCGTCCTAACAAAGACACTCACGTACGCTCGCATGATCTTTGTTTCAGCAATGGAGTTAGTACATAATAACAATCTATACCTAATAATAAAAGCAATCAAGCTTCCGCGGTTTGGTTTGGTCCGTCATTCGAATTACCCCTCAAGTTGATAAATATTACCCACCTATGCCACCCATAAGTCATAACGACGGCTCGATCTAAATTGCATCCGTCGTCCGTGGTTCGTTCGTTTTTCACTCCCGTTTTTTCTTACGTTTGTTTCCTATACGTTGCCCCGTTCAGTTACGTCGTCCTCCCTAATCGATAGATCGCTACGTTGTCCCGTTCAGTTACGTCGTCCTCCCTAATCGATAGATCGCCGGTTGTTTTGTAGGTTGCGTTGTTCATACCAAACTCTGATTCCTACTGAATCAATCCATCATATCTCTTGACTTGCGCCCTAAAGATCGCTTGATTTCCGTTCAATTTTTGCCCTCTCCCCACGAGTGTATCTTCAAGGTCTGCGTCGGTGGCCACACAAACCCGCCGCCGCGCACCCGAAGAGACGGAACATGATGCCCATGTTTCTGATCGTCAGCTTCCCCCAGCATAGCCGAACGTCGCGCTGATGTCGGCAGCCCGAACCCATAATGCGGCGGATGGAACCGTCTCCGGAGTTGTTGACTGCGTCGTCCGAGTCGTACGACGGATCCCCTGGATCGTGCACCCGGCGGCGAAGGGGGAGATGAGGATGAGGATTAAGGACGGACGATGATGGACGCGTGGATGGCAGCAGCGGCGCAGGCGATAGGGCGTTTCTGCGAGGCGTATGAGCGCGTGGACATACCGAAGTTATCAAGATGGAGCAGACTGTCGAGATGGAGCGCCAACTCCTGGACTTTGCGCGAGAGCTCCCGGTACCACGTCTACAGCCTGCGAGTCTACCGCGACATGGTCGCTACGGGGTCGGCCCGGACGACTTTGCCATTGCGGCCGCGCTGAGCTCGTGCGCCGATGCCAGAGCAATCGAGCTGGGCTTGTGGGTGCACGACGAACTCGGTCTGGCTCGTTGTCGACCCGTTCCTCTTGATCGAGAACTCGTTCGTGTTGACGCACGCCACGATCGGCTCACTGGGAGAGGCCAGGAAGGTGTCCGATCGTCGGGTACGTGCAGAACGGCCGGGAAAGGGAGTCGCTGGAGATCAACAACGGGATGGTTGGGTCCCGGGGTGCAGACACAGGACTATGTAATCCTCATGGGCCTGCTCTTCGCGTGTAGCCTAAAGCATGCACATCAGTTTTATTCTACGGAGTAAATTATTTTCTCCCTGAATGCAAGATCAGGAAAAGCAGCCAAGCTAAAGAGATATCAGTGCTCGAAAGAAATGCTGTGCGTGTTAGTAAGCTCCTAAAGTGTCGTAGGACCATCATAATATTCAAGGTTTTCCAATTAAAGTCAAGCTCGTTGGAGTACTTTAGATGGTAGAACGTAGATGCTTATAGTTACTATCTAATGCTTACGATGAATTGCATACTTGATCCAAGGAAATAGTCTTCACATGGTGTAGAGAATATTTTTTTGTAAGTACATCATGATCATGTTTCTATTTTGAGTTATATTTAAAAATGTTGGTAATTTCGTTCACTTTGAGTTGATTTTGTAGATTGTGGCAATTTCACCAAGATTTTATTTTGATGAATGATTAGACGTGGTTGACATATCTGCTATACAATGTACCTGGAGAATATTTGGTAGATACTCTGCATTTATGCTACAGTGCGTGGAGTGCCAACGTCAATATTTTTCTAGGTTTCACTTATCAAAATGTGTTTTGTTTGTCATTGTTGACAATTTTTTATGTCATTACTTCTACATCAGAAAAAGAATAAAATATTGGATAAATTGATATAACTTATATTGAGTGATATGTAATGCAGAGCAGTTCTTCTATAACTTATATATTGCCTTTCAGAATGAGGTGAACCAGGATGGAATCCGGTCATGAACAAATTCCATGACCCATGGTGATCATTATGATGCTTGTGGCACAAGGGAATTTTAGGGAAATATTATGACGCGCTGTTTGGCACCAGTATTTCGCATCGAACAAGTCATACTCCTACTCCTTTTCCAGCTCCGTGGGAACCGTCGCGAGAATCGAGAATGCCTGCTCCTTCACCGTTGCTGGAGCGACCATGAGGTGCCAGACCATGGCGATCCAAAGGTCATCGAAGTGGGGGCTGCTGGCGACACGACGAGTACCTATGCGGACTATAAGCTCACTGCCATGGTGGCAGCGCTCATACGTGTTACCAACTCCGTGCGGCCGGCACCAGTGGTGCAACTATTACCGGGTAAATAAATGTTTCACATGTTTTCTCTTCCGTTGCAACGCACGGGCACGTTTGCTAGTACAATTTTAAATGCAAAAAAAAAAAACAAGGTACTGTGTTACCTGTGTTGTTGTATGCAGAGAAATTTCGTCCGGTGAACCAAGTCTTAAAGCCGCACAATCCTGGAAGCATCTCAGAAAATAAAAAATTATATACTTGCAAAGGGGATAATAGACATATATACAAAGGATGGTGTGGCCGTGTGGGTGTGTTCTTGGGCAAAGAATGTGCTTACCACCACTTTGGAAGCCAATACTGCGGCATGTCGAACCCACGAGCAAAGAGTCCATGATAATGTCGCTCCGTTTGCATGCTGCAACCCTCACCAAAATGAACGAATTAGAGAGAACACATTAAAATCATGTTACACAATAGTGAGTAATTCCGTTCTATGCTTAACTTTGTTTCCATCGGTTGAAACAATAGTTTCTTTGCCAACAATAAGCAATTCTCATGGTAATAATATGATCTTATGGTTCCATGAGTAATTTGATTGCTAACAATAATCTGTCCCATGATTACCATTCTTTCGGAAGCACATCACAACTTATAAATATAGTAATCATTTTTCTCATTCCCGCAAAATATATACTCACTGTTCTCGAGCTTTTGCTTCCAATACTAAACTAATTTAATATACTCCGAAGCAAAAAAGGAATCAACACTTCTTACAATTTTACCCAACATATATTAGTAAGAGGACTTACCAAAATGCTGTTATTATGAACAATCTCATCACGAGCCTTGTGCGAGTACTCATCAATTATGTCAATTTCTTCACGAAATGGCATGTCCTTTTAAAAGAAAATATAACAAATAAATGACCGTGACAAAAAACATGAATAAAATTGCCAGGCTATATATTTCAATAGTTGAATATAGCTTATTATGTAATCTCACATTGTTTTGTTTTTTCTATATATTTTCTTTGCATGGTCACTTTTTCACCGAGGTGCACCTAATATGCTGGTACATTTGTGAACTTCATGATTCTAGAATTTTAGTTAAGAATGTGTATAAACAAAAGCCTGAAACCACATCCATGCTTCTTTTAATGGTCCGGTTGCACATGCTTAGAAGGAAATAAGAAGTCCTTGTAAAAAGATAAAGTAACGAACGTGTCTAGCGGGCGCGCGGGCGCCAGGAGGTAGATATGAACGCCCACAGTTAATGCGTGCCACGTTGGACACGAAAGCGACCTATTCCCTGGCGCGTGGGCGTTCGATCCGGCTAAGCAGCGCCGCCGCGAGGTCCCCAGGTCCAACGCGCGCCGTCGGAAGGGCCCCGCCTCCACCAGAGCCGTCGCCAGGGCCCAACTTCACCGCGCGCCGCCGGGTGGGCTGAGCTCCACCGCGCGCCGCCGGGAGGTCCTCAGCCTTCGATGTTGCGACGGTCCTCGTCC